>CAIGQQ010014769.1:1717262-1741901 GCA_903798035.1 Danio albolineatus
ACAGTGAGATTCCTGATCACATCTGGCTCTGTGTGGAGGACAGAAAATTAAATCATAAATGCTGGTGGAACAGGGATGTAAACCATATACAGTATACAAATGGTGCAATCATAAATTAATGAAATACACTGCAGTGTAGATAGATAGATAGATAGATAGATAGATAGATAGATAGATAGATAGATAGATAGATAGATAGATAGATAGATAGATAGATAGATAGATAGATAGATAGATAGATAGATAGATTAATTAATTATTAAACAGATGGAACATAGTAAATTACTGAATAATAACGTTAGTAGAATGTTATTTTATTTTATATATGATAATAACGGTGTACTAGAAAGCATTCAGTTATTAAGCATATTAGTGACAGATAAATATCTTGAAGGTTTACATACTGGTGCATGCTGAGATGCAG
Source organism: Danio albolineatus (assembly GCA_903798035.1). NCBI lineage: Eukaryota > Metazoa > Chordata > Actinopteri > Cypriniformes > Danionidae > Danio > Danio albolineatus. The sequence continues at coordinate 1,717,687 of CAIGQQ010014769.1, forward strand.
ACGGTTAAGTTCTGTGCATCATCTGTGACACAAAATGTGTAATTGACTCCAGGAGTCAGATCAGTGATGTTTAACAGTCTGTTTGTGAATGCCATATTTCCAGTTGTTTGATCACCAGTCCATTGAATGTCAAAGTCAGACCCCACTCCAAATAGTTCGTCCAATTTCAGATGCACAAAGGATGTGGATATTTCAGTTACCACGAGACTCTCATTTGATCCTGTTTTAGAAAACAGAAGCATGCGAAACAGCCATAGTTTAAACACATTCTTATCATTAAAAGTACAAAAGCTGTCACTTGGGTGGTACATTTTCTAATGGTAAACTTGAGTCTTATTTAGGAAAGGCAAGGCAAGTTTATTCATATAGAACAGTGGTTCTCAAATTGTGGTATGTGTACCACTAGTGGTACACAGGCTTCCTTCTAGTGGTACTCGGAGAAATTGCTGAATAATTAAAGTAAAAAAATGAACCCACTTTTAACCCTTTGACGTGTATGATAACACTGACGTGATCAGTAAATTAATTTTAATAGGCTACACCTTTTGTTTTATTTTCAATTTTCTAATGTTTGTTATGCATTCTATTATTTGAAGCAATATTTGTAACATTGTAATATTTGTTGGGGGTGTATCTCTCATTTTTATATCCCAATGTTGACCGGTATAGTTTAAACACTTGGTTTTCTGACACACAAAGCCTACTCTAATGCGCAGATATCATTTCTAATTTAAATCTGTAAATCCAATTCATATATTTAAAATACAAGTTAATGTTAAGATTTTAAAGACATACAAATAAGTAATACTATATATACATGCAACATATATTTCAAAAATAGTTTATTTATGAATATGTTGACATATAGCCCATATTTATGAGGTCCAGGGAGTTTGATGAATATGTTGCTTTATGATAACACTTTTTAGTTTTCTTTTTACTTCTTAAGTACAGTGCCATTTTTTTTAAATTTAAAAGCACATTTTAATTTAATTGTTGATGTTTATTTATTTAGGGACTAAGCCGATAAGAAAATGAATGAATGAATGTTTATTTATTTATTTATTTTTTTACCTGTAAGCACAGTACAGTGTTAAAACTATTTAGAATGTTCAAAGTGGCTGACAATAATAAATACTTATAATAATGAGGCAGAATTAATCTGTCACATTTTGGAACTGTGCAGTGCTGTACTGTATTTCAATACTGGTCATTATGGTGGTACTTGAAGGGACTATTTTTTTCTGAGGTGGTACTTGGTAAAAAAAAGTTTGAGAACCACTGATATAGAGCATTTCATACACAACAGTAATTCATAGTGCTTTACATAAACAAAAATAAAGAAACAAGAAAATATGAACAAAGAATAAAAAAACTATAAAAATGTGTTAAAACAGGTTTTAAAGGAATGGAAAAGAAAAGAAAAACATAATAGTTAGATCTGTCAGACGTAGCACAGTGCTCATGTCACGATCACCAGCGATCTCCACAGTCAGAGATTGCTGGTTCACACACTTCCGTGAACTACAGATTTGATTAAGGACTACAACTCCAGTCATGCAGCGCACACACACACACTCCTGCTCCATATCACGACTGATTGCATACACACCACCGGAGGACCGTCAAAGACTGATTACACTCACTACATAAGCAGCACATACACACACATCTGTGCTGAGTATTGTTTGCTGTATATGTGACTCTACAACGCGTTTTCTTTGTTCCTGTTTATCCGTGTTTTGATCTTAGCCTTGTTATCTGTTTATCCGTGCCTGCCGCCAGCCTTATTGACCTTCCGCCTGTTTTGACTATGATTCTGGATTTTCTCTACAGACCTGTTTGCCCCGTTACAGCTGCTATACTGACTTTTATTATTAAACTGCACTTGGATCCTCACACCATTGTCATCGTCACTCCAACCGTTACAGCTCAGTAAGTAAAAGCACAGCTAAACAGATGTGTTAAGTCTTGATTTGAATGTGCCTAATGTTGGAGCACATCTGATTATTTCTGGAAGCTGATTCCAGCAGTGGGGGGTGTATTAGCTAAAGGTGGATTCAGCCTGCTTTGGATGAACTTTTTGGAATTTTTTTATTTACTTGATCCAAATGATCTGAGTGATCTGTTAGGTTTGTATTCAATGAGCATATCTGTGATGTATTGAGGCCATTTATGTATTTATAAACAAGTAATAATACTTTAAAATCAATTCTGAATGTAACTGGGAGCCAGTTTAAAGAACCAAGGACAGGTGTGATGTGCTCTGATTTTCTGGTTCTGATCAGATACCTGGCAGCAGCATTCTGGATGAGCTGCAACTCTGACTGTTTGTTTGGGAATACCAGTGAGGAGTCCATTACAGTAATCCACCCTCCTGCTGATAAAAGCATGAACAAGTTCCTCACTGGGAACAAAGCGTCTAATTCTTGCAATGTTTTTGAGATTTGATTGCTTTAACATGGCTACTGAAACTCAGATCTGACTCCAGAATCACACCAAGATTCTTGACTTTATTTTTTATTGTTTTGTTGTTTGTTCTTTGTTCCCAAATACAATGACTTCAGTTTTCTCTTTGTTTAACTGAAAAAGATTTGGCACATCCAACTGTTCATTTCATCAATGCATTGGCAGAGGGTGTTAAAGGGGCTGAAGTCATTAAACTATAGGGCTAAACAGTCTAATCATAGAGTGTTATCAGCGTAGCTGTGGTAGGAGATTTGGTTCTTTCTCATTATTTGGCTCAGTGGGAGCATATAAAGGTTGAACAGGAAGGGTGCCAGAATTGAACTTTGTGGAACTCCACGTCATGTCCACCTTGACCTATGGTCACCAATACTGACATTGTAACTTCTTACTTCAAGGTAAGATCTGAACCATTTGAGGACAGCCCAACCCAGACAGCCCAACACAGTTTTCCATCCTATCCAGAGGTATTTAGGTATCATAATAAATAAGTACCTGTACACAGTTATGCAGTTTTAAATTCATTTTCTGTAGACAGTACTGTCTGTATTGTAAATACTAAAGATGCATCACGTGCCATTTTCTGTTCGAATTAAACTTGAGGTGGCTTCAAGGATGATTCCAAATTAGCAGTACAACCAATGAATGAATGAATGAATGGTTGGTGGATTGATTTTATAGTTGTGTGTATGTAAAGTTTAATTCAACTCATTGACTAGCAAGTTACATCTCTATTCCAAAGTGCAAAGATGAAAAAAATATGATCACCTGACTAAACAGTGAATAATAAATAAATATTTTCAGAATAAAACCAATGACACAGCTCTCAGCTTTGGTCTGGACTCTGCTGTAATCAGAGAAAACAGCAACATTAGCCATACAGCAGGTTAACAAGCACATCCGGAAAGGGCATTTTTAAACATTCACAATTATGAAGTGAAATACGTGTTCTAGATATGACGTTGGACCACAAAGCATGTGTGTTAAGCGCAATTATACATTTTTGTTTAATTTGCTTAGCATAGCTTAGTTTTTTAGGGGATGAAAGACATCTTTCAAACTTGTCATGATCTCAGTTGTGTTTTCCCTGTCTTGTGTTTTCCCTCATTTTTCGAAATGGGATATTGCTCCTCCATATGGAGTGTCACAGATGTTTTCACACTGCATGACTATCTGGGCTAGTGTTTTGTCGCTGCTTTGTTTACACTGCAAGATGGATTGGCAACAGGGAGTTTCACACTGCATGACTTCAAAATAGGAAGAATCGCAGACAACTTTGTCCAAACTACGTCTCACACCCAAAAACATGTAGTATTTCTTTTTCTAATAACTACATAATGAGAAAGAAGCCTTCAAAAAAAGAAAGATTTGCTCACCTGGCTTTGAAGGGAATTAGCAATTTCTCCACAACTTTTTTATTTTTTGACCGGGTTGGGTTGTGATATTGCTCACATGACACGTCAAACAGACACGGGAGCTTCTGCCAAATTTACACTCATTTTCCCTCCATTTCTTGGGTCCGAATAAGCTGAAAATGAGCGCTTTTAACTTCTCCCTCAACCTCCCGCTGGCCTGCAGGTACCCACGCTAGTGAATGCTGCTCTCTCATTGGCTGTAGGCAATCGCCGATGTTATTTTCAGTCAAAACACATTTCACACGGCATGATTCGCCGACAGCTCCAGATATTCAGCACGCCAAATATCTCCCGGGCATCGGCGACTCATCGGCAATTCTCTCAGATCGCGTCTTTGATAGTTCATATTGTGTGATTATTACTCGCGTGAACGAGCACCGATTTGCCTGTGATTTCAGGCATTTGTCAGCGATTTCTCAAAACCTGTCGGCGAGTCAAAATCGGGGCTAAAATCATGCAGTCTGAACTCAGCATAATGGACTCTTTGAGCCCCCATGATCCTTAGCGCAGGGAAGTTGTTTGGTGTTAACAGCACGTTCCATTTGAAAGGGCTTATTCATTTGCCCTAGCTGTCACTTCAGAGGTTAAAACCTACCAAAGGATTAGGGCATAGGAATGAGCCCTTTCCAAATGGAACGCAAAGGATCATGGGGGCCCAAAGTGTCCATGGAATAGAATACACATTATTTCCCCTGTGGCAACAAATTGGGATCACAACATTAGTTTCCAGTTGATAAAACCAAACCAGTGCGTGCAATCAAGCTTTGTTGATAACATGACACTGATCATGAACTTTGCTAACTTTTGCTTTGCTAACTTGTGCACCCAATCGCATGCCTTAAAAAAAAAAAAGATACTGTGATTGACAGTGTTGGGCAGTAGCGTCGCTACTACTAGCTTAACTACATTTCTCAGTAGCTTGGCGGTAGCATCGCTACTTAATAAATCAAATAGCTTTTCAGTAGCAAAGCTATTTTATTTGTCAAGTAGCACAGTTGCGTCCACTCAAGCTACATTTACTGATCGGGGATCAATAAGTGACGGCACCGACGTTCACAGAGCTGTGAGGCCTGTGTCTAGCCGATGAAAGTAAATCCAAATGATGGCAAGAATGACGATTTCTTCTTCTTCCTGTTTTACCATGGTCGACAACAAACTTTTTGGTGCATTACCGCCACCTCTCGCTCTGATCTGTAAAGTTGCCAACCAATTAGGCTGACTAATGAGGAGAAATTTGCTTGATAGAAAGATGAATGAAGGAGAGGAGTTATTTTTGAAACAGGATTCCTCAAAACCAAACCCGAAAAGTTAAGATGCAATAACAGTAATTCTGATGCTGTCCTTAAAAATACTTTGGTCATTGATAGTAAGTGCTCTAATGTTTTTGAACTACACAATAGTGAAGTAGCTACTCAGTTAATTTGTTGCCATACTTTGCTAAAGTATACTGTGGTAATTACTATTAGTTCATGAAAGTTATTGATACTACATTATGTAGTGTAATTCATTAATGAAGAGTTGTAAACATATAAACAATATAATGCTCATCCCTAAATATTTCCCTTTACTATAAATTACTATAGGATTTTAAATGTGTAACACCTGGTTTTATAGATTTTTTTGTTGTTGTTTTGCTGTTATATATTATAATTAGTTTTTGTTTAACACAGTTTTTGCAGTAAATAACCGAACTGAACAATTCTGCCTCATATGTTTCATTGACAGATTTATTGATCACTAAGATATGATTGACTGATTTAAGTTGCTTTGATTTAAAAATAAAAATGGCAAAAGTAATTTGCCAAGTAGCTTTTAGCTTAGCTTGCTACATTTCCCAGTTAGCTTTAGTGTAGTTCAGCTACATTTAAGTAGAGTAGCTAATAGCTTAGCTCACTACATTTTTCAAGTACATGTAGCTTGCCCAACACTGGTGATTGACTTCTCGAGTCGCGTTGTATGCATGTAATTCACAGCAAAGATTAAAAGGTGTAAAGGAAATGCCTTTCTCTATTATTACATGTGAACAAAAAAAGATTGATACTTTAAGAATGTACTGTATACTTTATCAAGTGTTACCATTTGATACTCCTGATGTAATTGTACAGTTTAGCACTCACCTGTTCTAACGCTCTGTGCATTCAGCCTCTGAGGAAAAAGAAATTTGATCAACAAGAGTTTTCAAAGAGCTAGAAGCTATAGTCTAGTTCACAAAATTAAACCTTGCCTTTGGCTCATTAACAATCAGATTTAACTTAAGCTGTCAGATGTTCAAGATGTTAAGATGTTCAAGCTGTCAGATTTGAACCCAACACAACCCGCACAACCTCACAATGCACACAAGGTTGGTTTTAAAGTTGTTACTCATCTGTAAATACATACAAAACCATGAGTAGCTATCAGAGCAGGGAAAAATCTACTTAGACAGCTGGATCGCGTCTCACTTTAATTGTTAAATGTGATATTTAATTAATCTTGTCTTTGTCTAACAACTCAAAAGGTAACGTATCAAAGCGTCAGTACACTGCTTCAATCTTTCGCTTTCACGAGTATACTTGTAAATTTAGCGGAAACCTCAGATACTGATGGTTGATTCCTGTTGTTTACCAACCAAGCTTGTCAACGCCATTGTAACAACACAGATCACTCTGCCTATTCATGCTAGAGTCCTGCAGAAAAAAGTGATTGACAGGTAATTTGTGTGTAACTAATCTTTATTTATTTATGATTTGGTTATGGGTAGAACAAAGATCATGCAGGTCAGGTACGCTGTAAAAGAAATCCCTAATTTTACAGATATTAAATTACAGAAATTTCCTTACATTAAAATTTCTTGTAAATTTCTGTAATTTAATATCCGTTATTTTACGGTAAATTTCTGTAATTAACAGCTGCTGGAAATAAACCGTAAAGTTACCGTTTTTTTTTTACAGTGTGGCTGAAACTGTAGGCTACAAATAATTAATTTGTAATTAATTGATTAAATATTCATAAATAATTAATACACTGCAGCCTATTATGACAATCGTCCATCGTGATGTTTCACATTATACAACATACGTAGCCAAATTGGTCGACATCGCCCAATCCTAGCTACAACATTACTTTCTTGGTATTTTTAAAAAAAGGGCCTGTTCACACATGATTCTTTTTCCAGAATTTTCCGGAAAGGTCTGTATGTTTGAAAGGGGCTAATGTGTGCTTCGAATGAAAGGGTACTGTCAAAGATGACCCCACATTCTAACCTGAGGGCAAGGAGTAACAGAGAAGCCTTCAGTAGACAGAGACAAATTATGGGACATTGAAAGACTCAAGACTTGAGTTGTGCAGATATGTACATATAATATACGCAGGAAAAGGGCCAATTTTATATACGTCACATATATTTAAAACCTATATGAAAACCTGTATGTTCATGTAGGTTCTTTCCGTATGGGCATTGTAACTTGGAATTGATTTTTTTTTATAATCACGCGAATTGTACTCACTGTTTAAAGTCAACTAATCCCTCTTTATAGTGTCAGACTACTTTAGCACGTCTGTTTTCAAATAATTACTGTAATTATTACAATATTACATATTTGGCGCTTCATTAAATTTATAAAATCTGACTTAATGTTATTTCAATGACAATTCATATATCAAAATGTAGAAAATGTCAACTAAAATTAAACCACAATTTAAACTGAAACCAACATTGAATACATTTTTAAATGACAACCAACCTCTCATTGAAACAAAGTTAAAAGTTGTAGATTTTTTTAGCCAGTTTTGCCCCCTGACATAATGTCATTTCGATGACAATAAAAACATCAAAATCTAGAAAATTTCAATTAAAATAAAATTACTATTTAAACTGAAACCAACATTGAATAAATATTTAAACATCAACCAACCTATCATTGAAACAGAATTAAAAGTTATTATTGATTTTTAGCCAGTTTTACCCCCTGACATAATGCTATTTCAGTGACAATAAATATATAAAATCTAGAAAAATTCAACTAAATCCCTATTTGAACCCAACATTGAATAACTATTTCAACGTCAACCAACCTATCATTGAAACAAAGTTAAAAGTTATTATAGATTTTTTTGCCAGTTTTGCACCCTGACATAATGTTATTTCATTGACTATTTATATATCAAAATCTAGAAAATTTCAACTAAAATGAAATCACTATTTAAACTGAAACCAACATTGAATGAATCTTTAAATGTCAAACAATCTATCATTGAAACAAAGTTCAAAAGTTATTGATTTTTAGCCAGTTTTACCCCCTGACATAATGTTATTTCAGTGACAATAAATATAACAAAATCTAGAAAATTTCAATTAAAATTAAATCCCTATTTGAACCCAACATTGAATAAATCTTTCAACGTCAACCAACCTATCATTGAAACAAAGTTAAAAGTTATTATAGATTTTTTTGCCAGTTTTGCACCCTGGCATAATGTTATTTCAATGACTATTTCTATCTCAAAATCTAGAAAATTTCAACTAAAATGAAATCACTATTTAAACTGAAACCAACATTGAATGAATCTTTAAATGTCAAACAACCTCTCATTGAAACAAAGTTCAAAGTTATGGTTTTTAGCCAGTTTTACCCCTGACATAATGTGATTTCAGTGACAATTTATGTATCAAAATCTAGTAAATGTCAACTAAAATTAAATCACTATTTAAACTAAAACCAAAATTGAATAAACCTTTAAATGACAACTAACCTCTCATTCAAACAAAGTTATTATTGATTTAGTTTTGCACTCTGACATAACCTTATTTTGATGGCAATAAATACATCAAAATCTTGAAAAAGGCAAATAAAATTAAATCACTATTTGAAACCAACATTGAATTATTTTTTTTAAACGTCAACCGACCTATCATTGAAACAGAGTTAAAAGTTATTATTGCTTTTAAGCCAGTTTTGCACTGAAGCTGAAACTGAAACCAACATCGAATAAATGTTTAAATATCAACCAAACTATGATCAGCTTTATTAGCAGATTCACCATTTAACATAAATCATTAGACATCAAACAAGCTACCAAATTAAGCAAAAAAGAGAAAGGCATCTTACCTGAAGAATGACAAAGAACAGAAGTGCTGTGCTTTTACATGCAGTTTTAAAAGAAAGAGCCATCTTTTTGATGGATTCTGACAATATAACCAATTATTATTTCCACCTACTGTGCATACGATGGATGTGTCTGTATATTGTAGCCTAAATATATAAATATACACAAAACGTAATACAACTGTTATCTGTAACATTAAACTCCTACAGTATATACAAAACAGTGTACAAGTTTTGTTGGTTCTAACACAGCTCAAAATAAGCTACACAGAAAAAGATTTGCATAATTTCCACGCAAAGCATAACAGCAGCATTGTTCTCAGGCATCATTTCAGTGTTCTCAAGTCAAAAAACAAACATCGTGTCATGTTTTTGGCAAAAATTGGGTTATTTTGGGTTTTGATCATGTTTAATTTCTATATATTATTCTGTCAAGGTGATTATTACAGCATTTGTACATGTAAAACATAAAAATATTTATATTTTTGTCCTGCCATTTAGACAAATATTCTCCCATTATAATAAATATAATATCCTTATCTAACTTCTGAGCTCTACTTACTTAAAACAATGTAAGTCTTAAAGAGATCACCTAAAAATAAAAATTCTTTCATCATTTACCTTTAACTTGTTTCAAATCTTTGAGTTTCTTTTTTAAATGTTGGAAACCTGTAACCACTGACATCCATAGGATTTTTGAAGTCTATTGAAGTAAATGGTTACAGGCTTTGTTCAAAGTATTATGTGTTCAACAGAGCCATAAAGGTATGGAAGCGCTTGAGGCTGAGTACATATTCATTTTGGGGTAAAATATCCCTTTAAATTACATAATGATTGATGTTTACCTTGTTTTGCATTAAACACTACGGTGGTAAGGAAGCTCAAAATAAGCTACTCTGCAAAACAAGATTTGCATAACCACCCCCCAGTTGAAATGGCACTATTGTTCACTATATAAGGTTAAAATCGTCACTGTATTTTCGTAAACTATCATGTTTTGATTATATCATGTTTTGGGTTGAAGTTTGTCTATTTGTATTATTTGAACAATCTCCAAAAAATTAAGTTTGTTATAAAAACAAAATGCAAAATCCTCTAAATATGAATTGTTCTAGTGTGTAGGTTCCGTAATTTCACATTCATGGCAAAGAATATGTTGTTTTCATTCCCTTTAAAGTGAAATAACCACGAAAGCCCATTTCCACCTCTAACTAAAAAAAATAAAAAAGGTTACTGGGACTTTTTATCTCAGAATTGTGTGATATAAACTCACAATTCTGAGTTTAAAAGTCAGAATTCTGAGATAAATGAGTTTAAATATCACAATTCTGAGAAATATAGTTGCAATTGTCTGATATAAAGTCAGAATTGCAAGTTATAAAAGACTGACCTTAAATGGACTGTTAAGGATGGATTGCAATAGCCCATATATAGAGAAATAATAAAGAAATCTTAATTTTAGGCTTTTGAAGGAATCCCAAAAACCCTATATCCAAATGTTTTTTGTTTATACTTTCAAAAAATAAAATATCTAGGCTATTATCCATTTTTTTCGTATGGATTTGTTAACTAAACTGTTTCAGAAGCAGAATTACGACTTTATGATTTGGAATTGCGACTTAATATCTCAGATTTCTGACTTTAAAACTTGGAAATGTGACTTTATATCTCAGAATTTAGAGATAAGGAGTCACAATAACTTTTTTTTGTTAGAAGGGCAGAAATGGTCTTCTATAAATAACTGAACATAAACATGGGAGGCTAAGAAAAATGTTCATTTTAGAAGAAAAGTTTAGATGGCACAGGTTTTTGCCTCTGAATTCTTAAATTATTAGTTTTCAATTATAATGAGGGCCTGATGGGTCAAATTTCCTGTTAATGTAGTCAGCCACATGTCATCCAAGATATAGGTGTCTTTCTTTCCTCAGTAGACACGCTAAAGGGGTGATCTAGAGTGTATTTTTAAAGCTTGATTGTGTTTATGGGGTGCAAAGCAATGTGATTATAAATAGCTACTCAGCTAACATGAAAACGACTGTCATATTTCCTAGTTCCTCCAAAAGCCTGCCCTCAAGAGGCTCTGATTGGTCAGCCAACATAATGTGCTAAGATTCGCAGATCAGCTCCACATCACCAGGAAGTGTCCTGCTATCTCATTACACATCTGGCCACGCTCATTCGCTGCACGGGGTGTATGCTTGTAACCTGAAGGGACATCATTAACCAGGATGTATTTTTTTGTAGTCTCCAAACTTCATTCACTGTAGGCTTTGCTAAACTAACTCTGTAATAATCAATGTCTTCCTTTGCATTGAACTTTGAGCGTCTTACATTCAGAGATGTTGTTTATGTTCACACAGCTACATTACACATCATTCATTCATTCATTCATTCATTCATTCATTCATTCATTTTCTTGTCGGCTTAGTCCCTTTATTAATCCGGGGTGGCCACAGCGGAATTGACCGCCAACTAATCCAGCATATTTTTTATGCAGCGGATGCCCTTCCAGCCGCAACCCATCTCTGGGAAACATCCATACACACACATTCACTACGGACGATTTAGCCTACCCAATTCACCTATACCACATGTCTTTGGACTTGTGGGGGAAACCGGAGCACCCGGAGGAAACCCACACAACCACGGGGAGAACATGCAAACTCCACACAGAAATGCCAACTGACCCAGCCGGGGCTCGAATCAGCAACCTTCTTGCTCTGAGGCGAACGTGCTACTCACTACGCCACCGTGGCGCTTCATTACACATCAACTAAAGTTTAAAATATGATATCGTACTGGACCACCCTTTGATGGGGATTTTTAGCTTAATCTGATATTCAAATAATAGCAATGAATGGGGAAAGTTGTTTGAGATTAAAAATAAACACATTCAAATGAGTCCAGACATTATAATCAACAGACATGCCTCGAGAGATTGAGGTAAAACAACTAGTCTGTTTAACAAATTCAACATCATTTGTAAGATTAACTTTAATCCACAGCCTTTTCAAACAGTTCTGTGCGCATGTGTGAATGTAGTCCAATGTTGATTTGATGACGATTACTCACTTGGACTCATTTGAATGCGACTATTTTTAAGTGAGTTAATTTTACACACATTGAAAAGACTGTCCCCATTGAAGCCATTATTTGAATCACCATGGACCACAGATTCAGTTAAAAATCTTCTTTAATGTTTTACACACAAAAAATAAAGCCTACATCTTGGGTGATCTGTGGGTGAGTAAATTAACAAGGAATTTTCAGTTTTGGGGCTAAAAATTCCTTTAAATCTCATCATTTTGAAACCACGTTGCAATTTAAAGGCATATTTAAGCTAATACTTTCTCATTAAAGGTGCAGTAGGTGATATGCTTAAATGCTAACCAGTTAGCATAATATGTTGTGTCATCAGCTGGTGTGTGGTGTGCGGTCTGGCACAAAATGGCTGCTGTCGCGTCATCCAGGTGGATGCTGCACGCTGGTGGTGGATGAGGAGACCCCCCTCATTGTGTAAAGTGCTTTGAGTGCCCAGAAAAGTGCTATATAAATGTAAGGAATTATTATTATTAATATTTTTCAAATACAATCCCTCCCCTGCTGTCCAAAGCCATGCCTCCTGAAATCACAAACGTGCACATTAAAGACGACAGAGACCCACTAGATCAGGGGTGGGCAAACTTGGTCCTGGAGAGCCGGTGTCCTGCACAGTTTAGCTCCAACATTAATCAAACACACCTGAACATGCTAATCAGTGTCTTCAAGATCACTAGAAATCTATAGGTGTTTGATTAGATTTGGAGCTAAACTGTGCAGGACACCGGCCCTCCAGGATCAAGTTTGCCCACCCCTGCACTAGATCATCTCATTCACCAGTATTCATAGTACTTTATAGTACTACAATTCTGAACAAAAAACTGTATTATATCTAGCACGTTTTCAGTTGTGTTGTGTAGCAAGCAAAACATTTTATAATGTGCAATATTTCATGCATGCAAGGATCACTGCTCTCACTCTTTCACGCGCTTTCATAAAGTGACTATTGTTTGTTTAGTGCTTGGCCGGCGGCATGCAGGATTTACACTTATTACAAAGCCATACTTACATGCAATTACATACCAAAAATTCCATGTAGCATGGTAAACAACATAGGGACGAGTCACAGGTTGTCATTGATCACAAATGAACCAATGTCAATTAAAAACCAACTTCACCTCAGTAAAGCAGGCTAGGCGGAATAGCGCTGTTTATTTATGTTTTGTTGTTAAGCTAAACAAAAATCTAGTTCCTTATGAAACACATCAATCCTTCGCCGGAAGATTTCAGTGGCTGAACAACACTTCTGTGCATATAACGCGTAACACAACACAATCTACATCAGCTTTGCATGACTAAAATCGTTTTTAAAACACAACGTTACCTGTCTAAAAGAAATCCTTCAACCATGGTGTCATCCTTCCTCCTGGTACTTAGCTACATCTAAGCTATTTTAAATCGAAGCAACTTCAAAAAACTGTCAATGAAGCATATGAGGCATAATTGTTCAGTAATTAAAATGCTGAACTAAACAGAAACAAATTATAGTAACAGCAAAAACAAAACAAAAAATCCAGTGAAACCATGTGTTACACGTTTAAAATACTAAAGTAATTTATAGTAAAGGGAAATATTTAGATATAAGCATTATATTGTATGTGTATTAATATGTGTCATTTTAATACTTTTAATACTTTAATCATTACTATTGCAATGTGAAGAGACTTTCAACCAGCACAACAAAAATGTTTCTGAAGACAATCACTTGTTACTAAAAGGCACTACTGCACCTTTAACTGAAAAGTGAAGTTGTGAACCATCACATCACTAATGCTGAAACAATATTGACATCTCAGCATTGTTTTAACATTATCTGAGGGTGCAAAACTGATAGTGAAGCAGCATTACATTAAAGCATAACACAAAATGGAAAACCCTTGCGTCATTTAATCTCCCTTTACTTGATCCAAACTTGCTTGACAATCTTTTTAACACAAATAAATATATTTTAAAGAAACGTGTAAAAACAAATCTGTAATCATTAATCATTAATCAACCACATTAATCATTAATCAACCACAATATGCTGTACCATGAAAGAAAGTTTTGAGCCTTCTTTAAAAAATAAAAATAAAACAAATCTTCTTAAGGTAAATCTTATCTCCCTTCAACAACAATTATTTTAGAAAGAAATTAAAGAGCCCATATTATGGATTTTTGAAAATGACCTTCCATGCAGTGTGTTACACAGCTCTAAGTAAAGTGAACACTCTTAAAACAAACGGTTCTATATAGAACCAAAAATGGTTCTATCAAACGCTTCATATATGGAACCCCAAAAAGGTTCTATATAGAACCATTTTAAGGGTTCATTAAATAGAACCCCAAATGGTTCTTTGAATTCAAGTTAGATGGTTCTATTTAGAACCATTTAAGGGTTCTTTTTATTTATTTATGAATTATTGTTACTTATTAATGAATAAAAAATAAAACCAATCCAGACAATTCAAATTGTTTAAATTTATTCAAATTCATTATACAAAATATTTTTTTAAATATTTAAAATTGCACCTCTGCATACTTTGCATTGGACAGCAGATCTACCTTAACAGTTTAATGGCATTCAACACTGTAATTGTAATGACTTCACTTTTATAAGCTTTTTTACTGTTTGAACAAATACAGAGCTTAACTTTCACACATCTCTAAAATGAAGAGAAATATCACAATGCAGATAGAAACAATACACAAACAATCAAAACATCTATTAAATAACACTACAATTTCAAAAAGTGGATGGTACCTGCATGTATTGGAAATCACAACATCAATTTTTATACATAATTTAATAAGAAACATTACTAAAACATTGCAGAATGATTAGACAAAACACTGCAAACAGCCATTTCACAACCTGTAGCATGTCCATGTCTGTCAGCCTCTCTTATAAGGTAAATAGTTTTGTCCATGGGTGGCACAGTGGCTCACTGGTTAGAACTGTCACCTCACAGCAAGCAGGTCACTGGTTCGAGTCCTGACTGGGCCAGTTGTCATTTCTGTGTGGAGTTTGCAAGTTCTCCCAGTGTTCTTGTGGGTTTCCTCTGGGTGCTCCGGTTGACCCCACAGTCCAAAAGCATGTGTACGGTATAGGTGAATTGGCCATAGTGAGTGAATGCGTGTAGATCTATGAGAGAGTATATGGGTTTCCAAGTGCTGGGTTGTGGCTGGAAAGGGCAGATTAGTTGGTGATTCACTCCTCTGTGGTGCCTCTGATAAATGAGGAAGTTGAAAGATAGCGAGTAAGTGTTGTCCATTGTAATACTGACACTTCAAGCCTTGGTGGAATCAGGAGAGCTGCTGAATCCTGGATGGTGTAGGACCTTTGGATTTCTGTAAAACAATATTTTAATGTTGAGTACTTTTAACCAATTAACATGTCATCAAATATAATTACAGTTATAATCAATACAATTAAAGTGTGTGTGAGTGTTTGGGGCAAATAGTATGTAGTATAGGGTGTAGTTACCTTCTGCGGTTTCCTCTGCTGGTCCAATGAGACTGTCATGGAGCACTACCTTCTTTCCATCCCTTTTTGGGCCATTTCTTTTAAAGATGTTTCTGTGTTCTTCACCAAGTTTTCTATGCAGCATCCTAAATGCAAAAAAACATTTTGTTTACTTCATGTGTAAGTTTCCAAATGACATATTTTCAGCAATACAAGTTTCTTAAAGTCATCAAGGACGCAAAACTATTTGGCACACAATGTAACAGTGTTTACTCACAAGCTGTGGCACTCCAAGAAGAAGAAACTGCTTCATTAGTTCTGCAAACCTCTCCATAATCTGTACTCTGGAAAAGGGTGTTCATTCGGTTCTTGACTTATGAGTATCTGGTGTTGCATTCCAGGTCCATCACAGTCTGAGGTAGGAAGACAGCATTTTAGAGTGTGTAAATATGAATTTATAATACAGAATTAATCTACCTTTGGCATAAAATGTATTGAACTGAACTTGCCTTGTGTTAAGTTCCTCAGAGTACAGTTCACTTCCTTTTCATCCCATTAATTTGTTTCATTTGCGAGATGATAGATGAGCTCAACACTGAAATCCCTTCATTTTTAAATTTGTTTTGCAGACATTGCAACAAGGTACCCTGTAGGCAAATTTACACTTTATTTTAAAACATATTTTTTCTTTGCAGGACTTTTTTATAAGCAATGACCTTAATATTCTCACTGTACAAACAGCAGCAATAAGTAATAGAACATTTTTGTGATAAATATATTATTTCAGTACACAACAACCAAGTCTGACATATGCATGTTATAAAATACAATATTTACCAGGTGTCCTTGTTAATGATAATTGTGTCACAATTATGGATGTAACGCATGTCCTTCTTTAAGCTGGGATCCTTCCTCTTCAAAGCTATTTGTGTCCTGCAGCCCAGGTTACAATACAATGTTAAAGTCTTTTATAATATTAATTTCATTATACTTAATACAGTTTGTTTAGAATTAAAAGCAATAATACATACCGAGCACAAGATTTACGATGCAGTTCAGTGTCCAGGCTGTTTGAAGAAAAGAAAGATATACATTAAAATATGAATTTTAAACTTATTTAGCACAATATATACATGTAGCCTATATTTAACAAGGTTCAACATTTCACAATACATTTAGCCTGCATGTTTGTATGTCCTTCATAAATAACACCTGATCTTTTATCTATGGATTATTAAAATGTGTTTTGGCTTTGAAAGGTTTCAATAATACACTTAGCAATCATCACAATAGCGCGTGCATAGACTCGGGTGTTATGAAGCAGACGGAGATCAGAAGTTAGTGAAACGTATAGGTGAGTTTATTTTGACAACATATAACACTTAGGGGAAACACCAGGAGGATACGTGGAGGAAGGATCAGGAACAGACTTTAACTTCTTCAGGAGGAGAGGATACGTGAGGAGGATGGACGACACACACCAGATAACTTAAACGACGATGAACAGATGACGACGGGACCACAGACTGAAGACTCAGGGAACAGGAGGAACTAAGGAGAGACAGAGAGACTGGGTAAGTACTGGTAACAATTCGAATAGAGTGCTGATAGTGCCAGGGAGACACTCAGAGTCCGCTTTCGAGTCAACGAGCCCGGACGTCTGAGTGTCGTGATGATGGGGTCTTTATGGGTGCTCGATGATAGGAAACAGCTGTGTGTCAATCAGAAGGCAGGTGATAGTGCTCTGGGTTGATGAGTGCCGGGAGAGCCTGGCCAATCCGTGACATTACCCCCCTCCCCAGGGCCCGCTCCTGAGGGCCTATACCTCCGACGTCGTGGTGGTCTACCTCTACCACGGGGTGCCGGGAACTCGGGATGATTGGAATGGAATTCGTTCAGGAGTGCTGGATCTAGAATGTCTGCTCTGGGAACCCATGATCTTTCCTCTGGCCCGTATCCCTCCCAGTCCACGAGGTATTCCAACTGACCACCACGACGCCGGGACCGTAGGATGTCACTCACAGCGTATACAGCTCCTTCTTCAAGCAGTAATGGAGGAGGGGGTTCCTCTTCGTGGCCAGGCTCTGTGGAGGGAAGGACAGGGTCGTGATAGGGTTTGAGTAGTGATACATGGAATGTGGGGTGAATACGGTACTGTGCTGGGAGTTGTAGCTTGTATGTGACGGGGTTGACCTGTTCCAGGATGGTGAAGGGACCAACGAATCTGGGACTCAGTTTCCGGGAGGGCAGTCGCAGGCGGATGTCCCTTGTGGAGAGCCATACCTTTTGCCCTGGAGTAAAAACTGGTCCTTCTGTTCTCCTCCTGTCGGCTACCACCTTGTTCCTGCGGACTGCCCTCTGGAGGTGTTGATGGGCTTCGTCCCAGACTCTCTCGCTCTCCCGGAACCAGTGATCCACTGCGGGGACATCGGATGCTTCGCCATCCCAGGGGAATAGTGGTGGTTGATATCCTAACACACACTGGAATGGCGTGAGTCCGGTGGTGGGCTGCCGCAGTGAATTCTGGGCATACTCCGCCCAGCCCAGGAACTGGTTCCAGGAGTTCTGATGACCATTACAGAAAGTTCTCAAGAATCGTCCCACTTCTTGGATTTTCCTCTCTGTCTGGCCATTAGTCTGTGGATGATAGCCAGACGAGAGACTGATGGTCACACCCAGGAGTTTAAAGAATGCCTTCCATACTTGGGAAATGAACTGGGGGCCTCGATCGGACACGATATCCTCTGGAAGTCCGAAAGATCGGAAAACTTGATTAAAAATCTGTTCTGCAGTCTCGAAGGCTGTGGGAAGCCCCTTCAGCGGAACCAATCGTACAAACTTGGAAAATCTGTCTACTATGACCAGAATGCAGGTATTTCCATCTGAAGGCGGTAAGTCCGTCATGAAATCAACTCCCAGGTGTGACCAGGGACGATTCGGGACTGGCAAGGGATGGAGTTTACCGGCAGGTAGGTGACGGGGACTCTTGGACTGAGCACACTCCTTACAACCTCTGATGTATCGACTCACATCCCTTGCCATGTTGGGCCACCAGAAGCGTTGGGACAATAGCGAGAGAGTGTAGTTGGTCCCAGGATGCCCAGTGCCTAATGAGGTGTGGACGGAGTGTATGAGCTCTACCCGCTGTTCCGCTGGGATGAACTGCCGATGTGGTGGGCAACCCGGCGGAGCCTGGGGTGCAGGAGTGGCGACGGCTGGAGGAGCTGTCCAGGTGATTGGATAAATGGGAATATGTGCAGGAAGTATTCTGGTGGGTTTCTCTACCATTTCAGGTTGGTCATATCTTCTAGACAGGGCATCGGCGCGTAGGTTCTTTGATCCGGGACGGTAGGTGATGGAAAACTGGAACCGGGAGAAGAAGAGAGACCAGCGGGCTTGACGAGGACACAGTCTTTTGGCTTCTTTCAGATATTGTAGATTTTTGTGGTCAGTGATGACTTGGAACGGGTGTTTAGCTCCCTCCAACCAATGTCGCCACTCTTCCAATGCCAGCTTGATGGCTAGGAGCTCTCTGTCACCGATGTTGTAGTTCTGCTCCGCCGGGCTCAGCTTCCGGGAAAAGTAGGCGCATGGATGGAGTAAGGGTGGAGTACCATGATGTTGAGAAAGAACTGCTCCTACTCCTGTAGTGGACGCATCAACCTCGAGAGTGAAAGGTAGGTCCGGGTCAGGATGAGTCAGGAGTGGCGCCGTGGTGAAGGCTTCCTTGAGGTGATGGAAGGCTGCGGCTGCCTCATTGGACCAGGTGAG
The DNA here is from genome assembly GCA_903798035.1 of Danio albolineatus. Lineage (NCBI taxonomy): Eukaryota > Metazoa > Chordata > Actinopteri > Cypriniformes > Danionidae > Danio > Danio albolineatus. The sequence continues at coordinate 1,736,967 of CAIGQQ010014769.1, forward strand.
CTTTTTGGGTTGGTTCTTCAACAAGTTGGTAAGTGGAGTGGTGAGGATGCTATAATTCTTGACAAACCTTCGGTAGAAGTTAGCAAACCCAAGAAATCTCTGTAGTTCCTTGATGGTAGTGGGCTCGGGCCAGGAAACAACAGATTGGACCTTCCCCTCGTCCATGCGCACACCAGACTGATCTATGATGTATCCGAGGAACTGGACTGATGACTGATGAAAGGAACATTTTTCTGCCTTCAGGAAGAGATTGTGTTCTCGGAGCGTTTGAAGGACCTCCGCAACGTGGTGGCGATGTTCGGCCTCACTCCGGGAGTAGATGAGTATATCATCAATATACACTATGACGAATCGTTGGAGGTACTCCCGGAGTACTTCATGGATGAAGTGTTGGAATACGGAGGGGGCATTGACCAGGCCATAGGGCATAACTTGATACTCATAGTGACCCGTAGGGGTCACAAAAGCCGTCTTCCACTGGTCCCCCTCGCGTATTCTCACCAGATTATATGCGCTGCGGAGGTCCAGCTTCGTGAAGATCTTGGCCGATCTTAGTTGTTCCAGAGCTGCTGGAACGAGGGGAAGTGGGTAACGGTATTTAATGGTGCTTTTATTTAAGACACGGTAATCAATACACGGCCGCAGCCCTCCATCCTTCTTCGCCACGAAGAAGAAACTGGAAGCTGCTGGCGACTTTGAATGGCGGATATACCCCTGACTCAGAGCCTCTTTGATGTACTCCTCCATGGCCTTTGTTTCCGGAAGCGACAGCGGGTAGATTCTTCCTCTAGGCAACTGGGCATTTGGAACGAGGTCAATGGCACAGTCCCATGGCCGATGTGGAGGTAGCTGGGAAGCTCTCTTGGGGCAAAATACATCCAGGAACGAGGAATAGAACTCAGGAATCTTGACAGACTGTTTGTCGATTGGACTCTCGACGGTTGTAACACACACAGACAAAGGTTTACTGACTTTAAGGGGAAGATCGGGAAAGCAGATTGGTGAGCAGCCGTCGCCCCATCTTTTAATTTCTCCTGTGCCCCAAGAGATGATGGGATCATGCTTCACCAGCCACGGGCGCCCTAGGATGACTTCCATATTTGCTCCCTCCAGAACCAGAAATTGTAGCTGTTCTTGGTGAAATAACCCAACTTGCAGAAGTATTGACTCACATTTTCGATGAATACTGGCCGAAGAATGGAAGTGTTGGGTTATGGGTTGGATCTGGTAAACTTGGTTGGATGCTTCCGTACGGAGTTGGAGCTGGCGACAGAGGGAACTGGAGATGAAATTCCCAGCTGACCCGGAGTCAATAAGCGCTGTGACAAAAATAGACATGCAAGGAGTAGTTAATTGCACAGTGGTGGTGAGAGGATGTAACTGTTCGATTGTGGAACTGAATACACTCACTGGAGGCTGTGTGGGACGGAGTGGGCAGCTGAGCCGGACATGACCGTCGGCGCCACAATATAGACAAAGACCCCGGGTCAGCCTCCTCTGTCGCTCTGACGCTGTGAGCCTACCAGACTCAATGATCATGGGTTCTGGCTCTGGAGGGGCGATTTGCTCAGGCGACCGGAGGAGTGCTTGTGGAAGGGGTCCAGTATCCTGAAGATATGTGTTGAGACGGGCTGAACATCGAAGTGAATGCTGAATGAATTTCTCCAAACCCATCGTGTCATCCAATGCAGCCAGTTGGATACGGAGCGTGGGTTCCAAGCCGAGCCGGTACGTCGTGAGAAGAGATCGTTCATTCCATCCGCTGGCAGCCGCCAGGGTACGAAAACGAAGCGCATAATCCTGTGTAGACATCGTACCTTGTTTGAGATGATATAATTGTTCTCCGGCGGCAACCTCTTCGTCAGAACGGCCGAAAACCTCCTTGAAGTACTCCGTAAATGCCTTTATAGAATTCATGACCGGCCCGGCTTGGTTCCAGATCGTCTCAGCCCATCTGAGTGCAGGTCCAGATAGAAGGGAGATGATGTAAGCGATCTTAGAACGATCTGTGGGATACAGAGATGGTTGCATATCAAACACGAGTGAACACTGCAGAAGAAAACCATTGCACTCCTCCGCCCCGCCTGAGTAGGGCGCTGGTCGAGCCATGGGACTGGAAGAGGTGGTGGATGAAGAAGATGATGCGGAAGTGCTCGGTGCTGGTGGTGCGTCGGGAAGTGAGACTGATGGCATCAAAATCCTCTTTAATTGATCCACCAGCTCTTGAAAATGATCGGGGGTGCTCATGTTGTCACTGTAGTTGTGGTCCGGGCTTCTGTTATGAAGCAGACGGAGATCAGAAGTTAGTGAAACGTATAGGTGAGTTTATTTTGACAACATATAACACTTAGGGGAAACACCAGGAGGATACGTGGAGGAAGGATCAGGAACAGACTTTAACTTCTTCAGGAGGAGAGGATACGTGAGGAGGATGGACGACACACACCAGATAACTTGAACGACGATGAACAGATGACGACGGGACCACAGACTGAAGACTCAGGGAACAGGAGGAACTAAGGAGAGACAGAGAGACTGGGTAAGTACTGGTAACAATTCGAATAGAGTGCTGATAGTGCCAGGGAGACACTCAGAGTCCGCTTTCGAGTCAACGAGCCCGGACGTCTGAGTGTCGTGATGATGGGGTCTTTATGGGTGCTCGGTGATAGGAAACAGCTGTGTGTCAATCAGAAGGCAGGTGATAGTGCTCTGGGTTGATGAGTGCCGGGAGAGCCTGGCCAATCCGTGACATCGGGCGGGCGGGCGCGTATATAGACTCGGGCGGGCACGAGCGCGACATGCTCCCTTGCTGTTTTAATGCAGACTAGCCGGCGTGTACACTACTTTACAGAGTTTAGCCCGAGTTAAACTCGGCTAAACTCACACACGAACAAGCTGGAAGTACTCGTTTGTTCAAGGTTGGAGATAAAAACTGCACGAAAGCGGAAATCGGCTCATAAGAAGTTACCATTAAAAGAGCGTACACGCGCTTCACGCTCCCTCTCGGAGCCTGCCATCGAATAACGCAGCTGTTTTATTGTTGTTGATGTTAATTAATACTGACAAACAAATAAAGCGAAACTGTAACTTATTTCGAACAAAAAGCAGAGCAAAGTAAGCTTGACACAGATTCCTGAACTGAAGGCTGTCGGTCGAGGCCATCAGAAACTTACAAGCACAGTATTAATCCATATTAACGTTACCCCTTATTCAGTCTGTCACCATATAACACCAGGGAAGAGAAACATTACCCCGTAATACAAAATATTTCCTTATTATAGTTTTAAAAGAGTAATAACGTACCTGAATGATAGAGCTGCAAAAGCGGAGTTCTCCTTTTCAAAAATTAACCGTCACTCTCCAGGCTCTTCACCACCTGTTCACCATCAGTCCACCAATGAATGACGTCACCAGAGGGCTTTTTCATGATTATTAGTTTAAAATAATTTATTAAACCATAACAACACACTGTACAGTCTGAATAAACTGGTTATTTAATTAATTTCACAAAATAATTTGTCAAAAATGATAAATATTAAGCATATATAAATATTAGTTATATGGTAATGTACAAACCTGCATGAAACAAAAATCCCATCATACATTGATTAGGTTTTTGACCATAGCAGTCATTTTATTAGGTTTTGACTCAAAAAGATTTGTCTCTCTGTGTTATAGCTTATTATTATTTATAATCTTTACTATATAATTATGTTATAAATCTCACATTATAGAACCATTTTAATCAAAAAGGTTCTTTGCACTCAAAGGGTTCTAAATATAACCATTTTTTGGGTAAAAGGTTCTACTGGCCAAGTATAGAACCCTAGGGTTCTATATAGAACCTCAAGGAACCTTTTTTTTAAGAGTGAAATGTCCAGCTAAGGCTTAAATCTGAAAGTGCAAAGTGTTTAAAACGATTGATTCATATATAAAAGAGTCGACTCATTGTTGTTTAAATGAATCGTTATTAGAACGAGTCTTTAGCCGTTTCAGCTTGACGGTTGAAAAGAGGTGCTATTTGTGTAGGAACAATGTTTCGGTCATGAGTTATTGATCCGGAAAACACGACTGCTGCTAACTTTACTGAAGTAATCGGCATTCCGGTTAAATCATGTCCCGTAGACGCTGTGCTCTGAAGTGCGAGGGAAAAGCTGTGTTATTTTCCCTACCTGGAAACCTCTTTTCCCTACCTGGAGTGGTTGAGGTTTTTTTCGTAAAATACCTGAGATTTACATCCCCAACACGGTGCTGTGTTCACGTCATCTCTCTGAAGAGAGCTACACAAATCTACCAGCTTACGACGCGGGATTTGCTGCACGGTTGTTGTTAAAGGATGGATCAATACCCAGTTTATTTGGACCAGCGTGTTCTTCCAGTCGTGTTGACTGTAACAAGGTAAATATGGATGTAGTTGTCTGTATTGTGTTTGCTCCGTGCAGCATGTAGCAGATTTCTGGAGAAGCAGATTTCTGGAGCAGCAAACCCTGACCTTCAGGAGACCACGCCAGATACCTGAGGAGTCAACAACAAGTAACCCATGCTATAACACAAAACCCGAGCTAAAAGCTTAAATTAGACCCCTTTTAGTCCTTCATTTTAGCTCTTGTAAATTCTCGAACTAGTAATCTATCAAATTTACTGTAAAAATCGATATTTTACAAGTTTTTCCCTGATAAAATGAAAATTGCGATCTCGCCATAAAAACACATGATCGTTTACGGAGTAAATTGGGCTTTTCTGAGTCACAAACGAAGAAAAGTACTGGGAAAACAGTTTACAGTTCAAATATAAACACTAATGTTTACAGTAGAGATTACATATCTCAGCCAATAGGTGGCGATAAACAACCATCTAAATCAGGGGTGCTCAACCCTGTTCTTGGAGATCTACCTTCCTGCATAGTTCAGCTCCTAGCCTGATCAAACACACCTG
>CAIGQQ010014769.1:1741911-1754227 GCA_903798035.1 Danio albolineatus
TTTTTTTTTTGTGTAACAAGCGGGTATCAGAAGCTACTGCCACCCTGTGCACTGTCTAATGTCAAGGAGTGATTCTGAATACTATTCTGCTCGACGCCAGAGAAAATTGCTTGGACTTGAATGTGGAAAAACGTCTCGAAAACGCTGATGATAAACGCAAACGAAAAGCATCCCGGTGTGTACGAGCCTTTGTAATCTTAAAATGTCAGCAAAATCACCTGTTTTGTCATCACTTAAGGAAATCATTCAAATACTAGCTCTAAAGTGACGTTGGTGAAGTAGCAACAGTTTCTTCTGTTCTGACGTCAGCTACAAATGTGAAGGAATAGCGGAAGAAAGTAGTTCCTCATACGAAAGGATTTTGAGACTCTCCGTGTTTGATTTTCTGTTTTATATACACGAGTATGCCAAAGAACGGTTGTATAAAACGCAATGTCACACTCATAGCAGTGCGATATGGCTGTATATCGTCACTGGTGGGACCATACCTGCCAACATTTCGTTTTGAAATTCCGGCAGATTATGAAGGGGGGGATTGTTATCAAATTTTTTATGTTTTATTGTGACTTTTGACATTGTTTGTAACATTTTAAATAAAAAAATTCCAGTATGTTAACATCCAACACATACAGTAGTGTGTTTTTTTTCTTCAGTAGAATGGTGATGGTTTTTCAGATTAAAGATAAAAATATAAAAGAGCCTAAAGTAATATCCACGGCTCCTGGTGACACAATGGGGTCTTGTAAAGTGAAGCGATAACAATAAACTCTCTAAGGAATTGAACATTGTTAATCATTTTAACATAATTTACAATTTTAATAGCTTTAATCAAAAGCCTCATCCAATAGATCGCAATGCAGTGGCGGAATATAGTTTGTCACAAAATGAAAACGTTTTTTTTTTCTTTGTAATTAACATTGCCATTTTTAATTCTGCATGCAACACGGTCTCTGCTTCTGTCTGCACCTTGGTAAAAACATAGAAATGCTCGTTCTGTGCCTCAGCTGCACGAATGTGCCGTTGTGATTTCATATGCTGAGTAATGTAGTCTTTCCCACCGTGTCCAACATTAAAATCAATTCGACAAACTTTGCAGAAAGCGTGGACGTCGTCTAGGTGGCTTCTAGACAAAAACTTGAATTCTTCCATCCAGCGGCTGTTAAATTTACATGTATATATTTTTTCTTTGCCGAAGCACAACCTTACTCTTTTTTTCCATCATGTGTACTACTACTGACGCAGCTGCTTGCTGCCACTGCCACCGTTCAAGTCCCGCATCTACCTCTCCTGCGCAGAGTTGTAACGTATGTTGCCAGGTTGAGATAAAATATGTTACAAGATTTGAATATTGCTTCAATTGTGTGAGGGAATGAACTTCATTCAAGATCTGGCAACATGACGAATATGAACAAAGTGCTTTTTTGAAACTGCATTGGGACGTACAAATTACGGGAGTTTCCCGGGAGAAATAGCAAACCAGGAGGGTGGCAGGAGATGGATGTGAAATACGGGAGACTGCCCGGAAAAACGGGAGTGTTGGCAGGTATGGGTGGGACACTAAGGCACTAAGCCTGCAGCCTCGTGCCAACGCACACCTTCCACCAGTGCCAATATACAGCCATATAGCACTGCTACTTGTGTGATATTGCTATAGTACTATGTAAAATATTGCTATATAGTATTATGTAATATTACAATATACAATAATTAAAATGCTAAAACTGTAGTCAACTGTACATATATATTACTTACTTGTATGTGTTGTTTGAGTCTCAGTTGTAGAAGAGTTTGTACTGGCAGGTGGTGCTGAAATTATGTATAGATAAAAAAGGCAGTTTCAGTAATATTGAAATGCTTAAGAGAATTATTGTGCATGCAGTTAAAATTAAAACAAAAAGTGTTCATAGTAAAAGATAAATTCAGTTCAGTCGGTAGGTTCAAAAACACTTATTTTTATACATTAGTTGAAATTCCCTTCACGTCTTGATAGAGGTCATTAGGTGGTCTAAAAATATTTGCATGTATTATGTCTGTAGAAGACGTAGGGCCAAAAAAAAAAACTTAATTAAAATGTTCAGTCAACGTTAAAGTAGGTATAAAGTATTGTGATCTATAGTGATAGATCATTATAATTTTTTTTAAGATGGGGAAGCAGTGTAAATAAAATATGACTTCAACTCTAAAGTAATATATTGCATACATACAGTTTTTCCAAAAAGAAAAAAAAAAATAGGTAACAATTTCTATGCAATATATAAGGAACCAAACTGAAACTTAGTCTCTCTTTTTGTGTATTGTAAGGGGGGCAAAAATCACAAAATACATTTCCAGTCATTTGTGTTGGCATACTGTATCTTGCAAAAAAATAAAATAAAATAATAATAATAATAATAATAATAATAATAATAATAATAATAATAATAATAATAAAAAAAATTAAAAATTAAAAAACAAATTTTTATCTTAAAAGAAAATCTAAAACATCACAACCTCCACTTGTTTAATTTAACTACATACAGTAGATCTTTTAAAGAGCCTCTATTATGGGTTTTTGAAAATGACCTTCCACGCAGTGTGTAACACAGCTCTAAGTGAAGTGAAATATCCAGCTTGAATCTGAAAGTGCGCTGTTTAAAACTATTGATTCATCTATAAAAGAGTCGACTCAAAGTGGTTTGAATGAATAACCACGATAACGAGTCTTTAGCTGTGCCGGCGTGTCGTCGATACTGAACTCAAGCCTCGCGCTTTTGTTGCACGCGCAGACCCAGGAAAACTGAAACCCCCGGCCTCGCCCACAAACGCTGTACAAAGAAAAAGAGGAAGAAGACGCTGTGCTCTGAAGTGTGAGGGAATGTTATTGTTATTTTCTCTACCCAAAGAGGCTGTGAAGAGTCAGTGGTTGAAGTTTATTTTTTGAAAAATACCTCAGCATTATAGCCCCAGCCTTGTGCTGTGATCCCTTCATTTTTCTGACAAGTGCTTCAGCAATCTACACGCTTACAATGGGGGATTCGTCGGCCATTTGTTAAAGGAAGGATCAGAAAAGACTATTGATGTATGGGACTTTGTCAGAGCTTGACAGGAACTTTACAGTACACAGTTCATGGACCAGTTTCTTCCTCCATTTCACAAGTGTAAGTAAGTGCGATTAAAAATGGTGGCCACCTCGTTTTCTCTAGCTTGCAAAGTATGTATTTAATTGTGTTTTGTTACTTGTAACTGCTTCTCACGGCTTGTACTGTATCTGATTAAGTCTTTATATTCTCATATCATGTCTAAAGCACGTTGAAAACGTGACATGTGCTGCTTTGTTTACGGATTTAAATGCGTTTGTGAGCTCGTGATCGACTGCCATTTGTCATTACTATGGCCTCCACCAGCTGTTCCTATACACGTGCCGCGTCAGGTTTCAAAATGGGTCAGCTTTTGCCACTTTGTGGATTAATACTGTATGTGCGTCGTAGTTAAGAATAGAGCAATATGCTGGTGGTAAACTGCACTGCTTTAATGCACTCCTGCATTGGGCTCACACATACACTCTGCACTCTGACTACTTCAACATTGTTGATATGCCGTAGTGGGCATTTCTCTGTGTCTCATGCTGACCGATCGCAATAGACTGGGTCGTCGGATCAATCAGCGCAGATTAGCATCGTTCTAAGGAGAAATTTGGGAACAAATCAATCGCTGAACAAGTCATATGGGAGTCGTTGGGATGATTAGGTAAAAATAAATGCATATTATAAGACAATGAAAGTGTTTTTTGACCTTGCATGCATATCGGCATGTTGGAGACCTCCACAATCAAAATATGACATTTTTAATCCATAATAGGGGTTCTTTAAGCTCAAAGACACTTAATGAATTTGATAAGTACATGTGGCAAAACTGTGAGGGTTCTCTGCAAAGTTGCTTTCCAGGTATAATCAAAACATGACACCATCAGTGTATTTTTTTGTTCAGGCAAAAACAGCAGATAGCAAATGTGTGAGATGCCAGAACTCATACAATAATAATTTAGGAAATTCATACTTGTATTTAAAAACAACACTCAACTTTTTTATGAAAATAGGCTAATTTTACAACTTCTCTGGAGTTAAACAGTTGAGCTTTATCATTTTTAAAACATTTATTCAGTTTTCAGGTCTGGTAGGAGCACTTTTAGCATAGCTTAGCATAGATCATTGAATCAGATTAGACCATTAGCATCTCACTCCAAAATGACCAGAAAGTTTCAATAATTTTACAAATAAAGCTTGACTCGTCTTTTGTTACACTGTATGCTGCGGTCGACTCAAAATGAACAGTAAATAAACAGTAAATAATGAACAGATAATAATCAAGCCACTCTGCTGCTGCACCATGGCTGCAGCAGGAACAATTATATTAAGCAGTGCCTGAAAATCAGTCAACTTCCATGTATTCTGGCTCAGATAGATAAGGATCAGGATCTCTAACAAAGTAAATATATTCTGAATCTTCCCTAACAAAAAAAACAAAAAAATAGTGTTCACTGTGTAAAACATTTTCTTCCTTTTGTTGCATTCCTTACTTGTAGTAGCTGTTGTTGTAGTTGTTGTTTGAGAATCAACTACTGATCGGCTGATGACATGGGATGCTGAAATATTTAGATGTATAAGGAAACATAATGTTAAGTATATTTAATACTAAAATGTACATTTTAAATGCAGTAAATTCTGTACTGCAAAGCTTGTAAAAGTATATATTACTGTAAATATTGTAAACTGTAACTGTAAACTGTGTAAATATAGTTTTTGTTGCAAAAACTGGTCAAGACTGGGCCAACTCCCACCCAAGTAATGGTCATCTGTACCTTAAAAGGCACCGTTTTGTAATTTATTTTATTTGAATGTATTTATTTATTATTATGTATGTATGTATTTATATTTATTTACATTTATTTATGTTTATTTATATTTACTTTTATTTGTTTACAATTTATTTATTTATTTGTGTATTTACTTTTATTTATTTACAATTTATTTATTTATTTGTTTATATTTACTTTATTTATTCATTAATTTGTTTATATTTCATTATATTTGTATTCATTTATTTATACTTACTTATTTAGTATTCAAACTCTAATTAATTTGGACTTCTGATTATTACTTTCAATTGAAATCTTCACACAATAGCCATGAATAAAAACACTCACTTGAAGGAGCTGATGTTGGAGTTTCAGTTGAAGGAGTGTTTGTTGTGGTAGCGGCTGCTGGGACATTTTGATGAAGGAAAAATAGAAATCAGAATTTTTGAAATATTTCTTGACATTTATACTATTAAACTCTGCATCTCAAGAAAAAAAAAACTGTAAGCAGTACAATATAATACAGAAAGAACTTAGAAGAACTGCCAAGGGGGCTGAAATAAAATGTTAATTAATAAAATATTAATAAATAGAAACATTATTGGAATGGATAAAAAAAACTTTGCAATGAAATTATCTCATAATGCAAGAAATGATAACGAATAAGGTAAAACTAACTGTAAACTGTGTGAATACAGTTTTTATTTTCTGAATGAAAAATACTGTGTGAAAATTCTTCACCAGTTTATAAATCTTCAATTACAGAAAAACAATTGTTGGAGGTATGCATCTGTCAAAAGTCTTCTCGCCTAGTTTTAGGAACAACAAATAATGACTTGACTTCGAGTTGATCATTTGGTCAAATTATTAATTAGGACAGTAAGGTCTGACTATGCTTAGACAAAAGTCTTATCACTTAACAGAAATAATGTACAGTGTAGAATATAAAGTCATGGTGCAGTGGAAAGAGAATCTCTGCAATGACTCATAATTTGGAATGGCGAAGAAAGTGTTCTTGCAGGACTCCCAGAGTTCATCAAGATTCTTTGCATTCATCTTTTATGCCTCCACCTTCATCTTACCCCAGACATGCTCAATAATGTTCATGTCTGGTGACTAGGCTGGCCAATCCTGGAGCACCTTGATCTTCTTTGCTTTCAGGAACTTTGATGTGGAGGCTGTCGTATGAGAAGGAGTGCTATCCTGCTGAAAAATTTGCTCTCTCCTGTGGTTTGTAATGTAATGGGTAGCACAAATGTCTTGATACCTCATGCTGTTGATGTTGCCATCCACTCTCCAGATCTCTCGAACACCCCCATGCTGAATGCAACCCCAAACCATGATTTTCCAAGTCCATGCAGGTTCCAATAGGTCTTCTGCAGTATTTGTGATGATTAGGATGATTGGGAATTTTTTTCCTTCTGCCACTTTTTGTAAAGATCAACTCAGTCAAGTTATTATTTGTTGCTCTTACAACTGGGATCGACAACAAGACTTTTGTCAGGTAGTCTATGTGTTGTAGCAATTTACTCAAACACGGAGGATTCCAAAGTCACAATCTAAAATTCGAATCACATTATTATAGCCACACACACACAACAACTATAGTAAATTAGGTTTTCGGTCCACCTTTACACCACCAATACACACACACACACACACACACACACACACACACACACACACACAGCTCAGTAAATGATGGCAGCAACAACTACATTTAACAACCAAAGTATTCCCATGGATTAGCCACCATTCGCGCAACACTTGTAGAAACCAATCTGTGGAGTGTTTCCAGCTAAAAAACATCATTTATCAGATAAGAGTAAGTTTTTTTTTTTTCAACAAAATATGTATTAATTTTTTTGTTTGCATATTACTATAACTTACACACAAACGCACGCACGCACACACACACACACACACACACACACACACACACACACACACACACATATATATATATATATATATATATATATATACACAAAAAGAAACAAACAAACAAAAAGAAAATGGAAAATAAACAATAATAATCACAATAATAATTTAAAAAGATAAACAAAATATGTATTAAATAAATAAAGATGTAATAAAATAAAAAGTAAAGTATTAATAACAATTAAAATAAACAAATAAATAAATAAAAATAAATATATTCATTAATAACAAAGCAGGAATAATACATACAATATTAATAGTAAGATTACACATATTTTTTCTTAATATAAATTCCGTTTATTTTTACTACTTTATTTATTATTAATCGATTCAAAAACTCTACAAAAAACTCTCATTCAAAAACGATTCTAATTATAATTTTCTAATTGAAATGCACAATAGTCAATGGAAAAAAAAGACTCACTTGAAGGAGCTGATGTTGGAGACACGGTTGAAGAAGAGTTTGTTGTAGCAGACACTGCTGGGACATTTTGATAAATGAAGAAACAATCACACAATCAAATTCTGTACTGAAGTGATGTTAATGGATTATGTCTTCAACTGTAAATTGTAAATGTAAATTAAAATTGTTTTTAAATTAAATTGCTGTAGAGATTATTTATGGACGTAAACACAATTTATACTTGACATGCAGACGATTTTTATACCTAAAGTACCTAGTTTTATCATTAAAATCTGTACAAAATAGTTCATGAATAAAAATACTGACTTAAAGGCAGTGGTGTAAAGTAACAAATTAAAAATTCTCAAATTTTTCTCAGGAATTGTAATTTACTGAGTAGTTTTAAAAATGTGTACTTTTTCCTTTCCCTTGAGTACATTTTCAGTGGCGTATCGACACTTTTACTCCACTACTTTCCTTCAACCTGCAGTCACTACTTTATTTCTATCTTGTCTATGTGGATTAGAAAAATCAGTTCTGCGAGTGCAATCAAATCGCAGATAGAAAGTATATCCATCATACTGAACTACATTAACACACGCAGCAAACTGTATGGAAGCATTAAAACAGTCCAAGAAGATACTTGAGACCAGGGGTGCCAATGTCCTGCAGAGTTAAGCTCCAACTTGCTTCTATACACTTGGCAGAAGCTTTGTGGAATACACGGTAAAAGCTTGATTAGTTGGTTTCGGTTTGTCTAATTGTGAATGGAACTAACATCTGCAGGACACCGGCCCTCCAGGATCGAGTTTGGGCACCCCTTTACATGCAATTACATGCAATGATACTGTTTAGATTGCACTGATGAGAAGATGGCAGATGTCTACTGTATGATGACTGAAATCAGCTTAAATAAGAACTAAATGCACTACAGAATGTTAGTAATACACACACATGTACAAATGACATGTAAATGCATCAACCTTTCCCAGCGTAATACTCACTACTCTTGAGTACTTTTGAAAGGTCTACTTTTTACTGATACTTTGAGTAATATTTACAACAGATAATTTTACTCTACTTGCACTACATTTTTGGGCAAGTAACGGTACTTTTACTTGAGTATGATTTTTTATTTTTTTTTGTACTCTTTCCACCACTGCTTAAGTAGGGTTTATTTATAAACTAAATTTCAAGAGGATCGCGTGCTTATGATTGAACACAGCTAGTACCACATCATCTCAGGATATTGCACCAATCAGACGAATCCTGACACACTATAAATTACCAGAGCCTTCTTCTCAAGTCATCTTCGTCTTGAAGAATCCCCCCTTCCACCCCAACTCCTCCCCTTCTCTGATAGGGCGGCGCGGTGGCCCAGTGGTTAGCACTGTTGCCTCACAGCAAGAACGCGGATGGTTCAGCCTCTCCCCGAGCTAGTCTTTGTTTCTGTGTGGAGTTTGCATGTTCTCCTCGTGTTCGCGTGGGTTTTCCCCGGGTTCCCCAGTTTCCTCCCACCATCCAAAAAACATACAACATAAGTAAATCGACTACTTTAAATAGCCTCTTAAGGCAACTCTAGTCAGATATATCTCAACACGTTCACAAGCGGGGGGAGTTCTCGAAACTTACCTGAGCTCAAACTCTCCTCTCGCCCTTTAAACGGGAGGGAGCCCCGGGCTCAAGGATATTCTGAGCTCAGGGCTCTCTCCCGGGACAACATGCCAAATACGCTTTATTATCAATCATCAGCTAAGTGTGAACTCTTGAAAGGAGATGTTGATGTTTGAGTCACAGTTGATTATGAGTCACTCAAAATTTTGATTATTAAAAAACAGAATAACAGTCTTCTTAATAATGGTTGACAAACATTTTTGCATACAGTGAAATTACGTGCTGCAAATAAAGTCACTTTTTAAAAAAAAATGCACAAATGACGAGCTTTGATATTCAGAAAGTGATCTGAAATATTCAGTACAGATTTTTACCGAATAAATTAAGAGCAAGATAGTTAATAAAGTGTTTAGACATCTGTAAAATTATATACTACTTACTTATAGATGCTGTTTGAGGTTCAGTTGTGGAAGAGTTTGTACTGGCATGGGGTGCTGAAATATTTAGATGTATTAGAGAATAGAAACTGTTTATGTAGCAATAAAATTAATTAAAGGACTTTTCTGCATGTGATGAAATCCCATACCCAAAGCAATGTTACAGTATAAGATGACTTCAGCTGTAAATTGTGTAGATAGTTTTATGCAATACAATTCAGTACGACAAAAACTTAAACGGATAGGACATTAACCATAAAATAGAGGTCTCACGGTTCGGTTACGATCATCATGCCATCAATTGGGTTCAGTTTGATATCTCAGTGCATCATGATGCATTGACGATGCTTTCCATACATAATTAGGTTTTACTTCACAGCACAAGAATTCTTGTATTAAAGTGTATAATTTCTAAATACGTATTCGCAAGCTTCTCCTTTAATGCAAGCAGCTAGATATATGAATCGTACATTTAATTTGACCTGCTCAAAGAAAACACTCTGCATCAAACAAAACTCAAGTACATGCACAGAACAACACGAACATTTAAAGCAAATAAACAAACGTAGATATTCTCCCACTTGCTTTTTGAGCGTTGTCGAGTGAGTTGTTAAACTCCTGGTCACGCACTCAACAGAAAGGGCTGTAACGTGTTGGTGCTGTTCACTGATAAACCTAAGCGGCGATCACAGCTGATCAATGATAGACGCAGTGGAGAAAACTCGCTCTGCATACACGCTTGTGTCTGGATCCTTATAACAGCCCAGAGCAGAGGAAACATCACGCCAGCAGGTCAAACAGGCAAGGGTGAGAGAGAGAGAGAAATGGAGTTTACTTTCATTTTCTCCATATCAGTAAAATAGGGGCTAATGCTGTGTCAATGGCTGTCCAGCAAACACACACAGTGAACTGTGCAGAGTTTCTGCATTTTAATTACTCACGCTCGCCTCCCTCGCCATAGTATTCTACTGCGGCAAATGAGATAAATGACCTCAGTACGCAATAACTGGTTAGGA
The DNA here is from genome assembly GCA_903798035.1 of Danio albolineatus. Lineage (NCBI taxonomy): Eukaryota > Metazoa > Chordata > Actinopteri > Cypriniformes > Danionidae > Danio > Danio albolineatus. Next base: position 1,752,157 of record CAIGQQ010014769.1, read on the forward strand.
TCTATTACTGAACAGATACCAAACTGTCCACGTCTGCATCACGGTGCACAAAACAAACAATTAATTTTGACAGCCCTACTGTAAACTGTTAGAATACAGCTTTTCTCAATGAACATGCAGTGTGTGGGCCAATAGCCTAAGTGAAAAACGGTAGGTTTTTAAGTGTTCTGAAGTTATCATTCAAAATTTAAGTCCTCTTATAGGTCACATACACTGGAGCTTAATGTGGCTGTCAGTTAATCTTGTACAGCCTGTTTCTGCTGAGTACAGTTCGGTACGCTTTTATGGTCGTTTCCACTGTCAAAAGGTAACAAAAAGTGAACCGTACCATACCACTTTTTGAGTACCCTAGCGCAACAAAAGGGTACCAAAAGACAGAGCTAGACGCGTAGCTGAAAGCTATTGGTTTACAGAGATACGTCACTAGTTTGTACATAAGCCAGGAGAAGGAAAACAAAGAAAGCGCCATTTTTAAATACACATCCGAGACATTACACCGTAATAATATACACATATAATAACGAACCTAAGTTTAAAAAAACGTAGTCATCGTTTTAAACAGCCACAAGCCAAGAAGGTAAACCTGTTTACGAGGCCTTCAAAAGCGTGAGCGGTTTCACTTTCTCCAGAGAGCTCGTGAAGGCTCGCTGTGCGGCTATATTTGAAATGACGAACTTATAGAGCTGATGACAATAACGTGCACGTGATTATTGAAGTGCTTCTGACACTTGATCTTTTCAGAAACAGACAAACCTGAGAGTGAAGCGTGAAAAAACAACTGAGCAAATGATTCATTCAGCAACCTAAAACATGAACAAACTGCCATATTTAACTATTACCATCACCTTTTGGACTGTTATGGACTCGGAATTATGGAATTACATTCTAACAAGAGGTTACATGTGCTGGTGAAGATTAAAGATACAGATGAGAGGTTTGTGTCATTGTTATTACTTGGGGTTAGTTTTAAAATAAGAGTAACATGCTGGTGTTTAACTGCATTGCTATAATGCACTTCTGCAATGGGCTCACACATATACTCTGCTCTCAATACTTTATAACCGTGTTGGGCATTTCTCTCCATCTCGTGCTGAACCCAGTGGACCAATCACAACAGACTGGGAATCATATGGGAGTCGTTGGGATATTTAGGTAATAATAAATGCATAGGGCGCCACGGTGGCATAGTGAGTAGCACGTTCGCCTCACAGCAAGAAGGTCGCTGGTTCGAGCCCCGGCTGGGTCAGTTGGCATTTCTGTGTGGGGTTTGCATGTTCTCCCCGTGGTTGCGTGGGTTTCCTCCGGGTGCTCCGGTTTCCCCCCCAAGTCCAAAGACATGTGGTATAGGTGAATTGGGTAAGCTAAATTGTCCGTAGTGTGTGAGTGTGAATGTGTATGTGTGTATGGATGTTTCCCAGTGATGGGTTGCGGCTGGAAGGGCATCCGCTGCGTAAAAAATTTGCTGGATAAGTTGGCGGTTGATTCCGCTGTCGTGACCCCGGATTAATAAAGGGACTAAGCCGACAAGAAAATGAATGAATGAATGAATAAATGCATATCACCTTGGTTTGGCTCAGCTGCCAAAACAGACCTCTGTAGACTACAGCAAATAGTCCGGACTGCTGAACGAATCATTAGCACTACCCTTCCTACACTTCAAGAACTGTACTCTTCCAGAGTGAGTAAAAGAGCTCGCAAAATCACCCTGGACGCCTCGCACCCAGCACACTTCCGGTTTGAACTGTTATTGTCTGACTGGCGCTACAGAGCACCGAGCACGAAAACAGCCAGACACAGGAAAAGTTTCTTTCCTCAGGCCATCTACCTCATGAACAGTTAAATATTTTCCTATTGTGCAATAAATGTGCAATACTTTCTCATACGCACTTGTACACAGCACCTTATAACAATATATGACGCAATACTTTCTCCATATGCATTTGTACACCGCACCTTATAACCTGTATATTTATAACAAATCTGTGCATACATTTCAACATCCAGATCTTTTGGACTGACTGCATCTCTGTTTAATGTCTATCGTCTTTTTTCATATTTATTTTGTGTTGTC
>CAIGQQ010014769.1:1754627-1872025 GCA_903798035.1 Danio albolineatus
GTGTGCAGGGAAGCGCCTACGGTGTTTACCTGGTGCCATGAACTAAAGTCTAGGAGGACGCATATATTAAAGTGATGTTAACTCCATTTCTGCATTTTGAAATCGTGGCAACAGCTGGAGGTTTGTAGTACACAGCATGTTGTTGCAATGTTTACAGCGCTGATACTTTCTTCTCACCACAGCCTAGTTTTCGTGGTTTAAAATGACGACTGTGTGAAATATGCGTATAAAGTGTTTAAACAACTACATAAAATAAAGCATTGCTTACTTGTAGGTGCTGATGTTTCAGAAGGACTTGAATTGGCAGGGGATGCTGAAATATTTAGTGGTAGAAACAGATACATAACATTTTAGAACAGACACTAAAAGTACATTTTTTGCATACAATGGATTTCTAAATTGCAAGAAATGTTATTACACAAGCACATCATATAAAAAACTGAACAAATTTATGTGGCATCAGGGTGCAATCAGCTGGCAGCCACTGGGTTTCAAGATGTCCCTGGGAACTTCATTGGGATTTCCAAAAAGGCATCCTAAAAGTGCAAAACAAACCTCTAAAAGACATAGCGGTTGGTTAGACTTTTCTTTTTCTCAATATGGCTTACCAGCCCTGCGTTTCTGGATGCAGTGGCTTCTAACACCAGGTGTCAGCAGTAGTCGCTGCATTACATGTTTGAGGATCAAAAATGTGAACATAGTGCTCTTGCAGTTCATGTCGTCAAGTGCATGCCTGTAGTGGTGCTTAGATTGCAACTTGCATTCTTAACGGCGTGAGTCTTCATCAATTGTTTCCCGTACCTCAGTGAACACTCTGAAGATCACTGTGGGAGCAAGGCCATTGGCAAACACCATGTGGTCCTCCCACTCATTTGCAGCCCGTTCCATTCAGGGTTCAGACGAGGGTGCTGTCTCATTCTCAGTAGTGGCTGGTTTATCGTTTTTTATTTTTAGCTAACAGATCTATTAAAAGATCAAACAGATGAACCGGTGTCCATCGCAGCATCAAAGAGTGATGATCTCATGCCCTGAGGATGGTCCTGCTACAGTCTGCACTTTCAGATTTCGAAACTGTGCTTGATGATAGCTGTGCTTTCCCAGACAGCCACTGAAATCAGGCTGAAGATCACACAGCACAGAGTCTAAGAGAATGGCCAATTTGATAGGTGCTACATGGGGGCTACGAAGAATTTTATACAAAAAAGTCTCTCAACCTTCCATTCAATTCCACCTGGGGGTGCACAAAGAGCTCACACAGGTGTGGTGGGCTCCTTTCTCTACCCAGCCCTTGAGCTCTTCAACTCACTATCCTTGATGGTGGAGTGACTCAGGGTTATGCAGGAATCCCTTACCTGGCTTTCCTAAAGCAATCCTTGATGCAGCTGCATGAGGGTGGTCCCTCCCCCATTATGCGTGGTGATCATTTTTATCCAAACTTGGATACCGACTATGCACTTATGACAACAAGGTAGCTGCCCGCATCTGGTAAAAAAGGTTGGCTACTATAGTAATCCAGGAATACCACCTCAGGCTGAACCTTCCACCTCCCCACACAGCAGGAGACCTCTACATTGTACATTCGATGTTGGGCTTGCTGCAAGAATCATATGCCCCTATCCCAGGGGACTGCTAAGTCTGGCAAATAGACCATGAGGCATCCCTGAGACAGGCCACCAAGAAGGGGAGGATGGCTGCTCTTTCCTCAGTAAAGGGGCCAGTTGCAAAACCATCTTTTCTCCAACTACAATTCCACCACTGGCCTCACAGCTGGCAGCACCCACATTCTCAAAATGAGAGAAGTTTTCCATATCTCTGGGTGTGAACTCTCAAGTGTTGCTAGCGAGAGATATGCTGTTCCTCTGCCCGCACCCCTGAGAAATTACTTTTACAACGACCAGGAGTTTGCCACCAGAGGACAGTTTTCTTCCTGTCATGGTTCTAGCCTCATTGTGGGATTCTGAAAACATGGAATGCTATACAGCACTTTCCAACTATCTTCAGGATGCACTGCCACCCAAGAAAGGTGTGTGATATCAATCAAAATGTACCTTTGATGCATTTGTCCTCAGGGATTTGAGGATTGGCAGAACAAAGTCCTCTATTTTGAGCTATCCCTGTCCCATGAGTCTTTACCATGGCTAAAGAGAGTGTGCTATCTCCTCGTTGGCAGGTGGGCATTTTCATCCTCAGTTACAAGCTTATTCTACCACAGTCTCAGGATCAACTGACGTTGTACACCAAACTTGTTCCTGGAGGGCTGGTGTCCTGCAGAGTTTCCAACCCTAATCAAATACACCCGAACATACTAATCAAGGTCTTAATAAGTTTACTTGAAATTTCCAAGTAGGTATGTGGAGGCAAGTTTCTCTCTGCAAGGACACAGCCCTCCAAGACTGGGATTGGTGACCTCTGATGTACAGAGACCATAGCCAGTTGGGCTTGGGGTCAACTAAAAGAAGAGCAATTCACCCCTATGCACCTCTATTTTTTCGGGATGGAGCTGGACTTGGTTATCATGACAGAACTACTTACCACCAAACGTGCCTAGTCAGTGCTCAATAGTGCTCAGCAGGAAGAATGTGGTATCACAGAATGTTTTTTTCAGAGGGTTCTGGGACACATGGCCTACACAGTCGGTTACGCCACTCGGATTGTTCCATATGAGACCACTACAGCACTGACTGTGCAGAGGAGTTATTTTTCTGTACCGCACACAGATCTTTAAAACTGATAAAACCGCACACAGATCTTTAAAACTTCTGAGCAGGTAAGAAGTGTGTGCGTTGTAGGTTGGCAGAAGGGGATGTGCTATTTACAAACAAATGTCGGCCCACCAGTCGATTGTTACTTGTGACTTCTTTATTTCAATAGTTTTTCTAAAATATATATATTCTAAAAATTAAATATGGTTGTTAAGATTGTTTATGGATGTCACAATATACTTTTGTTGATGATATTTAAAACAAATAGATATCATTTCATAGATAATATATATTTTACTGTTTGTCCTGCTTTGTCTTACTCTAACAATGAGAAAAAGCCTTTTAAAATATGTTATCATGACAATACTAATACAAACATAGTATGAATCCAACATGTCTAATTTAGTTATCCCTATGATTATCATTTTTCAATTTAAATGTTCACACTATAGTCCATGAATAAAAAATAAAAAAACTTACTTGGAGTTGATGTTGGAGACAAAGTTGAAGTAGAGTTTGCCGTGGCATTGGCTGCTGGGAAATTTTGATGAAGGAAGAAAAAGAATCATAATTTTCATAATATTTGCACTGATTACTACAACATACATCAACAATTAAATGGTAAAATGTTACTAAATATGTTTAGAAACTTTGCATAAACATTATTTACATGTAGGTTCAGTTGTAGAAGAGCTTGTACTTTCAGGGGGTGCTGGAATATTTAGGTTCATTTAAAAAGAAACAATTTAAATAACACAGAAATGCTTATTTTTTGTTTGTTTTCTGTTTCATGCCATGGAATTCTGAAATGTTCATGGAATATGACTACTACTAAAATAGGTAAATACATATACTGTCACATATACATATACATATACAAATGTGACAATGATTGAATACAATGAAATTATATTGATTGTAGTGTTTCTTGAGAACATTATATCAGTTTAGTGGAACATCAGATATTGTGACTGTATTGAGACAAACATTTTAACACCTAATTAATTACAAATTATTATTTTTTTGTTTGTTTCTTTCCATAATAGACCAGTAAAATGCTCACTTGAAGTTGGTGTTTGAGATGAAGGATAGTTTGTTGTGGCTGTTGGGAATGTTTTAATCAATGAAGAGACACAATGACACTTTTATTAATATTTGTCGACATTCATACAGTAACTTTGTCATACAATGAAATTCCGAATTGCAAGAAATGATATTACACAAATTTCTAACAAACATCACATAAGCGCTGTGAACAGTACACACGGTTCCTATTACTGAAGGTGCTGACGCATGATAGGAGAAGAATTGAAATACATGTAGTACTGATTATAACAATAAACAGTGTTTAAACAACTACATACAATACAGCATTGCTTACTTGTAGGTCCTGATGTTTGAGACTCAGTTGCAGAAGTGCTTGTACTGGCAGGGGACGCTGAAATATTTAGAGGTAGAAACAGAAACATAATATAAGTATTATAATAAATGCTTAAAATACCATTTATTTATACGATGAAATTCTGAATTGCAAGAAATATTACACAAACATGTTATATAAATATTAGAAATCATTTTAAATGATACACATTTTGGTCACACTTTATGTTGATGGTCCGTTTGTTGAATTTAAGTTACATTGCAACTAATTATCATTAGATTATAAGTAGACTGTTAGGTTGGGGTTAGGGGTAGGGTTAGTTTAAGTTGACATGTACTTGTAAAGTTTCTTATAGTCAGTTAAATGTCTGTTAAATGTCAGTAGACAGTCTACTAATACTCAAATGGACCATCAAAATAAAGTGTTACCCACATTTTTCATATTATTGAAGATGTCTTCCTTACTCGCACAGAATACACGTGTTGTTTACATGTGCGTCAAATATAGGCTACAGTATGTGTGAGAACCATGCTCACCCAGAATACATGTGTTGATAAAGTGCAAGTAAGCATTTATGATCTGAATACGAATAAACAACTATTCTAAACCAAAGTTTTCCATAGAATTTGCCATCGTTGGTTTAATAGGCAGAATGTACGCAGTTTACGTAGATTACGCAGCCATGCCCTGTAGGGCCACAGATTTCGATGGTAACAGATAGGCATGGGCCGGTATAAGATTCTGACGGTATGATTAACTTGGATAAAAATATCACGGTTTGACGATATTATTTTTAAAAATTATTTTTTGACGTGTCTGGGTAAAATACACAGTATAAGGAATCATTGACTTCTGCTGTCTTCATTTGTTTCAAAAACAGATTTCTTTTACAATTTAAAACGGCATCTTTAGATATCTTTTCTGATGGAGATACTGTTGTCCTAAAAAACAACAACAAATCATAAATAAAAAAATCTTACCCATACCTTAGGGAGGTATTACAGAAATTTTTGGTGGTTTTAAAACCTTGACTTTCTCAAATCGTGGTATACCTTGAAAACGGTTATCATCCCATGACTAGTCACAGAATATGGTGTTACAGGTTTTGTGTCTGAATAACAAACCATAGACTGTAATAAACTCAACTGATAAAAGACAATGTCCACCACTCTCTAATTCTTGTACAGCTCTCCTGACAAAAATGCTTGCCGCAAACCAACAGCTTTGCTCTATCGGGGGCCTGACAGATTCGCAGGGAAAAACATGCAACAAAACCCTGTGGATCATGGAAAGAAACTCATACGACCCGTGTCTCACCCAGTCATTGGGTCTCTCAGCTTTGCATTCGGAAAGCACGAGCTCTCATGAATAATTAGGAAGCAGTGTCTTCTCATAGGATAAGGAAACTCAACTATAAATAATAATGAGAGAAACCGACGGGTCATCGCTCCACTAGCAGATTCGCGATACGTCATCGTTTTTGTTCCGCCCAAAAAATTATTTTAAACCCCGAAGATGAAATTAGCTGACAAAAAGCTCAAAATGATCCAGTTTTCTTCACAATTAAAGCTGACAGGTGCTAACGTTGTCTTAACTGACGCTCAACGCACACAAACCTGTTAAAGTCTCCAAAAAAGTACTCCAAGGTGTCTCGAATCTTTAACTATGCTGGACCTATTCAATAATTATCATTTCCCTGTTTAACATTGTTTACACAATAGTCCATGAATACAAAAAGAAAAACTCACTTGATGGAGCTGATGTTGAAGACACGGTTGATGGAGAGTGTGTAGTTGCGATGACTGCTGGGAAATATTGATGAATGAATAAACAGAATTTCTTTAATATTTGCAGTGATTATTACAATATACATCAACAGAAAACTAGCAAAACCACACTAATTATGTTTAGAAACTATTTACTTGTAGGTTCTGATGTTTGAGACTCAGTTGCAGAAGAGTTTGTTGCAGTGGCTGCTGAAATATTTAGATGTTTAAAAAATATATAGAAAAAAATGTTGTGATAAAACTGTAAAAACTGTAACAGAGCAGATGTTTATGGACATGTCCTGAATGCAATGAAATTATACAACCCAGGCTCATTCTGAAAACATAGTCCCATGTACGTTTCTGGAGGCCGCAAAATATGTCCCGGGAGGTACGTATTTTTGCACTTTTTGTTTTCGCGAATCCATGAGAGGCCTCTGTGTATGCTTTTTGAAATCTCAAATTTCTCTTGTGGAGTGCTGTTCGCGCCTGCTGTTCTCACGTAAACCCACCAGAGGCCGCTGTCGACTGACTGTTTGACTGATTGACTGACCGACCAATCGACTGACCCACCCTCCTGCTTCCAAAACCCCACCAATTTTATCGATTGACCCACTTCCCTAAACCAAAACAACAACTTTCAAAAGCAATCCAGAAAAAAAGAAAAGCCCTCGTCTCATTTTTACCACATTTTCAGATTTATTTATTATTAGTTATTTACTGGTTTATTTTATTTTTTGGATTCTGTTTTTGTCTTACCTGATTTCTGGGACCATTCTTTACCGGACTCGAACCCTGTCATCGTGGTCTACTCCTCTCTGCGTTTCAAGTCCCCCAACGAACATGGCAAGCTAACGGGACAAGCTGGTTACAGCGGGAAAGCCTACAACCCGGAGGTAAGCGGTCAGCTGGTAAGTGCGAAAAGGAACAACAACATACCGCCCTGTAGCGTTCGTTTAAAAAATGAAACGCAGCCATACGTACGTCTGGCTACATAATTTGCAGTCTCCAGAAACGTATAGAGGACTACTTTTCAGAATGAGCCTTTTCAAAGCATGATATCAGTGTAGTGTAAAATCAGATATTGTGGCTGTATTGTGACACTTTCAACACTTTGAGGAAATTATAAATTAATTTGTTTTTAAAAAAAGCTCACTTGAAGAAGTTGGTGTTTGAGATGAAGGAGAGTTTGTTGTAGCTGCTGGGAATTTTTGATCAATGAAGAGACACAATGACACTTTTATTAATATTTGTTCACGTTCTCATAGAAACATTTTTGTCATACAATGAAATACTCAATTCCAAAAAATGTCAAACTAAATTCTAACAAACATCACATAAGAGCTGTAAACAGTACACACTGTTTCTAATGCTGACACATGATAGAAGGTGATTTGAAATACATGTGGTACTGAGTATTACAATAAACAATAACAGTAAAACTGTTTCTAACAAAGTGTTTAAACAACTACATACAATACAGCATTGCTTACTTGTAGGTCCTGATGTTTGAGACTCAGTTGCAGAAGTGATTGTATTGACAGGGGATGCTGAAAGATTTAAAAAAAACATGGTTTAAGTAATATGGTAAATGCCTGAATGGATGCTATAGTTTAAATCTGGTGCAGTTTACTTGTCAATTCCGCTATTGGAGACTCAGTTGTGGAAGTGCTTGTATTGACAGGAGATGCTGAAATATTTGGATAAATTAGGAATATATTAATGATGAATTTGGCTGACCTTTTTATAACAAATAAAACAGATATTCTAATATATTACCACACTTTTTGGGGCCACAATAATTGTGTAGTGAAAAATCTGATTGTGATGTTAACATGAAAAGCACAATAGGATTCTAACTAGATTAAACTAAAATGTTCACACAATAATCCAAGAAAGAAAATACTCACTTAAAGGAGCCGATGTTGGAGACACTGTTGATGGAGAGTTTGTGGCAGAGGCTGCAGAGACACAATTTCCTTAATATTTGTTGACATTAAAAACATACAATAAGAATTTGCATCGAAAGTCAAGTTATTATATGAAGTATAATACAAATATTACACTATATACAATATATATATATATTAGGGCTGTCAATTGATTAAAAAAATGAACTAATTAATCACACTTTTGTTTGTGATTAATCATGATTAATCACGAAAAGCCGTATTTATTACAGAAATAAAAACACAGGCATGTAAGTGCCATTTGAATTTTAAAACAATCAATGCCAATAACAAACAAAAATTATTTCCGTGTTGGATTCTAAGTGAACTACAAAAATAATCCAAAATACAGGCATTGCAAATATGAAAATTGGAAAAAAATAAATAAATAAAGTATTGAATACAAACAATTGTATTCATTGTAAAGTTGTTTTGCGAGTTGAGAACATTAATTATAAAGTAGAAACAATTTTGCTTAGTCCTCCTTAACATTTAGCCAGTTCAGTCTGTTGACATTATCGGGTGACAACACACATGCGCACACACACACACACACACACACACACAGACAGACAGAGAGAGAGAGAGAGTGCAGTACAGCACACTCCCTTCAAATCATTACCACGCACAACTCTTAAAGTATGGCTGTATTTCTCAAGCAAGGATTCTGATACAGCAACGTGAAGCAGACGCTTTACAAAAGTTGCGTGTAGGGGGGAAACACGTCAAACTTAATGAAACATTTGAGGGTGCTTGGAATCAACTTAGAGAGGAATGAGCTGTCTTTGACAGCTGGCGACATCATCTGGCACTTTCACTGAGTACATTTACATGGATCCATATTATCCATATTATCTTTTTTCCATATTCCTTTGCTCATTAAACACACGCAGGGCCGGAGCAAGCTGAACTGGTGCTCTAGGCGAACGGTGATCACGCTGCCCTCAACCCGAAAGTGAAAAAGAAAGTGACCGGTTCGCGGATGAACGTGAGGACCGGGAGGGAGGGGGTAGGTGTCGCGGATTAAAGTGAGGACCGGGGGGTTCGCTCACTATTCTGCCGCCCTTGTCGGCCGCCTAGGTCGCCTCTGTGGATGCGCCGGCCCTGAACACACGTCGACCACAATACGAAATTAAAAAAAAAAAACTGCCAATGCGTTAAATGCGTTAATTTTTTTAACGCGTTCAATATTTCTAATTAATCGGCGTGCGTTAACGCGCTAAATTTGACAGCCCTAATATATATATATTTATTTATGTATATATTACAAATAATAATGCTTAATAAACAGAAGGTGATCTGCAAAACATGTAGTGATTACAATTTACCTTAACAAAAAAATGGTAAACCACCCAGAAATACTGTTCTGACAACTTTACATATATATTACTTAGACACCGGATGCACTGCTCAGCAGGTTTCGCACATGACAGTTGGAAGTATCGCACACCAGACGCACACATTCGCATGCTATTTAAAATGAAACTATTCAGATGGCGCTCTGTGGTGCGGCAGAAATATGAACAGTGTCCTGAGTCATAGCTGGGCACCGTGGACAGCCACCAGTGTGCGTACCCTGATAAAAACCTATGTTTAGAATTCTGAAATGCATGGTGCTGCATGGCGCGTCGCCAAGCGGCGCTTCTGGTGTGCGACCCCCTTTAATGTCCCACTAGTGACAATATACAGCCATATCGGACTGCTACATGTGTGATATTGCATTTATACGACAGTTTGACGGCATAATCATGTATATTAAAAAGAAAATCAAACACGAAGAGAGTCTAAAAACCCTTCTGTACGAGGAACTACTTTCTTCCGCCATTCCCTCACATCTGACATTAAAACAGCAGAATCTGTTGCTACTTCACCAACGTCACTTTAGAGCTAGTATTTGATTGATTCTCTAGCGTAATGTCTAAAGTGATGACAAAACAGGTGATTTTTTTTTTGCTCATATTTTAAGATTATAAGGCTGAACGACATGAAATGCCATCAGTCTAGAAACATTTCCTTCCCAGTATTTCACTGTTGAAATCAGCATATCACAATAATTAACCCTGAAAAAGCCAAAGCAATGCAAACACTATCAGATTACTGTTGTGTTTGCCATAAGGAAAATGCTCAACACATGCGGGCATTTCTTCTTTCTTTCTGTTTACTGAACTAGTCTGCAGTAACGAAAACAGACGGCGCATGAGAAACAAACAGATGGCCAACCAAAAAGTAACTCAGGGTTATACAAAGAGTGGCCAACACAAAATACACACATTCCTGATATGCGAGTCCCATCTCACACTCGATACACTACAGTTACTATGGTATAAATACAGCACTACAACATACAAAAAAGAGAGATTTAGACTTAGAATGTCACTCACCAATTTTAATATGTTTTGATCAGGTGTAGTTAGATATTGCTGTTTCTAATTCTAAGGGCTTATTATGCGGTCTCTGTCGCCATCTTGTCAACGTCAATTCGCTCTGATCAATGACAGGCTGATGGATGCCGACGTGCTATCTCAGAAATTATAAATATTCCAAAAGGCAAATCCTTATAAATAAACTGCATATTTGCAATCTAAACAACTACGTTCTCACCTAAAAAGCCTCAAAAGTACATTATGTTGTCCAACAGCTGCAATATTTGTCAAACTGTAGTGAGTTTATTGATCTGCTGTCACTCTATATGGGTGGAGTAATACAGAAGGGAAGGAGGCTGTACAAGTTGCAGAATATTGCACAGCTATCAGCCAATCCGATTCGAGATTTGAGAACCAGACAGCAAATAATTAACATCAAAATGGTTAAAACAACCCAGAAATACTGTTCTGACAACTGTACATATATATTACTTACTTGTAGGTTTTGCTGTTTGTGTTGTTCCAACACTTTTAATTAAGCTGGACCTATTATCATAATTTCTCTGTTAAAATGTTTACCCAATAGTCCATTAATGAAAACTCACTTGAAGGGGCTGACGTTTGAGTCTCAGTTGAAGGAGTGTTTGTTGTGGCAGAGGCTGCTGAGACATTATAATGAAGAAATATAATAACAATTTTCTTAATATTTGTTGCCTAGCTTACAAAAACATACAATGAATTCAGTAAGGGATATGGGATATTCTTATGCTTGATATTCAGGAGGTGATTTACAATCCTTAAGTACTGGTTATCATAATTTACCAAAATGATAAAACTTTCCTGAAATAGTTATCACTTACTTGTAGGTTCTGATGTTTGAGTCTCAGTTGTAGAAGAGCTTGTACTGGCAGGAGATGCTGAAATATTGATGTATTGAAAATATTTAAAGTTAATTTTGTTCTGGCAGGATTATTTTTGAAATAACTTTATACACTATTAAAACAATTAGAGGTCATTTGAAACACCCAAACTACTGATTATTATAATAGACATTAAGCACAATAGTGTCCGGGCAACTGTTTATAAGTATTACTTACTTGTAGGTTCTGCTGTTTGAGTCTCAGCTGTAGAAGAGCTTGTACTGGATGGCAGTGCTGAAATATTGATTATTGAAAAAATAAAAAGCTAATTCTGAAGTACTACAGAAAGCTTAAAGAGACTTTTCTCTTTCCATAAAATCTGTACAAGAAATATTAGAATTCAATGACTTCAACTATAAACTGCATAAATACTGTACATTCTTCAATATATACAGTTGAAGTCAGATTTATTAGCCACCCTTTGATTTATTTATTTTTTATTGCTTTTTTAATATTTCCCAGATAATGTTTAACAGAGCACGGAAATTTTCACAGTATGTCTGATAATATTTTTTTTTTCTGGAGAAAGTCTTATTTGTTTTATTTTGGCTAGAATAAAAGCAGTTTTATTTTTTTTTAAAATCATTTTAAGGTCAAAACATTTAGCCCCTTTAAGCTATATATATTTTTTGATAGTCTAAAGAATAAAGCATCGTTATACAATAACTTACTTAATTATCCTAACCTGCCTAGTTAACCTAATTAACCTAGTTAAGCCTTTAAATGTCACTTTAGGCTGTATAGAAGTGTTTTGAAAAATATCTATTAAAATATTATTTACTGTCATCATGGTAAAGATAAAATAAATCAGTTATTAGAGATGAGTTATTAAAACTATTATCTTTAGAAATGTGTTGGAAAGAAAAAATCTCTCCATTAAACAGAAATTGGGGAAAAAGATAAACGGGGGCTAATAATTCAGACTTCAACTGTATATACAGTATATTACTTACTTGTCGGTTCAGATGATTGAATCTCAGTCGTAGATGAGCTTGTTCTAGCAGGAGACGCTGAAATATTTTTAAAAATAACTTTATGCAATATTAAAACAATTAATAATGTTTAACTCTAAGTAGAACATTTGCACAACTATAATATCAGAAACAGTAGAATTTCAACACCTCTAATTAAGTTGGCCCTATAATTATCATTTCCCCATAAAGCTGTTCACACAATAGTTTGTGAATTAAAAAAGCTCACTTGAAGGAGCTGATGTTGGAGACACAGTTGATGGAGAGTTTGTTGTGGCAGAGGCTGCAGAGACATTTAGATGGAAAAAAAGAGACAAAAATAAAAAATAATTGACAATTAGATTAGATTTCTGTATGTGTGTTCACATGATGACTGAAAAACGTTCACATAAAATAAAATTCAGCACCGCCAGAAAAGTTATACAAATATATAGACATTTTTAATATAAACATTAGATAGAACTGCTTTCAACACATTTTATTTCTATTATTGAAGAAGCTGATGCTTGATGCTGCTCAGCAGGGGATTGGAAACACCCATACTGCTGATTATTATAATAGACATTAAGCACAACAGTGTTCTGCATATAAATATTACTTACACGTAGGCTCTGTTGTTTGAGTCTCAGTTGTAGAAGAGCTTGTACTGGAAGGCAGTGCTGAAATATCGATGCATTGAAAAAATGAGAAGCTAGTAGAATACAATGACTTCAACGATAAACTGCATAAATACTGTACATTCTTAAAAATATATTATTATTGTTACGGTTCGTGGAAGTTTGGATTTTTGTACTTTTTCCCTCTTTGTTTCTCCGTATCTCTCCTCGCTCTCTCTCCTTGACTGTCATTCGCTCTTTGTCTTGCTCTATCACCTTTTGTTTCGCTATTTTCTCCTTCTCAGGTACCTTCTGGTTGGATTCCGAGCATGTCACTCTTCATTAGGGCGTTTCCTGGTGGACCAATCAGGCTTCGGTCCGTGGACTTTAAATCTGACCAGCACACATTCTTGGACAGTTCTGTGTGTGTGTGTGTTGTGTGTGGGTTTGTGATGTGTTTTGTTTCTGATTATGTATAATGTTTTGGCTCTGTGTCTCTGAACTATTCTACACCATTGAACATCTTCAATATGGTTTAAGAGTTTATCATTCCTTTTTGGGGAAAAAGGAATAGGTTAATAGGTTGCGCGACATACATTTTACCCGTATTGTTGAATTGTTCAGAAAACAATAGGTAAATGGGTGAGCGCCGCATCTTGTATTTTTGGTTTATTATTTTAGGGAGTGTATTTTATTGGCGTCGCATACGCTGAAGATTTCAGTTTCTTTTTCACATTTTTATTTTTATTAGTAAGTTTAGAGGGGATCTTGTGTTCTAGATTAGGTGGTTTTTGGTTTTGTTTAGTCCTTTGCTTTGGCGCCACTCTAGTTCCTTTTCCCTTGTAATTTGATTTGATCTGTTTGTTTATTTCTAAATCCATTGTACATAGCGCACACATGCCTCTTTGTTGGCTTTATCACTATTTTTCCTCATAGAGAAATAAACGAATTAATTATTAAAATTGTGTCCTTGTTTTCTTCCATCCATTTCCTTCAGTGATAATATAATATAATTCTAAATGTTATGTTTAATCTCCCTAGACAACTTATTAAATCGTAACAATTACAATAACACAAAATACTTGGGCTGTAATAAATCTAAAAATAATAAAATCTACTAAGACCTATTAAACTATTCAGACTTTTATATATGACTTACCTATAGGTGCTGCTGTTTGAGACTCAGGGCTTGTACTGACAGGTGATGCTGACGTATAAAAACAATATAAGAAACATAATTTAGCAAAGGGTACCATGACATTATGTACTGAAGAAATATATATGTTATATATATATATATATATATATATATATATATATATATATATATATGTGTGTAAAAATACTCACTTGAAGGAGTTGTGAATGTTTGAGTTTCAGTTGTTGGAGTGTTGGAGTCAGTTGTTGTGGCAGAGGCTGCTGAGACATTTTGATGAAGAAGTCGAATGACAATTTTACACAAGATATACAATAATGCGCACAATATATACAACACAATTAGCAATGCAAGACAAGTTATTACATAGATTTATAACACAAATATTAGTTCCCTTTCAGATCGGGAACTCCGAGCTATGTCAGTTACAGTTACTGTCCCTGAGCACTTCACTGGCAGTCAAGAGAGCAGCTTTCTCTAGAGATCCACATGGTTGGCAAATATGTCTTTTAAAGATGTTGTATTGACCGTGCGTTTCTGGATGCGGTGGTTTTCTGTCACTGGATACCGATCATGGTCACTGCGTCTCATGTCTGGGGGTCAAGCATGTAGACTCACACTTAGGGGGAATGTCTGTTGGTACTGTATGCTTAGATTGTGGTTTACACTGGCAAAAGTGAAACGCTCCTCAGCTGCTTCTTGCAATCCCATTCAGGCTTTGGATGATTGTGCCGGTTCATCCTGTAAGATGGCCGCACTCTCATCTCATGACTACGGTCCACACAGACAACCATCGTGGCATCAGAGGGTGATTTATCATGCTCCGAGAAGACCTGAGTCCACCACCTTCTGGGGCCATGGCCTGGACATGATAGTTATGGCTCGCTGTCCATCCCATCCACCTCTATCCAGATCCATCCTGTCCACCTCTCATGTCCTTTTAGGATCTCTCTATAACTGTAGTGAGTCTGCAGAGAGGGGTGTCAAAAATGCTTGCTGCATCATCCTCTCTAAATTGGAGATGCGTGCGCTTTATTCTCACAGTCTGCTGGGTAGTTCCTCATCTGGTAAACCCTAGAGAGTTCTTCTAAGGCCCACAACACTTGACTTCTTTTTGGGATGGGTCCCAGCTATGTGTGATCCAGCCAAGTGATCTGATATGTATCAGCCAGCCATGAGTTCCCCCTCCTCAGGCAGACCTGAGTCTTCCCTACCAGCTATCCATCTTACTAATATGTAGTGCTCCCCGATCAGGGCTAGCACATATTTGCATATTTTCATAGGGTCCCCCCATTTGGCTAGATAGTGGCCTCTGCATCATCCTTTCGCTTTGAGACTGGCACGCTCTTCCAACAGACTGACTTATGACTCCATCACTTCGGTGATGCTTGTGCGCTGACGCTCTTTGCTTGCCAAACACCTCACAAAACACATAACAGATTCAGGTGCTGTCGCGCTTAACATACTCCAAAATATTGTTCAGACATAACTCAGATTTCCTGATCTGAAAGGGAACGTCTGATCTACTGTAGTAATCTTTGTTCCCTAAATGAGGGAACCGAGACGTTATGTCTCCTTGCCACAGTGGCTGAATCACCAGCTGAACGCTAGCCATGCTTGGCTCCTCAGTGTTAAAGCCTGGCTTACTCTACTTCATTATAAGCAGCCGCACGTGTGATGAGCTTAACTTGCCAATTCAAAGATATTCATTGGCTCTTTTTCTTACACTTTAGAGTGATTGGTCATCTGACGATTCCTCATAATGTTGTCTGACATAACTCAGAGTTCCCTTCTTCAGGGAACAAGGGTTACAAAAGTAACCAACATGATACAACGTCAAACTGTATACACAGAAGATAATTTGAAACACCTGAAGTAATGATTATTATCATTTACATTCACAGCAAGATGGTAAAACATTCCAGAAACAGTGTTTAGACAACTGGACATATATATTGCTTACTTGTAGATGCTGCTGTTTGAGATTCAGTTGCAGACGGACTTGTAATGGCAGAGGGTGCTGAAATATTCAGATGTATTAAAAAATAGAAAAATATTTGAATAATCATAAAGTGAAACTGAAAAATCTGGTATTGTCACATTTACAGGACAAGAACAATGGGATACCAGCAAGTTCCTTTAACTAACAATAGTCCATAAATAAAAATCCTCACTTGAAGGAGTTGTGGATGTTTGAGTCTCACTTGAAGGAGTGTTTGTTGTGGCAGAGGCTGCTGTAACATTTTGATGAAGAAATACTTTATTCTTAATATTTGTTGACATGCTTACAAAAAATACAATAAATACAGAAAGGATATGCATTGCAAAGAAAGTTCCATATACATATTTATAATACAAACATTCGACAGAACTTTAAAGATAATGGATTTTTATTATTAAAGACATTAATGTTTGATATTTAGAAGGTGAATGATAATTATGTAAAGATTTTTATCATTTAAATTAACAGCCAAACAGTAAAACATCGTACAACATTTATTCAGACAACTCTACATCTGTATTACTTACTTGTAGGTTCTGCTGTTTGAGTTTCGGTTGTAGAAGAGCTTGTACTGCCAGAAGATGCTGTAATATGTAAATATATTAAATGATAACTTTTGTTATGCAATATTAAAAAAAAAATAGATATTTAAATCTAAGTAGATACCATGACAGTTATAATACAGTAGACACAGTAAGAGGTGTTGGAATTCTACTGTGTTCTACTAAGCTGGACATATAATTACATTTTCCCCATAAAGATGTTCACACAGTAGTCCATCATTAAAAATACTCACTTGAAGGAGCTGATGTTGGAGACACAGTTGATCGAGAGTTTGTTGTTGCAGAGGCTGCTGGGACATTTTGATGAAAAAAGAGATTTGCATACAATTAAATTCTGCACTGCAAGAAAAGTTATTATACAATAATGAATATAAACATTGGATAAAACTGCATTCAATACAATTTCAAGAGTTCACACTTAGCTGATGATTGGTAATAAGCTAGTTTTGCATGCTGTCCCGGGAGACAGCCCTGAGCTCATAAGATCCTCGAGCCCGGGGCTCCCTCCCGTTTGCAGGGCGAGAGGGGAGTTTGAGCTCAGGTAGCCCTCCTTCTACTTTTAAATTGCTATGAGGGTATGCTGCTGGTAGAATTTGGGCATGGCGCTGGTTTGTTTTAGTCAATTTATTTATGTCTCATGTTTTGGACTGTGGGAGGAAACCGGAGGACCCGGGGAAAACCTAGCACGGGGAGAACATGAACTCCGCACAGAAATGTCAAACCAGAGGCATTCTTGCTGTGAGGCAACAGGGCTAGCCACTTGGCCACCGTGCTGCCCTATAGAGAAAAAAGGAGGAGAGGGGGGATTCTTCAAGATGAAGATGACTAAGGTAAGATGCTTTGTTAATTTATACTAAGATGGGAATCGTCTGATCAGTGGATTGTGCATTAGCTTGACTCTGGGCCAGCCGTGTCAATCATAAGCACGCGCTCCTCTCGAAATTAGATTATAAATAGGCTTTACTTCTTTCTATTATTGCAGAAACTGACGATTGATGCTCAGCAGATGATTTGAACACCTGAGCTACTGATTATTATTAAGCACAATCGTGTCTGGGCAGCTTTATATAAGTATTACTTACTTGTAGGTTCTGCTGTTTGAGTCTCAGCTGTAGAAGAGTTTGTGCTGGAAGGCAGTGCTGAAATATTGATGCATTGAAAAACATGTAAGGATAATTCTGAGTACTACAGAATGCCTAAAGAGACTTTTTTTCCTTTCCATAAAATCTGCACAGCAAGAAACATTAGAATACAATGACTTCAACGATAACAGCAACTACTTCAACTACTAACTGCATAAATACTGTAAATTCTTCCAATAAAAATGCTGCTCATTTAAAAAAGAAATAATTAAAAGAACAAATGAAGGTAAATTTGACTGGCTACTTTACCCCTCGCAAAACATTACACACATGTATAGATGCTATGATAAATGTAAAAGAGTAAAATAATAAAACATGTATTCTTCTAAAGTTTTTAGACAACTGTACATACATATTACTTACCTATAGGTGCTGCTGTTTGAGACTCAGTTGTAGAAGGGCTTGTACTGGCAGGAGATGCTGAAATATTTAGATTAAAAATGTTAGAAACATGACTTAGCAAAGGGTACCATGACATTTACTGAGGAGATGTTAATGAAATGGAATGCTTGCTCCATTCTCTCTAAACTGAAGATGCGTGTGCCTTTACACTCTGCTAGTAAGTTCCTCATCAGATAAACCCTAGAGAGGCCCCCAACACTTGGTTGAGGAGTTGAGTGCTTGGACCATTACATTGTCTGATATGATTGCTTGATCAACCCACATTTTGGGGATTGGTTCCAGCCGTGTGTGATCCCAGCTCAGTGATCCCTTAAGACTGGTTTATACTCGACGGCTTGCTAGTTCGCTTGAGTGCGCCCGGCGAATGTGACGTCATCGCGGAGTTTGCGGATGTTCGCTTTGGGTGCGCGCGACATGATTTCGACTGGCGGAGTGCAGGGTTTTTTTTGAAACTCGAGCAAACAGTGTGCGCGGCGCCGCGTCTGATTTGAGTTGTATATGAAACACTTTGAAGAGATTTTGTCTGTAACACGTTAGACTATACAGACACCTTTATGATCTGTGATCATAGAGATAACCAGGTGATCAATAATTCTTGGCTAGAAATTGCAACAGCCGTGGGAAAGGAGGAAAGTTTTTGTTAAAAGGTTTGGAAAAACCTGAGGGATAAGTTTATTAATGCCAAAAGAGGCCATGGCAAAAGTGGAGACACAGGTACACCATTACAGAATATGTTTTTCCACCATTCATAGGTTTAACACTGATGTATATATTGCAATTGAATTTAAAACAATTTATTAGTAACAAAACTATAATTAAGGAACAAATTATGTCTTTGATAACTGAAATGGAATATTTGAACCAATCGGTTTACAACATGATGTCCTGTTTTTTTAGGCTTTATCGGTGATTATGGTAAGTAATGTTGGACCATTATTGCCTTTTTAGTAGAGGACAGAAACTAGCCAGCCAGTAATATGCAAATTGTGGAGTGGGCTAAATCTAAAAAAAAAACATCTGTATTATTTAGTAAGTGTATTTTGCTTTTATCCTTGCCATAATAAAAAAAATATTTGTAGAGGAACCCATGTTCTCTTGTCATTAATATTTTTAATAAATTATAGTAGGAAGAACTGTCCGAGATAAGAAAAATTTTAATGGTTATAAAAATCTTTATTATCATTAAAACAATTTATTAAAACAATAAAAATAATTAGTTAAAAAATCTTGATCGATATAATGATATGACGTAGTTCCTGAAACTTTCTACTTCTCTGTTTATCTGTCTGACTTTACGGTCAGTTTCATTTGACCGCCCCCTGTCGTTTTAAAGAATATCACAATGGCAAACGCGGCAAGTATAAAAGCCTTGTCTGTTTCGCAAGGCGCGCGATGCGGCACCAGGCGAAAGTATAAATCCAGCTTTATGCATCAGTCAGCCACAGTGAGTTCCCCCTCCTGAGGCGAACCTATGTCTTCCCTACCAGCTATCCATCTAACTAATATGTACAGTAGTGCTCTCTGATGAGGGCTAGCCCATATTTGCATATTGTCACAGGGTCTTCCCATTTGGGTAGATAGTGGCCTCTGCAGCATCCTTCCCCTTTGAGACTGGCACGCCTTCCCGACGTAGTGCCTTACTAGGGCCAGACGGAATCTGCGGACATTTTTTGCTATTTCTACGGAGTATTTTGTTAAAAATCTGCGGATTTATGCGGAATGATTTTGGGAGTATCATAACTAACATCTTAATATATGAAATAAAAAGTAATACCTTTTTAACTGTTAATTAATGTTTACAATGCAAATCTAATTAGATTCACTTTATTTGGTAAACAAAGCAAGTCTCTCATATAAAATCTCTACTAAAACACTGAAAATACTACTTTACAAACTGTATTGTAAATAAATCACATGAATATTTTCATATTAGTCAATATTATTACTGAAATTAAGCTGAAAACTGATTAAATATAAATTTACACACATTTACGCCAGTAAATAAACAGAATCAATGATGGGCTAAAAATCTGCGGAAATCTGCGGAATTCTGCGCGCGCAGATTCCGTGTGGCCCTACTATGACCCTAACTAAATTATAAATATTCCCTTATTCTGGTAATTAAGGGCCTGGGGGCATTTGAAAGTTGCGACTTTGGTAACACTTTGGTGCCAAACAGATCACCAATCACATAATAGATTCAGCTGCTGTGGCTCTTTACATACTCTTCCCCATAATGTTCTTCTGACGCAAGTTACTGATCTGAAGGGGAACGTCTCAGTTTCTGTTGTAATCTTTGTTCCTTGAATGAGGGAACTGAGATATTGGCTCAATTCCAAGAACGCAGAGAATGGACTCGTATTCTTGTGGAGACCGGTCTTGCCAGGTCACATCGGAAGAACGAACTCGGGAGACCGTGAGGACAGAGAACGCATCCTCTGAGAAATGAGACGCTGCGTTTTTCCTGATGGTCACGTGAACCTCACGCGTCTTTAACCGAAAATTATTTAAACATTACAGCATTTATACAATGATTTATTGTTTCACAATATATGTTATGCATAAAGACTTCAGAAATATACGCTGCACATCACAAATAAAAAAGATGTTCATGCTAATGTTTACTTTCACCGTCTCATTTAGGGAAACTCCTGAGGTAAATAAGTGTTATCTCTGAACTTTTATAATAAATCTATACAAAATGCTGCGCTTTCCACCTCCAGTTGCAATGACTTCTGGGACTTCTAGAGCGAGTTTGGTGCTCAAGTCTGCATCAGTGCATCCTCGATATCAAGAACTCATCCGGGAACTTTCGCGCGTCCTCCGTTCTTGCGGTCTTGAGTATTGGAACTGAACTTCGGCGGATGATAATCACATTACACAAAAACACGAGGACACAAGACCACCGAAGAACGCATATTCAGAAACATTATGTCTCATTGTCACAGTGGCTGAATCAGAAGCTGAATGCTAGCCATGCTTGGCTTCTCAGCATTAAAGCCTGGCTTACTCTCATTCATTATAAGCAGACGCACATGAGATGAGCTTAAGTTGCCAATTCATAGGCATTTATTGGCCCTTTTTCTTACACTTTAGAGTGATTGGTCATCTGACGATTCCTCAAAATGTTGTCTGACAAAACTCAGAGTTCCCTTCTTCAGGGAACAAGGGTTACAAAAGTAACCGACACGATAAAACTTCAAACAGTATACACAGAAGGTAATTTGAAATACCTGAAGTAATGATTATTATCATTTACATTCACAGCAAGATGGTAAAACATTCCAGAAAGAGTGTTCAGACAACTGGACATATAAATTGCTTACTTGTATGTTCTGCTGTTTGAGATACAGTAGCAGATGGTCTTGTACTGGCAGTGGGTGCTGAAATAGTCAGATGTAATAGGAAATAGAATAATCTCAGTGAAATATAAAATTAAAAATCAGATATTGTCACAATTACAGGACAAGAACAATGGGATACCAGCATGTTTTTAAAAACAAAATGTTCACACAATGAATAAAAATACCCACTTGAAGGATTTGAGGATGTTTGAGTCTCAGTTGAAGGAGTGTTGGTTGTGGCAGAGGCTGCTGAGACATTTTGATCAAGAAAAAGCAATTATTCTTATTATTCTGACATTCTTATTATTTATTATTCTTATTATTTTCTGACATGCTTACAGAAACATACAGTAAATACAGTAAGGTTATGCATTGCAAAAAAACTTCCTTATACATATTTATAATACAAACATTAGACAGATCCTTAAACATAATGGATTTTTAAAGACATTAATGTTTGCTATTTGAAGTTGACTGAATATTATGTGAGGATTATTAACATTTACATTAACCCTCAGGGGTTATTGGTGTCCATGTAAACGTACTCAATGTGAGTTTGAATGCCATTTTACATGACGTTTATTGCCATACTACTAAAAGCAGCAGCAGATACTCAGTTCAACTCAGATCATGAAAATAAAATAAAGCGCTTGAAATTGAACTTTAGAACTGTGAAATAATGCAAATTACGCAACACATATCAGTGATTCAGTATCTACATTTAATAATGTCAAAGAGGTTTAATATGTATTAATTAGATTATAAACCTTACCATTTCGTGAGTGAGTGCATATTCTGTGCTACTGAATGGCGTATTTAAATTTCTGTCATGTTTCATCTGGTGAACAGCCAAATTGCTTATCTCTGCAAATCTTGTCACGTACACAAAGTTACAGTGTAACCTGCTCACCTAATGTTTACCTTCGTAATATTTATATTATTTGCTAATTAATAACCTCATGTGGAACTCTGAATCTGCTTCTCATTTCGTCTGCTACTGTCCATCGCATTTCGGTCACATGAGAATCTTTCTGAATGAATGAACGAAATATGCTGTTTTCCAGCAGGGTAAAACCCAGGGTACTGGAACCCAGGGTACTGGAATATAATTGGCTAAACTGGGCAGGTTAAAAGAACATAAACAAAGAGAGCGTTCCGGCACAAAATGGACATTTTCAATGCAAAATATCTGACTTCAGCACAGTTTTTCAGATAAGCATGTTCACTTAGCATGTTTCTTAAATATCTGCAAACATACTATGATGTTTTTATGCTTTAGAAGAGTCATAAACGTACATACAGCACCTTCAAATGTTGGTTCATTTGGATTCGTTTCCTACTTTCACAGCCCTCTGATTACTTTTGATTACTGTCTCTACCCTTGGTCACTTGTTCTCCATTTGTTTTTAAGTATTTAAGCTAAATTGTTTCAGTTGTCTTTGTCATTCTTTGGTTGTGTTAAGAAGCTAACGGTTGTTTGTTTCTATCTATTCAATAAATACCCATGTTGAATACTGCATTTGGATTCGCTTTTTATTCCATGCACTCCACACTAAAATTGACTCACTTGAAGGAGTTGTAGATGTTTGAGTCTCAGTCGATGGAGAGATTGTTGTGGCAGAGGCTGCTGGGACATATTGATGAAGAAATTAAATAAAAATTTTCTTAATATTTGTTGACATGCTCAACAAAACACAATATACAGTAACATTTCGCAATGCACGACAAGTTATTACGCAGAGTAATACAAACATTAGATAGAACGTCAAACAGTATACACAGAAGGTGATTTGAAATAACTGAAGTGGTTATTATATGATTGTTATCATTTACATCAGGGGTGTCCAAACTCGATCCTGGAGGGCCGGTGTCCTGAAATGTTTAGCTCCAACCCTAATCAAACACACCTGAACCAGCTAAACAAGCTCTTACTAGATATACTAGAAACTTTCTGGCAGGTGTGTTGAAGCAAGGCTCTCCGGAACACCGGCCCTCCAGGACAGAGTTTGGACACCCTTGATTTACATCAACAGAAAGATGGTAAAACTTTACTGAAATAGTGTGAAATAGTAACGAGTGAACATATATTGCTTACTTGTAGGTTCTGCTGTTTCAGATTGAGTTGCCGAAGAGCTTGTACTAGCAGGTGGTGCTGAAAGATTAAGATGTATTAATAGAAAAACTTGAGAATAATCATAAAGTGACATTTCTGATATTGTCACAATTATATGACAAGCACAATGGGATCCCAGCAAGTTTCCTTTAACATGTTCACACGATAGTCCATGAATAAAAATACTCACTGGAAGGAGTTGTGGATGTTTGAGTCTCAGTTGAAGGAGGGTTTGTTGTGGCAGCGGCTGCTGTGACATTTTGATGAAGAAATATGAACACAATATTCTTAATATTTGCTGGCATACAAAAACATTCAATAAAAACAGTAAGGTGATGCATTGCAAAGAAACTTTCTTACACATATTTATAAACAAAGATTAGTCAGAACTTTAAACATAATTGATTTTCTTATTATTAAAAAGACATTGATGTTTGCTATTTAGGAGGTGATTTGGAATACCTGAAATAATGATTATTATAATTTACATTAACAGCCAAACGGTAAAACATCCTGAAAAAATAGCTAATTTGCTACATATATATTACTTAGTTGTGCTGTTTGAGACTTGAGCTTGTACTGGCAGGAGATGCTGAAATATTTAGCTATATTAGGAAATAATAACTGTAATAAAGCTGATGGCCCCGTGGCCATCGGGAAGAAAGAGACGAAGAACTGACGAAATTGTAAATAATTTTAATAATGACAAAGCAAAACAAACAGGTGGCAGCTCCTTACGGAGACTACCACCAAACTGAAAGCAAAACAAAACACAAATGTCCAGGACTGCTCCTCTGTTGTCTTCCACTGCTGTCTCTCCTCCTTTTAATATCCTCCGTGAGACTCGAGACAGGTGGCACGTACAGGTGTAGGTCGTTAGAACTCACGCCACCAGCCTCGCATGCTCTCACGGCTCTCGGCCCTGCCCCACCCGCTACAAACGTTTTAATGCAATGTAAAAAAAAAATTTAAGTTGATTAAAAAATTAATTAATTGCGTAGAACCTTTACAGAAATATAATATCATGACAGTCCTTACACCAACACCGCAGAATTTCAACACCTCTAATTGAGCTGGACCTATAATTATCATTTACCCATAACAATGTCAAGCAATAATCCATGAATTTAAAAAAAACTCACACGTAGGAGCTGATGTTGGAGACACAGTTGATGGAGAGTTTGTTGTAGCAGAGGCTGCTGAGACATTTTGAGGGAAAAATAGCAATAAAAATAAAAGTAAATTACAATATCTTTGCGTCGTCACATGCTTAAAGAAACCGTTTTATATACCGTGAAATTCTGGCCCGTTCACACCGGGACGATTTTTTGCTTGCGTTCAGTCGACGTTTAACGCCTAGCAACTACTTAAAGGGTGCTGGATACATGCATGGTGATTTAACAAGCCATATGTTTGGGAGATAGTTCAAAACTCTCACAGTTCAAAACTAGATTAAAGACCTATCTTTTTATTAAAGCACTCAATACATAGCGGTATGATGCATGTATGTGCTCCACGCATCCCGTTTATATACACTATGAACAGCAGCTACGCTAATTATTTTCTTTGTTCTCTATTTCCACCTGGGGATACCCATAATCCTGGACCACACTGTATCCTGAGCAGCTGCTTGGTGCATGACGGAGTAGCAAGCATGAGTCTGATTCCTGTGACCCTCCAAGGACAGACGAGCCTCCAGTTCTCCAGCCTCCGGCGCCTAGACTGCAGCTAGAGCTGCGCACTGATGGATTGCTCTTCAGTGTTGGAACTCTAAGTAGTGAATATTAAACAACACTGAACTGAACTGAACTCCAACACTAAAAACTGGACTGACACTGTTTCAATTTACTATAAGCTCCTATGTGAAGCTGCTTTGACACAATCTACATTGTAAAAGCGCTATACAAATAAAGGTGAATTAAATTGAATTAAATATAGATGGTCAAAGGTTAAATGTGTGCGTTGATGTAACTGTGATTCATTTTGTATGTCATTAATGACCTTGTGAGCTTAGCAAACTAGATAAAAAGTGAACGCACTCTGTTTCGGTGTCTCACACTCTGCAGAAACCTGCGTTGCTGTATGATTGTCTGACCTACTTTGCAAAGAATAAAACTTTAAAAGACACTTTGGGTAAGAATTTGTCTTCTTGACCACTGAGAGAGCCTCCTTAAAGAAAATAGCCACCAATGTGCTGCAAAACGGCAGGCATAAAATCAGCATTTTTAAAGAAACGCCTCATGCTGTTTTTTTTTTTATGTGTCACCTCAAAACCTTCTCCACCAATCAGATTGTCACTTTTGTTTACGTGCACAGAGTTGCTGAAGTTCCAGCGAACAGCACTTGGAGGCGCTCAAGTGCAAAACTGTCAATGCGAGCGCACATTAACGATATAAACGTTGAGCTGCTTATTGCCCTGGTGAACAACAATTATTTCTTCATCGCTAGAACTGCTACTTGAGCTAACCATGCTTGTTTAAATCACCACTAACAAGCGTGTCAACTTTCTCTTTTCTTCTTCTGTTACAAGCGGGTGTCTGAAGCTTATTGCCACCGTGTGCGGCATCTAACTTCAAGGAGTGATTTTGCATACTCTTCTGCTCGACGCCAGATAAAATCGCTTGGGCTTGAATGTGGAAAAACGCTGAGGATAAACGAGAACGAAAAGTGTCCTGGTGTGTACGAGCCTTTAAAAAACATCATAAAGATTTTAATACAATCATTAGATTGAGTTGCTTACAATAAAATATTTTATATTATTGCAGAAACTAATGCTTGATGCTAAGGAGGAGATTTGAAGCACCTGAACTATTGTTTATTAAAAAAAACTTTATCCACAATCGTGTTCAGGCAATATAAATTACATGAGATATACAAAATATTACTTACTTGTAGGTTCTGCTGTTTGAGACTCAGTTATAGAAGAGTTTGTAATGGAAGGCAGTGCTAAAATATTGGAAAAAAATGTAAAATTAATTTTGAGTGCTAATGTTGCTTTAAGGGGCATTTTCCATAAAATCTGTACAACAAGAGCTATTAGAATACAATAACTTCAACTATAAACTTCATAAATACTGTAAATTTCTCAAATGAAAAGGCATTTGACAATGTCCAATGTCCAAATGTCCAAACTAAGGTGACTTTGACTTCTATATATATTTCAATGTCATTAGTACAACATACTTGGGCTATTCATTCATTTTCTTTTCGGCTTAGTCCTTTTATAAATCTGGGGTCGCCACAGCAGAATGAACCGCCAACTTATCCAGCATATGTTTTACACAGTGGATGTCCTTCCAGCTGCAACCCATCTCTGGGAAACACTCATTCACACACATATACTACGGACAATTTAGCTTACCCAGTTCACCTCACCACATGTCTTTGGACTTGTGAGGGAAACCGGAGCACCTGAAGGAAACCCAAGCGACCACGGGGAGAACATGCAAACTCTACACAAAAATGCCAACTGACCCAGCCGGGGCTCAAACCAGTGACCTTCTTGCTGTGAGGCGATCGTGCTACCCACTACGCCACCGTGGTGCCCTACTTGGGCTATGACAAATGTAAAATAGTAAAGCACAATACCATGAGATTAAGTGCTGAAAAAATGTTTATGGAGCATGACTTCAACTGTAATTTTTGTAAATATTCAGATTTAATTTTGGTCACACTTTATTTTGATGGTCCTTTTGTTGAATTTAAATTGCATTGCAACTAATTCTCATTAGATTATAAGTAGACTGTTAGGTTGGGGTTAGTGTAAGTTGACTTGTACTTGCAAAGTTTCTTATAGTCAGTTAAATGTCTGTTGAATGTCAGTATCAACAGACAGTCTATTAATACTCAAATGGACCATCGAAATAAAGTGTTACCTTATTTTTAAATGCAATAAAATTGTTGACTGCTAGAACTGTTAATATGGTAATGTATGAATTTTACTGTAAACTGCACTTACTTAGTACTTATGGATGGATGCAACCCAGGCCCCGCTTACACTAGTGCGTTTTAGTTTTAAAATGGCATTTTAGCATGAAAACAATCTGCGTCCACACTAGCGTTTTACCCAGCGTTTCTGAACAGATCTCCGTCAACACTACTCCACCAAAAACGTACATCACGTGACCATTCGCGCACTCTGGGCATACGCGTTTATATAAACAGGAAGCATGTGTCTCGCTCTGAATTCTAAATAGGGCTTACGCCGATTGAAACGCAAGCGATTAGCTTGCCTCTTGCGAATATATGCAGCTGTTGTAGTAAAAAAGGCAGAGTTTAACTGCACAATGGCGCTTAAAACAAACAATAGTACAAACAACGCTCCCATTTCTGTGTCCATGTTGTTTACAGTGATAAGTTATAGTCATGTGATAGGGGCTTGACGAATAAGGGAAGGTTATGGCAATAATAAGGGAAGGCTATGACCAAATACCCCAATCGAGTAGCGAATTTCAGCAGCCACACCTCCGATTTCAGATGTCTCCGTTTTTCCCCCATCCACACTGAGACGGAGCAGCAGCGTTTTATAATGAAAACGGCCTCTTCAGCGTTTCCAAAACGCTCTGTTTTCGGGGCTCGAAAACTCTGGTGTAGTGTGGATGGATGGCGTAACCGTAGCGAAACCTATGCGTTTTAAAACGAAAACGCATTAGTGTAAACGGGGCCCCAGGCTCATTCTGATTATGAACCCCTATATAGATTTCTGCAGAGAGCAAAATACAACCCAGGAGCTATGTTTTTATGCAGTTTTTGTTTTCGCGAACCCACGAGAGGTCGCTGTGTATGCATTTTCAGATCTCAAACTTCTCTCGCGAGTGCCATTCGCCTCTACTGTTCTCACGTAAATCCACCAGAGGCCACAGTAGACTGGCTGACTCTCTGAATGACCAACCGACTCGAACCCAGTTGTCATGAACAACTCCACTCTGCGTCTCATGTCCGCCGACGTACAGGGCGAGCTAACTGGACAAACTGAAAATAGTGGACAGCCGTCCATACAGTAAGCGGTCAGCTGGTAAAACTCGAAAAGGAACGGCGTCATACCACCCCATAGCATTCGTTATAAAGATAAAATGCAGCCATACGTACTTCTGGCTACATATTTTGCGATCTCCAGAAATGTATATAGGGCTACGTTGCAACGATGATGGATGGATGGATCAGAGACACACAATTTTCAGCACTTTACTCATAACTGCAGGTTGTTATAAACGCATTTACAAAGCATCTATTAAGTGCGCAAAGGACCAAACTGAACAACTATACAGTGTGATTATAACATATTTAAAAGCATATTAGTCTCTCTCTTTTTTATGTTATGCAGTACACATTAAAGGAATGAGGTACGTCTTATTATTAACATTTACGTTAACAGCAAGATGGTAAGTCTTTCCGGGACATATTTATATATTGCTTACTTATAGGTGCTGTGGTTTGAGACTCAGTTGTAGAAGAGCTTGTACTGGCAGGGGGTGCTAAAATATACAGATGTATTAAGAAACAGAAAGAAATTGAGAATAATCATAAGGTGAAAAATCTGATATTGTCAGTTACATGACAAACACAATGGGATTCCAGCAAGTTCTCTAACTAAAATGTTCACACTATAATCTATGAATAAAAATACTCACTTGAAGGAGCTGTGGATGTTTGAGTCTCAGTTGAAGGAGTGTTTGTTGTGGCAGAGGCTGCTGAGACATTTTGATCAACAAATATGAACACAATATTCTTAATATTTGCTGACATGCTTACAAAAGCATACAATAAATACAGTAAGGGTGCTAATTCAAAGAAATTCTTACACATATTTATAATACAAACATTTGTCAGAACAGAACTTTCTTTCTTTTACAATAAAAGCCAAAGGGTAAACATGCTGAAACATTTGTTCTGACAACTGTACGTATATATTGCTTACTTGTAAGTTCTGCAGTTTGAGACTCAGTTGTAGAAGAGCTTGTACTGGCAGGAGATGCTGAAATATTTAGATATACAGTATTAAGAAATAAACAATATTTTAAACAATTAACAGATATTTAAATCTGAGTAGAACTATTACAAAAAATAATACCATGATAGTTATAATACCAACACAGTAGAAATCCAACACCTCTAATTAAGCTAGACCCATTTCTCTATTGATTGATCTATCAAATACATATATCAAGCGTGTTATAAATAAAAACACTCACTTGAAGGAGTTGTGGATGTTTGAGTCTCGGTTGAAGGAGTGTTTGTTGTGGCAGAGGCTGCTGAGACATTTTGATCAACAAATATGAACACAATATTCTTAATATTTGCTGACACGCTTACAAAAGCATACAATAAATACAGTAAGGGAAAAGTCTTACACATATTTATAATACAAACATTTGTCAGAACAGAACTTTCTTTCTTTTACATTAAAAGCCAAAGGGTAAACATGCTGAAACATTTGTTCTGACAACTGTAAGTATATATTGCTTACTTGTAAGTTCTGCAGTTTGAGACTCAGTTGTAGAAGAGCTTGTACTGGCAGGAGATGCTGAAATATTTAGATATATTAAGAAATAAACAATATTTAAAAAAAATTATAGATATTTAAATCTGAGTAGAACGATTACAAAATATAATACCATGAGAGTTATAATACCAACACAGTAGAAATCCAACACCTCTAATTAAGCTAGACCCATTTCTCTATTTTCTCCATTGATCATTCATTCACTCATTCATTAATTCATTTTCTTTTCGGCTTTTGTCCCTTTATTAATCCGGGTCGCCACAGAGGAATGAACCGCCAACTTATCTAGCATTTGTTTACGCAGCAGATGCCCTTCCAGCCACAACCCATCTCTGGGAAACATCCATACATTCTCATTCACACACATACACTACGGACAATTTAACCTAGCCAATTCACCTGTACCGCATGTGTTTGGACTGTAAGGGGAAAACGGAGCACCCGGAGGAAACCCACGCGAACATGGAAATGATAACTGACCCAGCCGAGGCTCGAACCAGCGAACTTCTTGCTGTGAGGCGACAGTACTACCTACTGCGCCAAAGTGTCGCCCAATTTTAAAACAATACTGCACAAAATCACATGAAATAAATAAAAATATATATTTAAAAATGTGTAGAATTTTCCAAAATATGATATCCTGACAGTCTTAATACGCAGTAGAATTTTAATACCTCTACTTAAGCTGGATCAGTAACTAGCATTTTTTCAATTAAAATGTTCACACAATAATCCATGACTTATAAACTCACTTGAAGGAGCTGATGTTGGAGACACGGTTGATGGAGAGTTTGTTGTGGCAGAGGCTGCTGGGAGATTTTAATGAAGAAATAGGATGATATTTAAAAAACTAATAGATATTTAAAAATGAATAGAGCCTTTACAAATCTGATATCATACAAACATAGCAGAATTAGAGTTAAAATTGTCAACAAAGGTATATGAATAAATAAAAATACTCACTTGAGGGAGCTGATGTTTGAGACACGGTCGATGGAGAGTTTGTTGTGGCAGAGGCTGCTTTATCGAAAAAATAGAGTTACGGTTTTAACCACAACACTACAACAGTGTTCAGACAACTGCACATATATATGACTTACTTGTAGGTTCTGCTGTTTGAGTCTCAGTTGTAGAAGAGCTTGTACTGGCAGGAGATGCTGAAATATTTAAATGCAATGAAAATATAATAACAATGAATTTGAATTCCACTATATTAATCACACTTTCTTTGGGACACAGTAATCCTGTAGTTAAAAATTTGATATTGCATCATTTACGTGGCAAGCAGTGTAGTATTCCAGCTTATTTTCGAACTAAACTGTTCACTTTATAAACTATGAAAAAAATACTCACTTGAAGGACCTGATGTTGGAGACTCGGTTGAAGGAGAGTTTGCTGTGGCAGAGGCTGGGGACATTTTGATGAATAAGTGAATGAATAAATAAATAAATGAACAAACAAAGATTTCTTCACATATTTTGTAAAGATATTGCAATACATAATAAGCACAAAATATTTGGATTTAATAAACATACAAAAGTCAAATAGCACAACAGTAAAATACCAAAGGTTTTCTACTAAAGAGTTCAGACAACTGTACATATGTATGGCTTACTTGTAGGTTCTGCTGTTTGAGTCTCAGTTGTAGAAGAGCTTGTACTGGCAGGAGATGCTGAAATATTTAAATGCATTAAAAGTTAGAAACAATACCGCACAAAATCACAGAAATAGTGTATGTAAAAATTATAGATATTTAAAAATGAGTAAAGCCTTGACAAAAATATGATATCCTGACAGTCCTAATACAAACAGTAGAATTACAATACTTCTAGTTAAGCTGGTAAAATAGGATTCAGACAATTGTGCATATATTTTACTTACTTGTAGGTTCTGCTGTTTGAGTCTCAGCTGTAGAAGAGCTTGTACTTGCAGGAGATGCTGAAATATTTAGATTTATTAAAATTATTTTGCACAATATCACACAAAATTATATTTAAAAAATAAAAATGTTTATAAGTGCTGCTGACAGGACATTGTACCAGATTTTGGGTAAAAAAACAAACAATCTACACATCCAAATAAAGTAAAGCAAATTTTATTTCAAAAATTATATTATGTGTAATAACAATCGATGGAACAAGGAGAAAGTCCTGAACCATTCAAATGTATTCTTTGTATAAAAGTTTTTTTGTTTTTTTTTATAATGGCAGCTTCAAACTGCGTTCCTCAAATCTTGTCTTCAAATCTTGATGGTTCTGTGGGTCTTGTCTATGAAATCTGATATTTAGCTGGTATTTTCTATTGGATTTAGGTCAGGTGATTGGTTAGGCCAGTGGTTCTCAAACTGTGGTACGTGTACCACTAGTGGTCCGCGGGCTTTCTTCTAGTGATACGCGGAAGAATTGCTGAATAATAAAATGAACACACTTTTTTAACCCTTTGACGCGTATAATAACATCGTGATCAGACAGCGTTGGCTGTTCCCTGAAGCGTACATTACACCTGAGTGCTTAGAATGTTTACTTTAGTGCATCGCGTCATCAGATGTTAAAAAGTCAATCTGCTTGGCGCGGAGGAAGAGAACAAGGCGCATGGCCGGAGGTTCGCGGAGCTGCTGCTGACCGCCTGGAGCTTCCATCATTTTTATACACGCGATATCCTTATAAACTGCTAATTTCACTTTAAAATAACTATATTCTCGCTTGAAAACTCTTAAAACTTGATTTTGTGGCATAATTGATGAGTATTTTTATAATTTTGCGGATTTCCCGTCCGCCATTAACAGCCCTCATCGGTTTCCTGTGCAGCACATGCGAGTTGCTATGGCAACTATTAACGTTTGGGAGAACTGCACTTATTTCGAACTCTGATCTAAACTGACTGGAACTACCTTTGTGGTTCAATGAAAATAGTGCACACCCTCCAGCCAATCAGAATCAAAAATATCAACAGACCATGGAATTTATGCATTTAATCACTGGCTTTTCTGACACATACAGGCCTACTGTAAATGACGAGCAGTATGCATTTCTAACTTCTAATTTAAATATGTGATTCCAAATCATATCAAAATACAAAATAAAATTTAGATTTCAAAGATATACAAATATGTCATCAGTACATGCAATATATATCTCAAAATGTATAAAAGAATGTGTAGATATACGTATATGACATATAGCGTATTCATCAGGTCCAAGCAACATTTCCAGATTTTGATGAATAGGCTACTATACATTAATACTTTACATGTACAGCAGTTTTCTTTGTACTTTTTAAAGACAGCGCCATTCTTAAATCACTTTTAAAAGCACATTTTAATTTAAACGGTTAAGGGTTTTTTTGGTCTGCAAGCACAATTAATGTTCAAACTATTTATATTGTTTAAAGTGGCTGACAATAATACATATTCTTAATAATAGGAATAATTTGTCTCCTTTTTGAACTGTGCAGTGCTGCTTAATTAGGCCTACTACGCTACTGTATTTCAATACCGGTCATTATGGTGGTACTTGGAAAGACAATTTTTTTCCGAGGTGGTACTTGGTGGAAAAAGTTTGAGAACCACTGGGTTAGGCCATTCTAGCAGCTTTATTTTCTTTTTCTGAAACTAGTTTAGTTTCCTTGGCTGTGTTTGAGATCATAGCCAAAGCCTATTGAATGCAAACCTGAAATGATCAAACTAAAAAAAGCATAATGGCTAATGCTAACACTGCCTATGCTAACCTTATGTTACAGATTTCCATTCTCTCGTTACTTCATCAGGCATGTGATCAGCCGAGGACAAAAGAGAAGGAAGATGAGAACCCACTCACCCAATATTTGCATGTGTGTTTTTAAATATTAAATCATAACAATTCTATTCTATTCTATAATTCTGTTCTATTTTTAATGGCCCATCTCTGCCCATCCAACAACTGTACATATTACTTACTTGTAGGTTCTGCTGTTTGAGACTCAGTTGTAGAAAAGCTTGTACTGGTAACTGGTGCTGAAATAGGGAGATAATTAATGATATACTAAAAGAATAAATATTTCAAAATGAGCAGAGCTTTTCAAAATTTGATATCATGAAAGTCTAAATACAAACACAGCAGAAATCCAACATATCTAATTAAGGTGGAACGATAACTATCATATTCCAATTAAAATCAGCATCAAATGTTCATACAATATTCCATGAATAAAAATAAAACAAATACTCACTTGAATGAGCTGTAGTTGCAGACACAGTTGATGGAGAGATAAAAGAAAATTGTAAAAAATTGAGTTACAGTTTCCACCACAACACCACACTTATGTTCAGACAACTGTACATGTATATTACTTACTTGTAGGTTCTGCCGTTTGAGACTCAACAGTAGAAGAGCTTGTACTGGCAGGTGGTGCTGAAATGCATGTACAGAATTACACGTATTACATACATGTATCAAAATGCTGGAGATATTATATTGCACAAAATACAAGTCAACAACACCTTTGGAAAAATGTTTACTGAGAAGAAATGGTAATATGTTCAATACTTTTCTTTACCCACTGTATTTAAAAATGAGTAGAATCCTTACAAAAATATCATATTATGATAATCCTAATACAAATACTGTAGAATTCCAACAACTCTACTTAAGCTGGACCTATAATTATGATTTCTCCATTAAACTTACTTGAAGGAGCTGATGTTGGAGACACAGTTGAGGGAGAGTATGGTATAACAGAGGCTGCTTTGATGAAAAAAATGAGTTACAGTTTCCACCACAACACCACACACTAATGTTCAGACAACTGTACATGTATATTACTCACTTGTAGGTTCTGCTGTTTGAGACTCAGCTGTAGAAGAGATTGTACTGGCAGGTGGTGCTAAAATGCATGTATTACATACATGTATTACAATGCTGGAAAATTATATTGCACAAAATACAAGTCAACAACATCTTTGGAAAGATGTTTACTGAGAAAAAATGGTGATGTGTTCAATACTTTTGTTTACCCACTGTATTAAAAAATGAGTAGAACCCTTAATAAAATATCAAATCATGATAATCCTAATACAAATACTGAAGAATTCCAACAACTCTACTTAAGCTGGACTTATAATAATCATTTCTCCATTAAACTTACTTGAAGGAGCTGATGTTGGAGACACAGTTGATGGAGAGTTTGGTATAGAAGAGGCTGCTTTAATGGAAAAAAATTGAGTTACAGTTTCCACCACAACACCACACTAATGTTCAGACAACTATACATGTATATTAATCACTTGTAGGTTCTGCTGCTTGAGACTCAGCTGTAGAAGAGCTTGAACTGGCAGGTGATGCTGAAATATTTACATGTATTAAAATGCTGGAAATATTATATTGCACAAAATACAAGTCAACAACACCTCTGGAAATATGTTTACTTAGAAAAATGGTGATGTGTTCAATACTTTTGTTAACCCACTGTATTTAAAAATGAGTAGAACCCTTACAACAATGTCATATCATAATAATTCTAATACAAATACTGTAGAATCACAACAACTCTACGTAAGCTGTACCTATAATTATGATTTCTCAATTAAACTTACTTGAAGGAGCTGATGTTGGAGACACAGTTGATGGAGAGTATGGTATAGCAGAAGCTGCTTTGATGAAAAAATTGAGTTACAGTTTCCACCACAACACCACACTAATGTTCAGACAACTGTACATGTATATTACTCACTTGTAGGTTCTGCTGTTTGAGACTCAACTGTAGAAGAGATTGTACTGGCAGGTGGTGCTGAAATGCATGTATTAAATACATGTATTAAAATGCTAGAAATATTATATTGCACAAAATACAAGTCAACAACACCTCTGGAAATATGTTTACTTAGAAAAATGGTGATGTGTTCAATACTTTTGTTTACCCACTGTATGTAAAAATGAGTAGAGCCCTTACAAAAAATATCATATCATGACAGTCCTAATACAAATACTGTAGAATTCCAACAACTTTACTTAAGCTGGACCTATAATTATGATTTCTCCATTAAACTTACTTGAAGGAGCAGATGTTGGAGACACAGTTGATGGAGAGTATGGTATAGCAGAAGCTGCTTTGATGAAAAAAATTAGTTACAGTTTCCACCACAACACCAAACTAATGTTCAGACAACTGTACATGTGTATTACTCACTTGTAGGTTCTGCTGTTTGAGACTCAGCTGTAGAAGAGCTTGTACTGGCAGGTGGTGCTGAAATGCATGTATTACATACATGTATTAAAATGCTGGAAACATTATATTGCACAAAATACAAGCCAACAACACCTTTGGAAATATGTTTACTGAGAAAAAATGGTGATGTGTTCAATACTTTTGTTTACCCACTGTATTTAAAAATGAGTAGAACTCTTACAAAAATATCATATCATGACAGTCCTAATACAAATACTGAAGAATTCCAACAAATCTACTTAAGCTGGACTTATAATAATCATTTCTCCATTAAACTTACTTGAAGGAGCTGATGTTGGAGACACAGTTGATGGAGAGTTTGGTATAGAAGAGGCTGCTTTAATGGAAAAAATTGAGTTACAGTTTCCACCACAACACCACACACTAATGTTCAGACAACTGTACATGTATATTACTCACTTGTAGGTTCTGCTGTTTGAGAGTCAACTGTAGAAGAGCTTGTACTGGCAGGTGGTGCTAAAATGCATGTATTACATACATGTATTAAAATGCTGGAAATATTATATAGCACAAAATACAAGTCAACAACATCTTTGGAAAGATGTTTACTCAGAAAAAATGGTGATGTGTTCAATACTTTTGTTTACCCACTGTATTTAAAAATGAGTAGAACCCTTACAACAATATCATATCATGATAATCCTAATACAAATACTGTAGAATTACAACTCTACTTAAGCTGGACCTATAGTTATGATTTCTCCATTAAACTTACTTGAAGGAGCTGATGTTGGAGACACAGTTGATGGAGAGTTTGGTATAGCAGAGGCTGATTTGATGAAGAAAAAAAATGAGTTACAGTTTCCACCACAACACCACACTAATGTTCAGACAACTGTACATGTATATTACTCACTTGTAGGTTCTGCTGCTTGAGACTCAGCTGTAGAAGAGCTTGTACTGGCAGGTGGTGCTGAAATATTTGCATGTATTAAAATGCTGGAAATATTATATTGCACAAAATACAAGTCAACAACACCTTTGGAAAGATGTTTACTGAGAAAAATGGTGATGTGTTCAATACTTTTGTTAACCCACTGTATTTAAAAATGAGTAGAACCCTTACAAAAAATTTCATATCATGATAATCCTAATACAAATACTGTAGAATTATAACAACTCTACTTAAGCTGGACCTATAATTATGATTTCTCCATTAAACTTACTTGAATGAGCTGATGTTGGAGACACAGTTGATGGAGAGTTTGGTATAGTAGAAGCTGCTTTGATGTAAAAATTGAGTTACAGTTTCCACCACAACACCACACTAATGTTCAGACAACTGTACATGTATATTACTCACTTGTAGGTTCTGCTGTTTGAGACTCAGCTGTAGAAGAGCTTGAAGTGGCAGGTAATGCTGAAATATTTACATGTATTAAAATGCTGGAAATATTATATAGCACAAAATACAAGTCAACAACACCTTTGCAAAGATGTTTACTGAGAAAAAATGGTGACGTGTTCAATACTTTTGTTTACCCACTGTATTTAAAAATGAGTAGAACCCTTACAAAAATATCATATCATGACAGTCCTAATACAAATACTGAAGAATTCCAACAACTCTACTTAAGCTGGACTTATTGTCACGATCACCAGCGATCTCTTTAGTCAGAGATCGCTGATTCACACATACTTCGTGAACTACAGATCAGCCATGTTAAGGACTACATTTCCAGCCATGCAGCACACACACACTCCGGTTCTATATCACGACTGATTGCGCAGACACACCACCGGAGGACTGTCTGAGAATGATTACACACACTACAAAAGCAGCACACACACGCTCAGTCATTGCTGAGTATTGTTATCTGTTAAGTGACCTTACAACGTGTTTTTTTTTTCCTATTTCTCCGTGTTTTTGACCTTAGCCTCGTTATTTGATTATCCTTGCCTGCCGCCAGCCTTTTGACCTTATGCCTGTTTACGACTACGATTTTGATTATCTGTTTGCCCTGTTTTCGCTACTATACTGACTTTTAATATTAAAATCTGCACTTGGATCCTCACCTCCGTT
Source organism: Danio albolineatus (assembly GCA_903798035.1). Taxonomy (NCBI): domain Eukaryota; kingdom Metazoa; phylum Chordata; class Actinopteri; order Cypriniformes; family Danionidae; genus Danio; species Danio albolineatus. The sequence continues at coordinate 1,792,745 of CAIGQQ010014769.1, forward strand.
GTCATCATTACACCACCGTAACACTTATGATCATCATTTCTCAATTAAACTTACTTGAAGGAGCTGATGTTGGAGACACAGTTGATGGAGAGTTTGATATAGCAGAGGCTGCTTTGATGAAAAAAATTAGTTACAGTTTCAACCACAACACCACACTAATGTTCAGACAACTGTACATGTATATTACTTACTTGTAGGTTCTGCTGTTTGAGACTCAACTGTAGAAGAGCTTGTACTGGCAGGTGGTGCTGAAATATTTACATGTATTAACATGCTAGAAATATTATATTGCACAAAATACAAGCCAACAACACCTTTGGAAAGATGTCTACTGAGAAAAATGGTGATGTGTTCAATACTTTTGTTTACCCAAGTGTCCTTACAAAAATATCATATCATGGCTGTCCTAATACAAATATTAGGGGTGTCAAAATTAATTGTTTCTTCGGTGCACCGCGATGCAGATGTGGACAATTTGATATCGGTTTAGTAATAGATCATAACCGGTTATTACGTTCTGACGTCATTAATCTCTCATGCGCTATGTTGTGATAGAATACTATGGCGAAGGAGGTGAGGGCGAGTAAATAAAACGCTCCTACTACTTAAAAAGCAGATAATTGTGCACAGTTCACCGCTGGTCAGTTTGCTGGACAACCTTTCACTGACACTGAAGAAGGTACAGCACGAGCCGCTATTTCACTACTAGGGAAAAATGCTGTAAAACGCATCTCTGCCTCTCTCTCACACACACACTTTGGACATTTGACCTGCTGGCATGTTCGTAAGGTAATTTTTCAGTCACACTTTATTTTGATGTTGAATTTAAGTTACATTGCAACTAATTCTCATTAGATTATAAGTAGACTGTTAGGGTTGTGGTTAGGGGTAGGGTTAGTGTAAGTTGACATGTACTTGCAGTTTCTTATATTCAGTTATATGTCTGTTGAATGTCAGTATCAACAGATATTAAGCAGACAGTCTACTAATACTCAAATGGACCATCGAAATAATAATAATAATAAAGTGTTACCGACTTAATACAAATACAGTAGATTAAAACACCTCTAATTAAACTAGACTTCATTTAAATGTTCACACAATAGTTCGTGAATAAAAACACTCACTTAAAGCTGTATATGTTTGAGTCTCAGTTGATGATGAGTTTGTTGTGGCAGAGGCTGCTGAGACATTTTGATCAACAAATATGAATACGATTTGTTGACATGTATAATGATTATTATAATTTACAATAAGAGCAAAAAGGTCAAACTTTCCTGAAATAGACAGCTGTGTTTAGACAACTGTACATATATATTACTCACTTGTAGGTTCTGCTGTTTGAGACTCAGTTGTAGAAGAGCTTGTACTGGCAGCTGGTGCTGAAATATTTACATGGATTAAAATGTAAAAACATTTATGCAAAAAAATCACACAAAAAAAAATGTTGGAGATGCAATTGATGGAGAGTTTGTTGTGGCAGAGGCTGCTGAGACATTTAAATAGAAAATACACTTTTATTATCTGCAGTTGAAGTTGAAGTTGAATTTTTAGCCCCTTGTTTATTTTCTCCCCAATTTTTTTAAAAAAAATTTAATTGCTTTTATTCTAGCTGAAATAAACCAAATAAGACTTTCTCCAGAAGGAAAAATATTATCAAACTCAGTTGTAGAAGTGCTTGTACTGACAGGGGGTGCTGAAATATGTAGATGTATTTCAAAAAACAGAAACAATTTTGCACAAAATTGCAGAAATTATATTTAAAAATGAATAGACAGTTAATTGTGATATTTAAAGATGAGTAGAGCTCTAACAAAATATATTATCATGAGTCAGAATACAAACACAGTACACAATCATCTACATAAAAAAAAAAAAACTCACTTGAAGGAGCTGATGTTGGAGACACAATTGATGCAGAGTTTGTTGTGGCAGAGGCTGCTGGGACATTTTAATGCACAAATGAAGTTGCAGTTTCCACCAAAACAGTATTCAGACAACTGCAAATATATATGACTTACTTGTAGGTTCAATTGCCTGAGACTGAGTTGTAGAAGGGCTTGAACTGGCAGGGGGTGCTGAAATATTTACATGTATTAAAAACAGAAACAATATTGCACAAAATCACAGAAATTGTATGCATTTAAATGTACATAAATTGTTCTTCACACAAGGTTCTTTATACATGTTTATAAGACCTCAGACGTACATGCTTAAGCCTCATTCACACTACAAGTGTCTTGCAGCGTCTTGCAACCGTTCATTTCAACGGAGAGAGAGCGTCTTCCAGTGACCTCTATCTAAATGAGCGACAGCGACCGTTGGCGACCAGGTGGGAGTGTCGAGCGACCCAACAAATTTGAGAATCCTTCAACTTTATGCAAATGAAAAGCAACATTCTAAAGCCACAGCCAATAGAAGCACCAGTAGAGCTCACATGATCCTCTCTCAGCTCGCATAGAGGCCAGTTGCATCCTCCGTGCTGTAGACCTACACAGACCTGCATTCGCAGCAGGAGCCACCCAGAGCGTCAGGCAGCTACAGAGTCACTGCTAGTGTGAAAAAGGCGGTAAGCCTGGTCTATACTTCTGTATTGAGTGATCGGCGTGATCGGCATGCTTTGCACGTTGTCATGCATTTATAATTCTGTGCACTGTTTGTGTTGCTCTGCAATAACACTTCAGAAACACTAGCTGGCAGTAGGTTTTTAGGTTCCTCTGTGTCAAGTTTCTTCGCTGTTGTTTTGTTTTTTCTGAACGCTACCTTAAAGCAGAAGTAGCTCAAACTTGCTTGTTTTGAGGCGGGAACCGGCAAATATGCAACAACTTTAGTCACAAAAAATTCACAGGACTCAACACTTGTAAACACTCACTCCAACGGGTTCACGCGACTCTCAGCCCCTCCCACACTCATCATCGCTACCAAGTCGACCAATTACAGAGATTGCACTACACGTCGTTGCAACATGTAGTTACATTTTTTGAGTGGTGAGCGATAGCCACGGCGAGGATCTTTATTGTCTATAGTATAAGCTGTTCATGAATTTTTTCATACATTTAAAATACATTTTAGTATTTAAGACTTTATGAATCATGATTTATTCGTGAAAATGTCTACACACATTTCTCGCATGCATTTTAAATCTTCACACAATAATCCATAAATTTAAAAAAAAAAAAAACTCACTTAAAGGAGCTGATGTTGGAGAGACAGTTGATGGAGAGTTTGTTGTGGCAGAAGCTGCTGAGACATTTTGATGAACCACAACACCATCACCACCACAACACCATCACAACAGTATCCAGACAACAGTATATATCTATTAAATATAACTGTATATATATATATATATATATATATAACTTACTTGTAGGTTCGGCTGTCTGAGACTCAGTTGTAGAAGAGCTTGTACTGGCAGGAGATGCTGAAATATTAAATTCATTTAAAATATGGTAAAAGTTTCTAGAGCTAGTTTTCAGACAACTGTAAATTTATATATGACTTGTAGGTTCTGCTGTTGTAGAAGAGTTTGTACTGGCGGGAGATGCTGAAATATTTACATGCATTAAAAAAAAATCTGCTGTTTGAGACTCAGTTGTAGAAGAACTTGCACTGACATGAGATGCTGAAATATTTAGATATGTAAAAAAATACATACAAAGTTTCAGCGAATGACATTATATACCACGACTTTATGTACTGCAGTAAATATTAATGGAATATGACTTCAACTATAAACTACAGAATTTACTACTTACTAGTAGTACTACTTACTACTACTTACTACTACCACTTTGTTTAAGCTCATTAAACAAGTTAAAATATTTTAACACAAGTAAAAAGATTACGCAATACTGAAATTATGGTTTTTATGATTAAGTGAAAACCAAATGCAAAACGACATAGCTCTGTGTGATAAGTGTTGCCCCTTAACCTAATAACTGGTTTTGTCACCCTTAAGAGCAACGACTTCAATCAAGCATTATCGATTACTTGCAATGAGTCTGTTACATCGGTTTGAAGGAATTTTGTCCCACAATTTTTTGCAGAATTGGTGTAATTTAGCCACATTGGATGGTTTTCCAGCATGAACTGCCTTTTTAAGGTCATGCCGCAGCATCTCAATTGGATTTAAGTCAGGACTTTGACTAGGCCACTCCAAACACAGAAACATTCACACAATAAAAAAAAAAAACTCACTTGAAGGAGCTGATGTTGGGGACACAGTTGATGGAGAGTTTGTTGTGGCAAAAGCTGCTGGGACATTTTGATGAAAAAAATAGAATTAAACTTTGCTTAAAGTTAAACACTGCAAGAACAGTTATATCCAACTAAAAACAACTATATTATAAACACAACAGTGTTCAGACAAATTGTACATGTATATTACTCACTTGTAGGCTCTGCTGTTTGAGACTCAGTTGTAGAAGAACTTGCACTGACATGAGATGCTGAAATATTTAGATATATTAAAAAATAGATACATAATTTCAGTGAATGACATTATATACCACGACTTTATGTACTGCAGTAAATATTAATGGAATATGACTTCAACTATAAACTACAGAATTGTAAAAAAAAAATAATAATTTATGTTTTGGCAGTTTTGTCACACTTTGTTTCAGCTCATTAAACAAGTTTAAATATTATAACACAGGTAAACAGATTATGCAATACTGAAATTATGGTTTTTATGATTAACGGAAAACCAAATGTAAAACTACATAGCCCTGTGTGATAAGTGTTGCCCCTTAACCTAATAACTGGTTTGGTCAGGACTTTGACTAGGCCACTCCAAACACACAGAAACGTTCACACAATAAAAAAAAAAACTCACTTGAAGGAGCTGATGTTGGGGACACAGTTGACGGAGAGTTTGTTGTGTCAGAGGCTGCAGGGACATTTTGATGAAAAAAATACAATGAAACCTAAACTCCTTAAAATTCAGCACTGCAAGAACAGTTATAACCAAATAAAAACAACTATATTATAAACACAACAGTGTTCAGACAAACTGTACATGTATATTACTCACTTGTTGGCTCTGCTGTTTGAGACTCAGTTGTAGAAGAACTTGCACTGACATGAGATGCTGAAATATTTAGATAAATCAAAAAATAGATACATAATTTAAGCGAGTGACAATATATACCATGACTTTATGTACTGCAGTAAATATTAATGAAATATGACTTCAACTATAAACTACAGAAGTGTAAAAAAAAAAGTTGATTGCCCCTTAACATGTATTTATTTTTTATTTTTTGGCAGTTTTGTCACACTTTGTTTCAGCTCATTAAACAAGTTGAAATATTTTAACACAAGTAAACAGATTACGCAATACTGAAATCATTATGTTTTTATGATTAAGTGAAAAACAAATGCAAAACTACATAGCTCTGTGTGATAAGTGTTGCCCCTTAACCTAATAACTGGTTTTGTCACTCTAAGGAGCAACAACTTCAATCAAACATTTTCGATTACTTGCAATGAGTCTGTTACATCGCTTTGAAGGAATTTTGTCCCACAATTTTTTGCAGAATTGTTGTAATTTAGCCACATTGGACGGTTTTCCAGCAAGAACTGCCTTTTTAAGATCATGACACAGCATCTCAATTGGATTTAAGTCAGGACTTTGACTAGGCCACTCCAAACACACAGAAACGTTCACACAATAAAAAACTCACTTGAAGGAGCTGATGTTGGGGACACAGTTGACGGAGAGTTTGTTGTGGAAGAGGCTGCTGGGACATTTTGATGAAAGAAATAGAATTAAACTTTCCTTAAAATTCAGCACTGCAAGAACAGTTATAACCAACTAAAACAACTATATAAACACAACAACGTTCAGACAAACTGTACATGTATATTACTCACTTGTTGGTTCTGCTGTTTGAGACTCAGTTGTAGAAGAACTTGCACTGACATGAGATGCTGAAATATTTAGATATATTAAAAAATAGATACATAATTTCAGCGAATGACATTATATACCACAACTTTATACTGCAGTAAATATTAATGGAATTTGACTTCAACTATAAACTACAGAATTGTAAAAAAAAAAAAAGTAGCTTGCCCCTTACCAGTTTTTTTTTATACTTTGGCAATTTTGTCACACTTTGTTTCAGCTCATTAAAAAAGTTGAAATATTGTAACACAAGTAAACAGATTACGCAATACAATGGTTTTTATGATTAAGTGAAAACCAAATGCAAAACTACATAGCCCTGTGATAAGTGTTGCCCCTTAACCTAATAACTGGTTTTGTCACCCTTAAGAGCAACGACTTCAATCAAGCATTTTCGATAACTTGCAATGAGTCTGTTACATCGGTTTGGAGGAATTTGTCCAATTATTTTTTTGCAGAATTGTTGTAATTTAGCCACACTGAACGGTTTTCCAGCAAGAACTGCCTTTTTAACGTCATGCCACAACATCTCAATTGGATTTAGGTCAGGACTTTAACTAGGCCACTCTAAACACACAGAAGCGTTCATACAATAAAAAAAAATAAAAAAACATACTCGAAGGAGCTGATGTTGGGGACACAGTTGATGGAGAGTTTGTTGTGGCAGAGGCTGCTGGGACATTTTGATGAAAAAAATAGAATTAAACTTCTTAAAATTCAGCACTGCAAGAACAGTTATAACCAACTAACAACACAACAGTGTTCAGACAAACTGTACATGTATATTACTCACTTGTGGGTTCTGCTGTTTGAGACTCAGTTGTAGAAGAGCTTGTACTGGCAGGTGGTGCTGAAATATTTAGATGCATTTAAAAAATAGCAACTTCATTTCAGCACAATGGGTTTCATAAATTCAGTACAATGGGTCTCTTTCCCTAATTATTTGATACGTTTTACATATGTATAAGCACATTTGAACTTCTCACAAACCCGTTTCATGTGCAGTTATTAGCAACACTTGCATATGCACAGTAAGTTTGTTGTTAAACTCTTCCTTCTGATAGCGAATCTGAAGTCTTTTCAATGTGCATCTGCGTGCGTGAGGTAAGTAATTTACACAATACACACTTACACCAGCTCCATATAGGGGCTCTCCACAAAGCAGCTTTTGTCCAGAGAAAATTATAAAAAGTCAAGTATGAATTAAGAAGAGACAATTACTTTGACTTTAACAGTAATGGAGGTTTTGATGTTGGATGTGGAACGCCTTCAGTTCTTAAAAAATATGATGGGTCACACTTAATTTTGAGGGTCTGTTTGTTGAATTTAAGTTACATTGCAACTAATTCTCATTAGATTATAAGTAGACAGTTAGGTTGGGGTTAGGGTTAGGGTTAGTGTAAGTTGACATGTACTTGCAAAGTTTCTTATAGTCAGTTAAATGTCTGTTGAATGTCTCATCAGATAGTATCAACAGATATTAAGCAGACAGTCTACTAATACTCAAATGGACCATCGAAATAAAGTGTTACCATATGAGGTCAAACACACTGCATTTTTGTTGACATTAGCAAAGACTCTTTTCGAAATAGCACAGTGATGATTCTAAGCAACCACACTGTCTCAGCGTTCTTGATGCTTAGGTTGCATGGCTGACTTTGTTTAACTTCAGGAGCACAGAGCGCTCTGTCAAAATGCAAGACGCAGCAAGTGAATGTGAGATGCTTGTGGGATACATAAGCAGTGTGCAAAACACATGCTGCCAATAAAAAAAAAAAAAGCTTTTTAAAAAGGCACTTCTCTCCGCAAAAAGCACATTCAGTGTGATCAGGGACCGAACAGCCACTCGTCACTCAAGAAACATATCTGTATGCTTTCTAAAGGCATGCTGTCACGGTTGCTATGCTTCCAAACACAAAGTGAGACACAATAATTGCTCTTATTTAAGAATAAAGCAGGTGATTTTGTTTGGACCTCTAATATATATATATATATATATATATATATATATATATATATATATATATATATATATATATGTTCATCACACTTTACAATAAGGTTCATTGGTCAATGTTAATTAATGCATTTACTAACATGAACAAACAATGAACAATACATTTACTACAGTATTTGTTCATGTTAGTTAACGTTAGTTTATGTTCATGTTAACTCACGGTGCATTAACTAATGTTAACAAGCATGGGCTTGGATGTTAATAATGCATTAATAAATGTTCACTTATGATTAATAAATGCTGTACAAGTGTTGTTCATGATTAGTTCATGTTAGTAAATGCATTAACTAATGGCCCTTATTGTAATGTGTTACCTATATGGTTATAAGGCTCTGGGCTAACAATCGTATTGTGTACACGTGGTTTACATAAGTTGTTCTTAAATTTTTTCGTACATTTAAAATACATTTTAGTATTTAGGTTTTGATGAATCCTGATTTATTCGTGAAAATGTCCAAAACACATTTCGCACATTCATTTCTGCATACGCATGGTTACTGAATGAGACCCATTATAAACCATAACATTATGTACAGCAAGACATATTAATGAAATGTCTTCAACTGTAAACTACAGTGTATAAATACAGTTTTATCTTTACAAGAAAACTGCTAGAACTGTCAATATGACAATATGAGAATTTAACTGTAAACTGTAAGAATGCAGTGTATTTCTTTATTATTTTGGGTAACACTTTATTTTGATGGTCCATTTGAGTATTAGTAGACTGTCTGCTTAATGTCTGTTGATACTGACATTTAACAGTCCTTCAACATGCATTTAACTGACTATAGGAAACTTTACATGTCAACTTACACTAACCCTACCACTAACCCCAACATAACAGTCTACTTATAATCTAATAAGAATTAGTTGGCATGTAGATGCAACGTAACTTCATTAAACAAACAGACTGTCAAAATAAAGTGTGACCTTTTTTTGTAAATGACCAACAGCATACGAGTGTTTGGACAAAATGTTCACACATTAGTCCATAAATAAAAACACTCACTTGAAGGAGTTGTGGATGTTTGAGTCTCAGTTGAAGGAGTGTTTGTTGTGGCAGAGGCTGCTGAGACATTTTGATCAAGAAATAGAATCATTTTTCTTAATAGTTGTATTCATGCTTACAATAACACAACATATAAAATACAATTCTGCAATGCAAGACAAGTTATTATGCACATATTTATGATACAAATATTAACTTCAAACTGTATACTCACGAAGGGACTTAAAATACCTGAAGTAATGATTATTATCATTTACATTAAGAGCGGAAAGGTCAAACTTTCCTGAAATAGTGTTCAGGCAACTGAACATGTATATTACTCACTTGTAGGTTCTGCTGTTTGAGAGCTTGTACTTGCAGGAGATGCTAAAATATAAAAAAATAAACCCAATTTTGCACAAAATCACAATCAAATATATTTTATTATTTGAACAGATATACAAATTAGAGCCCAATTCTGAATTAAATCTATTAATTAAAACTCACTTGAGGGAGCTGATGTTGGAGACGCAGTTGATAGAGAGTTTGTTGTGGCAGAGGCTACAGGGACATTTTGATGAAAAAATAGAGTTACAGTTTTCACCACAACAGTATTCAGACAACTTTACATATATATTACTCACTTGTAGGTTCTGCTGTTTGAGTTTGAGTTGTAGAAGAGCTTGCACTGACAGGAGATGCTGAAATATAGATGTATTAAAAAAATAAAACCTATTTTGAGTATACTACGAAATGGCTCAAAAAACACTTTTGCTTGCCATACAATATTGTATTGCAAGATATAATAGACTTTGACTTCAACTATGAAATACATAAATACATTCTTCGAATAAAAATGCTCTGCATATTGCATAAAATCATCATCGTATAATGTCATATATTGTCACTCTGCTAAGATAATGACTCTAAGCATTTTAGTCTTCTCTATTAAGTTTAACTGTTCGTTGTCCACTAAATTTGGACTATGATAAATGTAATATACTATAAAAGATTTACTTTGTTAACCAAAACAAGTGGTTCTAATTGCATCTGTATTATAAACCCTAAATAAAAATAATTATTATTTTTAGTTATTTTTTTTTTTTTTTATTTCATGTTTTAAGTTTTACTATCCTCTCAAAATCATTTCGCACAAATATGCAGCTTTTGCCCAAAGCTCTGCACAGAAAAAGAAAAAAATGTCTGCAGATTCAGTCTGGGTCTGCTTATAAGTACTGCTGTTTGAAACTTGTATTGGAAGGTGATGCTAGAATATTTAGATGCATTAAAAAAGTCACTTTAAAAATTATTATTTGTAAAGATGCTGCTGACATGAAATTGTACTTAATTTCAGGTAAAACCCAAACCAATCATGCAAATAAATCAAAACTAATTTCTAGAAAAGTAGAAAGTACTGGACTACTGTAATGTATTCAATACCTTGTATAAAAAGCATTTTAGTAATGATATTTTCCAATATTAAGTAAAAATACACTTAATTTTATCCTTGGTAAGAAAAGAACTCAAACAAAGAACTTAAAAATGTATACTAAGTAGGCATAGGACGATTCCCGTATGTAATAGTTAAGGTTTTAATACCGCCAAAATGTTCTACTATACCGTACCTAAGGTATGTGTAAGATTTTTTGTTTACATTTGTTTTGTTTTTTTTTGTTTTTTTGTTTGTTTGTTAGGTGTAAATTGTAAAGAAATCTGTTATTTAAAACTAATGAAAACAGCAGAATGCAATGATTCACTTGAATTATTTAGCCTGACATGTTTACTGCCCCAAAATACTTTAAATGTTTCTCAAAATAAAATATATTGGGTTCAAAGTGGGAAAAGGTTTTGATTTTAAGCCAGACATTTAAAAAGAATATATTTTAGAGCAGTAATCACAATATCATCATACCGTGAAACCATGATATTTTTATCCAAGGTTATCATGCCCATGCCTAATACTAAGGAAATGATTCGAAATACCTGGACAAATTATCATTCAAATTTACATTAAGAACAAAACAATAAAACTTTCTTGAAATAGTTTTCAGACAACTGTACATGTACATTACTCACTTGTAGGTTCTGCTGTTTGAGGCTCAGTTGTAGAAGAGCTTGTACCTGCAGGGGGTGCTGAAAAATGTAGATGCATTTAAAAAATAAAAAGCATTTTGCACAAAATCACAGAAATTCAAAATGAGTAGAAACATACAAAATATGTTATCATGACAGTCAGAAAACAAACACGAATTCCAACACCTCTAATTAAGTTGGACCTATAATTATCAATTTCCAATTTAAATGTTCACACAATCATCTACGCATTTAAACGAAAAAAACTCACTTGAAGGAGCTGATGTTGGAGACACGGTTGATGGAGGGTTTGTTGTGGCAGAGGCTGCTGGGACATTTTGACAGGAAAATATTCCTTATTATTGCAGATACTGATGCTTGATTGCTCAGGAGGTGATTTGAAACACCTGAACTGATAACTAAAATGCATAAATCATAATAGTGTTACTTACTTGTAGGTTCAACTGACTCAGTTGAAGAGGGGCTTGAACTGGCAGGTGGTGCTGAAATATTTACATGTATTAAAAACAGAAACAGTATTGCGCAAAATCACAGAAATAGTATATTAAGAGTTCACACTTAGCTGATGATTGATAATAAAGAGTATTTGGCATGCTGTTCCAGGAGAGAGCCCTGAGCTCAGAATATCCTTGAGCCCAGGGCTCCCTCCCGTTTAAAGGGCGAGAGGAGAGTTTGAGCTCAGGTAAGTCTCGAGAACTCCACCCGCCTGTGAACGTGCTGAGATATGTCTGACTAGAGTTGCCTTAAGATGCTATTTAAAAGTAGTCGATTTACTTATGTTGTATGTTTTTTAGACGGTTGGAGGAAACCGGAGATATCGGAGGATACCGGATATAAATATATTAAAAATAGACACAATTTTGCACAAAATCACTGAAATTATATTAGAAAATGAACAGACATTTAATTCTGAAAAACATTTTAAAATAAAAAAAATTATAAAAATTAAAACACATTAAAAAGTAGAGCCCAAACAAAAATATTTTATCATGACAATCACAATACAAGCACAGTTGATATCCAACACCTCCAAGTAAAGTGGACCTATAATTCTAATTTTCCTATTTAAATGTTCACGCAATAATTTAGGAATAAAAATAAAAAACTCACTTGAAGGAGCTGATGTTGGAGACACAGTTGATGGAGAGTTTGTTGTGGCAGAGGCTGCTGGGACATTTTGATGAAAAAATGGAGTTACAGATTCCACCAAAACTCAGACAACTGCACATATACTGTATATTACTTACTTGTAGGTTCTGCTGTTTGAGACTTGGTTGTAGAAGTGCTTGAACTGGCAGGGCGAGCTGAAAATATTTACATGTATTAAAAACAGAAACAATATTGCACAGAAATCACAGAAAATGAACAGATATTTAAAAATGAGTAGCGCCCCTAAATAAATTGCATATCATGACAATCCTAATATAAATATAGTAGAATTCCAACACCTCTACTTAAACTGGATCTACTTAAAATGTTCACACAATAGTCCATGAATAAAAAAAACTCACTTGAAGGAGCTGATGTTTCAGACACAGTTGATGGAGAGTTTGTTGTAGCAGAGGCTGCTGGGACATATTGATGAAAAAATGGAGTTACAGTTTCCACCACAACAGTATTCAATAAACTGTACATATATACAAAGATCATAGAATACGCAAGACATGTCACTCGTATAGTTTTGAATGGGGGAAAAGTGTAACGGTCAATATGGCGAATGAAGCCCTGCCTACTAGTACAGGAACCAATCGTCAATCGACATAGATTGACAGAAAAGCTTGCATCAGACATCAGCTTTCACGACAGTTTGGTGATAAACAAACATGCTGGAATCATTGAATCAGTCATCTGCACTTCAATAACTGTCTGGTTTAGCTCAGCTACCAAATCTGACCTTCGAAGACTACGTCGAATAGTTCGGACTGCTGAGCGAATCATTGGTACAACCCTCCCTACTCTCCAAGAACTGTACTTATCCAGAGCGAGCAGAAGGGCTGCCAAAATCACTCTGGACCCCTCACACGCAGCACACTGCCTCTTTGAACTGTTACCTTCTGGTCGACGCTACAGAGCATTGCGCACCAGAACAGCCCGACACAGAAACAGTTTCTTCCCACAGGCAATCCATCAAATGAACACTTGATGATAATAATTGTGGAACCAACATCACTACTTGCAATATACATTTTTTACACACACATACACTTACAGTATTTAACAAGTCACTTTACATGCCAATTTGCACATAACAGCTGCACATATAACGTTGTATATAGTATTATGCCTGTACATACACTTGTCAATTTGTATATTGGCATTTAACACTTCTATTTTTAAATATATTTATTATCTGTTTTTGTCCTGTCTTTGTAACTCTGTTGCACTGTAGAAGCTCTGTCACAAAAACAAATTCCTTGTATATGTGTGAACATACCTGGCAATAAAGCTCTTTCTGATTCTGATTTGGAATCTCAGTGAATTCTTGCTTCACATACATATAAAGCTTATCCAAATAAAGCTTATCCAAATAAAGCTTGAAATCTGTACTTTTAAATGAGACAAGTGCACTTGAAAACAAAAGTTTGGTTTTGTAATCTGCATGAAACGACTGCGAGGTACAGTCCGTCCTGTCAAACGCACATCACATGACAGCAACTACTCAAACGCCCACAGACTTGTAAACAAAGAGTCGCTGTCATTTCTGGAGGAGATTCGCTTCAAGACCTAGTTGTGGATTACTTCAGGAGACCAGCGTGATCAGACGACCATTATCCGGAGGATGGTAATATGTAGGTTGGTGTCGAGATCTCATTGCTTTTGAGTGCACATGTGCATTAGCTCGGACATTTAGAAACGAAAATTATGAGATGGATGTTGCTTAATTTTATTGGTGGGTCCAAATATGTATTGTAATCATGAGCTTGGCAAACAGTTTTGGAGAATTTGATGTTTCCCCATATAGACAGAATGCCCGAGCATAATGCCGGAGAGGCATTTCAAAGATGGCCGTCAAGTGAAGTGACTTGCCTTAAAGGGACTTTAATATATATCACTCACTTGTAGGTTCTGCTCTTTGAGACTCAGTTGTAGAAGTGCTTGTGCTAACAGGAGATGCTGAAATAATTAGATTTATTTTTTTTTAAAGTAGAAAAAAAGTTTAGAAACTTTATATTAAATAGTAAAGATCTCTAAAAGTTGATAGCTTTGAATGATTTTCTTAATTTTAATACACTGCAGGTTTCATGATAAAGCATTCAGACAACTGTAAATATATATGACTTACTTGTAGGTTCTGCTGTTTGAGACTCAGTTGAAGAAGAGCTTGTACTGGCAGGAGATGCTGAAATATTTTTATATAAATATATTAGAAAATAGAAACTTAATCTAAAATTGTAAGAAAATGCTTTCAAATATAATTTTGCATGCCATAAAATGTTGTACTGCAACAAAAGTTAGAATAGAATATGACTTCAACTATAAATTGCTGAAATACATTCTTCAAATGTAAACGCTTTGAATACTGTACAAAACCATTCTCTTATAATCTCATATTTTGTCATTGTGCTAAGATATTGACTGTTAGCATTTTAGGCTTCTCTATTACATGTACATGTTGTTTAGTATGCAAATGTCTGATTCTTTTGACAAAATTAAATAAATAAACAAACAAAGGTGAATTGGACTGCGCAGAGGTTTTTTTCCAAAGCCTATTGTAGGCAAGTTTGAAATTTATAATAATGGTTAATGCTGCCTATAAGGCAGTAAGCAGCAAATGAGACAGAGAGCCGCTATGTGATTGGTTAAACATGTTCACGTGACCATGTTATCATTACGGGTTTTCCGATGGTAAGTAAAACAGACAGTTTCATCTCTCGCGAGTAAGTAAATCTGTCATTGTCTTGCTGAAAAGTCAACACTGGTTTAATCTTCATCATTTGATAAAGTAGGTGTTGGGACTGAAGCACTTAATATTCATTTACACTGATGAAAGGTAGGATTGCTGAATAACTACTGAAAGATTTTATTTCTGTCTGAGCTTTTCATGTCTTTTTACACCTCCCTTTCTTCATGTGTTCAACATTTTTCTCTTGTACCATTTCCTTTCATTACACCTCTAATTAAGCTGGCTATATTTTCATTTCCACATTCAAATGTTCACACAACAGTCCATGATTAAAAAAACTCACTTGAAGGAGCTGACGTTGGAGACACGGTTGATGGAGAATTTGTTGTGGAACTGGTTGCTGGGACATTTTGATGAAAAATGTATTACAATTTCCACGACAAAGGTATTCAGACAGATTTACATATGTACATTATCACTTACTCGTAGGTTCTGCTGTTTGTGACTCCGTTGTAGAAGTGTTTACATTGGCAGGGGATGCTAAATTATTTAAATGTATTTAAAAAAAACAATTGAAAATTAATTTTGGTAAAGGACATTAAATAATCCAATGAAATTGCTGTCAATGCAATGAATTTGTCAACTGCTACTGTTATTATGACAACACATGAATTTAACTGTAAACTGTCAACTTTTTTCTTTAGTTTATGGAAAATGCAAGCAACAGCTTAGTAGTGTTTAGACAAAATCTTCACACAATGGTCCACGAACAAACACACTCACTTGAAGGAGTTGTGGATGTTTGAGTCTCAGTTGATGGAGAGTTTGTTGAGGCAGAGGCTGCTGAGACATTTTTTAAAATAAAAAAACATAGAATGATAAAAACATTTGGTAACACTTTATTTTGATGGTCCATTTGAGTATTAGTAGACTGTCTGCTTAATATCTGTTGATACTGACATTCAACAGACATTTAACTGACTGAAAATTTGCAAGTACATGTCAACTTACAATAAAGCCCCGGTAAGATCACACGATTTTGGCACGCTTTTCTTGATGTAGGGCATTGTAGAGATTTGTAAGTGACAAATTGGCGTCGTGACACAAATTTATGTCTTCTCGTGTAATGTGGCATAGTTCACAACAACTGATTCCATGCCTGCGACGCTTCACGACACCGTCGCAGAAAGTCTAGCCTGTTCAATATTTTTTCTTGTCCTTTACGACGAGTTCCGTCATGTGTGTGAGACGGCCCATAGGAGAACATAATTTAGACCTTCTGTCATCTCAGTGGGTGCTGTCATTAATGCTGGCGTTAATGCCAGGGTCAGGTTATCAAAAAATAGGCTGCTTATTTAATTATGAGTTGGTCACGGGTGGATATGACCAGTCATTGGCAATTGTCAATCATTGCCTTTAATGTAGTTATTAATTGTCAGCCAGCATCAGTGTTTGTTGAGATTGAAATAAGATTTAAAAAAATAAAATTGCGATAAGAAATGTTATGATAGCAACACTGCTTTGCGAAATAATGTTCGTCGGAGACGTCACGAGATGACTGATCGTGAAGGAATGTGTAGTCTGGCACATCTGTTACATACGATGAGTCAAGATTTTATCAAGAAAAAAATTGCATAATCGGACATAGTGACTTTCGTAACCGACAATAAAAATCGTGTGATCTTCCTAATTTATTTCATAATGTTTAAAAATAAATATAAGACATTGCTTTAAATCATGTTAACTAATGTAGTATCATTTTAAATGATCACTTATTACAATAAAAAAATTTAATGCTGAATACACTAGGCAAATCAACACCAACCCCAACCTAAGAGTCTACTTATAATCTAATGAGAATTAGTTGGCATGTAGATGCAATGGAACTTAAATTCAACAAACAGACCATCAAAATAAAGTGTGATCAACCATTTTTGCATACAACGAAATTCTTTTCGAGAAAATTTGTATTACACGTTATAGACCAGAGGTGCCCAAACTTTTTTGTATGAAGGGCAAAAGAACAATATCATCGAGAGCCGTGGGCTGAAATTGCTATAGGAAATTTCCTAATTTATTTCATAATGTTTAAAAATAAATATAAGACATTGCTTTAAATCATGTTAACTAATGTAGTATCATTTTAAATGATCACTTATTACAATAAAAAAATTTAATGCTGAATACACTAGGCAAATCGGATTTTGCCTTCATTTGCTCGATGTCTCTGCACTGTATCCGTTGGTTGACAGTACGTACATTTAAAAAAAAAACTGATTTATTTACAACATTTAATTGACATATTTTATATCAAATAAATCCAATAAAACAAACAAACAAAAAAAAAAAATCTCAGATTGGATTGTGGGCCAAATCAAAGGTTACCATGGGCCAACTTTGGCCTGAGGGCCCTAGTTTGGGAATCTCTGTTATAGACACATAAAGACATTAGTGTTCAGACAACTTTACATTTACAGTACATAACTTACTATAAAAAATAAAAAAAAACTATTTGGCATAAAATCACAGATTTTATATTTATGTTTTTAAAAATGAATAAACATTTAATGATGATGTTTAAAATGAGTAAAGTACTAACAAAGATATGCGTCATCACAGTCCTAATACAAATACAGTAAAATTCCAACACCTCTTATTAAGATGGACCTATAATTAAAACTTCTTAATTTAAATGCTCACACAATAATCCATGAATTAAAAAACTCACTTGAAGGAACTGATGTTGGAGACGCAGTTGATGGAGAGTTTGTTGTGGCAGATGCTGCTGGGACATTGATGGAAAATGGAGTTACAGTTCCCACCACAACAGTATTCAGCCAACTTTACATATACAGTAGGTACTACATAAATATGGCCGTTACCGCCGCGCCTTCTACCGCCGCTGTGTAAGAACGTGTTATAAATATAAACTGACCTACCTTAAGCAGATCACTAAAATTATAATAAAAGTAATTTTGCCACAGGACGTAAATTAGCCTAAGTCCTGCAAGTTTTTTTTTAATAATTTAATTTCAGTTCAGTTTTCAAAACGGTACTGTTCTCCTTCAAATTATACTGTATATTACTTACTTGTTGGTTCTGCTGTTTGAGACTCAGTTGTGGAAGAGCTTGTACTGGCAGAAGGTGCTGAAACATTTTGAAGAAGAAATAAAAACATTTTTTTTTTTCATAACCTTAAAAAAAACACAATATATACAACACAATTCTGCAATCCAAGACAAGTTAGTGCACACAGATTTCCATTAAAACATTAGAAAGAACTTAAAACAACATACTCATTTGCACCGAAATACCTGAAATTATATTTAGAGCAAAAAGGTAACATTTTCCAGACATAGTGTTCAGACAAATGTACATATATATCACTTACTCATAGATTCTGCTGTTTGAGAGCTTGTACTGATAGGTGATGCTGAAATATTGATATGCATTAAAAATAGAAACAATTTTGCAAAAAAAAGCAATAAAACTCTTACAAAATATCATTACATGTAGAATTCCAACACCTCTAATTAAGCTGGACCTACATTATAATTTTCCAATTGAAATGTTCACACAATAACCCATGAACTCACTTAAAGGAGCTGATGTTGACAAAGAGTTTGTTGTGGAACTGGTTCCTGGGACATTTTGATGAAAACAGTGGAGTTACTGTGGGCACCACAACAGTGTTCAGACAACTGTGCATATATATTACTTACTCGTAGGTTCTGCTGTTTGAGACTCAGTTGTAGAAGAGCTTATACTTGTAGGCATTGCTGGAATAAATAGACACTTAATTTAAGTAGCACAGGAATTCTTAAAAGGACAACATTGCACAGAATCACATGAATTAGATGTCATATTTAGCAACAAATAAGACCAGGCAAATAAAACACAACATAATTTAACATAATAAATGTCTGCTTAATCAAGTTCTAAACAAATAAGCCATATACCCTAATATAACCATGATATTTAATAAAGAACAGTATATATGACACATAGATAACCCTGCCCAAGTGTCAAAACATATTATTTTCCTATTCTCATATACTGTCATATTTTGTTGCTGTGCTAAGATAAAGACACGTTAGCCTCCTCTGTAAAGTGTAATTGTTTTGTTGTGTAATGATCTGATTCATTATAGCAAAAGCTGCTAAATAACTAAACATACAGAGGTAAATTTGACTGAACATTGACTGCCTTTTTTCAAGATTTCTATAGTTATCGATATATATAAATGTTTAGACAACTGTTCATGTACAGTATTTGACTTACTTGAAGCTGTTGTTTGAGTTGCAGAAGAGCTGGTAGGTGGTGCTGAAATAGTTAGATCTATTAAAATTGTGAAGTTCAGATGAACATCTTTCGGCGATGAAGATCAAAAATGTAAAGCGGTGGCTAACATTGGTCAGAGAAATGGATTTTTCAGCACTTGACTCAAGGAAAAAAAAAGAATCTTACTTCTAGAGCTCTTACGTATTAGTGCTTAATCTTGTTCTATACACACACACAGTTCAGTATTTTACAGTACATTGCCATTTAAGTAATAGACACATTTAATAAACAGATAAAAATGTAACCGTCTGTATTAAAAAAATTAAATGAATTGGAAAGACTAGGGGCTTTATTATAATGATCTAGGCGCAAAGTCTAAAGCGCATGGCCCAAAAGCATTAAGGGCAGGTCCGAATCCACTTTTGCCATTTTAAGCACAAACAAATATGCTCTGTGCCATGGCGCATGGTCTAACAGGGTTGTGCTTTTCCTCTTAATGAGTTATGGGGTGCTTTGAGCATAATGCACATTAAACCAATAAGAATCTCATTTCCCATTCCCTTTAAGAGCCACTTGGGTAACACTTTATTTTGATGGTCAATTTGAGTATAAGTAGACTGTCTGCTAAATATCTGTTAATACTGACATTCAACAAACATTTAACTGACCATAAGAATCTTTAAGTTAACTTACACTAACCCTAACCCCAACCTAAGAGTCTACTTACGGTATTATCTAATAAAAATTAGTTGCAATGTAATTTAAATTCAACAAACGGACCATCAAAATAAAGTGTGACCGCCAGTTGTGTCGCGCCGTGGTGCATTTGCTATTTACATGGTGGACTTTGTTAGTGGAAAAAACTGAATGCTTCATTAGCAGGAAAACAGTTAAACAGACCATCCGCAGTGCGAGGATAAAGAACAAGTCTCCTTCATTCGGCCTCTTTACTTTCTCTTTACTTTTACTCTTTACTCCTTTACTTTCGTGGATAACGAAACAATGTTATACGCACTCAGTTTCAGCAGGTCTGACCCTGCTGTTTGTCCTTAGATTGTACACCCCTGCTCCACCCTGCCAGGATTCCTGACCCCCTGAATCCACCTTGGATTGTTCGTCCTCCATTGCCCTCAATAAGGAACTTGGACCTGCCTGGACCATTGTGGTCGGTCTCTGCTGTCCGGCTCTCTCTGTGCTCTGCCACTTTCTTCTTGCTTATTTTTGATTTGGTGGTAGAGTTTAGACCAGGGGTCACCAACCCTGTTCCTTTAGAGCTACCTTCCTGTAGAATTCAGCTACAACCATGATCAAAGACACCTGAAACAATTAAATAGAACCTGAAGCAGCACTTGATAATTACAGAAAGGTGTGTTTGGTCAGGATTGGAACTGAAATCTGCAGGAAGGTAGATCTTCAGGAACATGTTTGGGGACCCCTGGTTTAGACACTGCTCTTATCTTGTCCTGAATGTAGTGCTCGGCTCGAGCTCAGGCCATTCACTTGCATCTTTTGTCTTTGTCTCTTGAGTGTTCGATCGAGTGCGAGTTCAAGCTGCACATTCTCTTTTATTCTTGTCTGTGTAGTATGGGTGCATGAGCAAGCTCGGGTCATGCACTTTCTAGTTTGTCTGTGACATGCTGTTTGGTTTCTAAGTTTCTGGTTTTGGTTTGACTCAGGCATCCATACTGCATATGTGAGCACATGGTAGGTTTTCTTTCACTCATCGATCGCTCATAGTGTGCATTGTCTGTAAACTTTGTTTTGTCTCTTTGTGCCATGTGGTCTACTGTCTATTTTGTATATTTTTCTTGAGGTTGTTTTTGTTTTTCTATTATTAAATAAAATATATTTTTGTCCCTGGAATTGAGTATTCGCCTCCTCCCTTACCCGATTCTTGAAAATTACCTTGATAAATTAAGACAATTTTATTTTGACACTCTCAACATCTTCATGTCCATCTACAGTATGAACATCTGCTGGTATTTCCAGTGACTTCCATTCATACGCAAGGGAAAGTCCGCTCTGTCAGACCAATCACTCGCTTTTTTTAATGTCTAACCATCTTGTTTAATTCTGCCCCTTTTCGTAGCGCCGTACAACAGAATTTCACATGCTCAAACTCTAGTGTGACTGCGGCATCACCAAACTGTCTATATGTGTGCCTCGTGCGATGCAAAAATATAGCAGCAGGTGCAGCCAATTGAAGACATATTTAAGAATAATGTCTTAATTTATTCCATGTGTTACTTGATTTTTTTAAATCTGTGATTTCCTAAAAATGTTCAGACAAATGTTACTGGTTCTTGAAATAACATCTTAATATCAGTATGTCAATCAATTTTCCACTAAACTGAAATTATACTGCAATTCTTTTATTTTTTAAGTATTGATAAATATCATAGCTGGCTAAAAGTATTGATTTCATATTGTATTATCAAGACATTCAATTTGCCCCCGCCAGTACAAAGACTGAAATTGTTAGCATTTAGTTGGCTTTGCATCTAATAGTCTTATTCATCAGACTAAAGTAAATAAATACATGTTAAAAAACACAGTTAAATTTATGTGTTGTTTGTTTGTGTTTCATTTACTTAAAGATTTCTGTAGATGTTGTAAAATATTATCAGGCTTTATTTGACCGTGGTAATTGTGTACTAAAAGATGATACTGTGACAGTTTTGCAACAAGCACAGTTGTATTCCAGCATCTAAAATCAATTATGACCTAATTTTCTTATTTAAGCATTAACAAAACAACCCATTAATAAAAATACTCACTTAAAGGAGCTGTTGATGTTTGAGAGTCATTTGATGGAGAGTCTGTCAAAACGTTTTACGAATAAAGAAAGAGAATAACAGTTTTCTTAATATTTGATGACATGCTAACAGTTGTTTTAGATACAATAACTTTATGCTTTACAAGTTAAATAACATTAAAAAAATCACATTATTCCTATTATTTAAGGTGATGAGCTTTCATATTCAGGATGTGATATAAAATACATCAAGTACTGACTATTACAGTATATATTAACATCGACATATTTAAAATAAAAATAAATAAAGCATTTTGTCAACTGTACATACAGCAGGTAAATAATTATTGAACACATTATGATTTATCCTGGTAAATATAATTCTAAAGGAGCTGTTGACATGAAATTGTATGTGAAATTATACCAGATTCTGGAAACAAATAGAGAATGGAGTCGCATGTGTTGCTTTCTAACTACTGAGAGCTTTCAACTGCTGTCTGGGCTTTCCATGCCTTTTTACACCTCCCTTTCTTCAAGTGTTCAATCCTTTTTACTTCTGTCATTTCATTTTAATACACATAACGTAATGTCTAAACTAAATAGTTTTGTTTTCTTTGTATGTATGGATTACTTTGGTTGTTACTGACATCTACTGTATTAAAGATTTCAAGTAAACAGCACCTTTAGAAAATTCGATATTTATTTTGACCCACTTTACGTATATAGGCTTATACTTACTTATGGGCGCTGCTGTTTGAGAATTTTGTTGATGTATTTAAAAAAATTCAAACTTAAAAACTCTTAGAGAGACAATATTCAGAAATGAAGTACTGTACATCTTAACTCATTGTGTTTTCATATTTAACAAAACAATAACTACAAATATGAACATCCTATTAATAAACATACATAAACCTAAGTACTTTATCCTAGAAACAAATAAGCCTCAAACCCTAATATAATCAACATATTAAAAAACTGTTTGCATATGACACATAGATAACCCAGCCCCAGTGTCAAAATGTGTTCCCCCATTCTCATATAGCCTAGTGTCATATATTGTCCTGTGCTAAGAAAAAAAAAACATTTAAACCTCTGCTAAATATACTCTGTAATTGTTTCGAGAAAAAAAGATGAATAAACCTAGAGATGAATTTGACTGAGCATTGTCTTTTACAAGATTTAAATAAATGGATTTGGGGAGGTCAATCCAGCCTCTCTCGATTCCAGAGGCTGCTGGTTGTAGAAATTGAAAATTGACCCAAAACAAACAAATATGATTGTCTAAATCTGACAATGGATATTCGAGAATGTGTTTCAACCGCCGTAGTAAGAGCCGTGGAAATTTTAATGTAAAAAAAAAAAGGATTTATATACATACACTATATATCTATAAGTGTATACAGAACATGACTTACTTGAAACTGTTGACTCAGTTGCAGAAGAGCTTGAATTGGCAGGTTGTGCTGAAATAGTTAGATCTGTTAATATATATATATATATATATATATATATATATATATATATATATATATATATATATATACACACACATATATATACACACAAGCGAAAATGCTGTAAAAAATTGTGAAAGTCAGACATGGAAGGAGATCAACAACATGGAAGGAGGTCAAAAGAAAACGGTTAACAATATTTATCAGAAATACATTTTTTAGAACTTGACTCAAGGGAACAAATCTTATTAATAGCCCTTAAACTCTTAGGATGAACTCACACAAGACTCTCTGAACCATTCCTGGGCACATTTCCCAGTTCGTTTGTGAGTGCTCCAAATTGATCCCAGGTGTGATTCAGTTGGCCAGTCCTGGCCTGTTCGGAAGAGGTGTGCCAAAGCGTGGTTCGTTTGGGCTTTGGCACTGTATGCTTGTAGTGTGAGTGAAAAGCATGCCTGAGCCCTAAACCAAAGATGCATTGTCACTTTTAAGGGATTGTTTCATATGAATTTATTAATCATTCTTACTTTTACTTAAAGGAGAACTGTCATAGTTTATTAAAGATGCAAATCCCTCGCTGCATGTCAGCTGCCACCTTCAGCAAACCTTCTAATACATGTAGCACGAGGACTTCCATGATCATTTATGAGCGTCAAAGGTTGTGGATCTGTTCAGCAAAATATTTGACTGCATCCCAAATGACTAAAAATAAAACAAAACGATATAACTAAAGCGATGTCCACTGTGCTGAGAGTGAGTGCTTCTCTTCTGTTAAACTGAACGGTCGCATCATCGATGACGTAAGTGTGCTCCGGCTCAGAAGACAAAATACAATGTAAGTACCTAGTGGAACTGTACCTAGTGTGATTATGCCCTTAAAGTTTTAGGCCTCTTCGAGCCTACTTCAGGAAGTTGACCTCAGATGACTGCCATCAATCTGCAGCCATGTCGCAATCCTTCTGCAACAACTTTTTTTGTTTCCATAAAATGGTCAGGCAAGGCCCTTCCGGCTGTCTCTGTCTCCACAGACCTTTACCAACTTTCCAATCATTGTGCTTCAGGATAAGGTGGAATAGAGGATGTCACCGTCCACACTGTTGGTTTATGTTGCTGCCATGTCACTGCCATGGCAGAGTGGATGGCAGGACTTGATTATTCAGTTCCTGAGAGATGCCAGGAGGCTGAACCCCCAAGCCACCTCTCACTGGCAGAGGTGATGGCCCAAAGTTTTAGGCCTCTATGAGCCTGCTTCTGGAAGATGACACCCCCACCTCAGGGTGTAGTTAGGTCTGGTAAACAGACAGTAAAGTGTCCCTGAGACAGTCCATCCAGATGAGACAAGGAAGGCTGGGCATGATCTCTCACACATCCAGCCCCTTTGTGGAATCCTGAGAGCATGTACTGCACTCTCTCAGCCCTCTCTGGGATGTACTGCTTCCTGGTCAAGCACTCTTACTCATGTGGGTTGCAACACTAAAGGTTAGTTATTGATTGTTCTGATGGTGCCTCTTAAATTAGCTCTGCCAGCCGGGTTAGCTGTCTAGCCGATCTGCATACAATGAAACGCCCTCCCAAGTTCAACTGAGCAATTAAAACTGATACACTAAAAATGTCATTCACAATGCTCCTGCAGAATTGAATCCTTAGATGCGTCCATCCTCAGCATTAGTTTGCTGCCATCAATCTGCAGCCATGTCGCAATCCTTCTGCAACAAAATGTTATGTTTCCATACAATGGTTAGGGCATGGCCCTTTAGGCTGTCCCTGTCTCAAAGGTTGCAGAGGGTTCCTTGTTGCCTCTTCAGAAGATTGGCATTCACATCCTAAATCCTCATTCTCATCCTTAGATGGGCTCAAACAACAGTACCCAGCTCCCAGGAGAATAGAGACTCCACCCCAGCAAGGTCCATGGTAGTTCTTTCTCTGGAATGGGGCACCATCTGCCACCTGCATCTAGATCATCCTCCATGTGTGGTCCATAAATTAGATGTGGAAGACCTAAGTGACTTACGGCCCCCTATCTACTTGTGCCTATGCCCTGAAGTGGAGTCCATATGATGAGTGGTGCATCACAGAGAAGATCCCTGAACTTACCCAATCATTATGCTTCAGGATAAGCCGGAGCAAAAGTTGTTACCCTTCACACTGTAGGTTTATGTTGCTGCCATCTCCAGTCACCATGACGTAGTGGATGGCAGGACACTTGGGGATCATGACTTGATTATTAAATTCCTGAGAGATGCCAGGAGGCTGAACCCACGAGCCACCTCTCACTGTCATAGGTGGTGGTCCATTATACTGTATGCTTGCTTGGTCAACCTGCATTTTGGGGAACAGTGCCTCATATGCACGGTTGCCTCTAGAACCCCCATCTGTTTAGTCAGCCAAGGTGAGCTTCCACCCTGAGTTTTTCCTTTACCAACTAAAATATGTAATGCTCTCCCTGTCAGGGCTAGCTTATACTGTATGAGCATTTTTTTACCTATCTCCCCAATAGGTAGTATGTGGTCTCTGCAGCATCCTTCCCCATTAGCATTGGAAGGCTTTCCCAACATACAGACTTATTATAAAGTCCCAAGTCTCAGCTGGGCTGGGTAAAACTTGCTACAACCCCCCTAAATTCAGAAAATTCCAAAAAATCTGGTACTTAAGGACTGGGAGTCTTGGATCCTTTATGCCTTTAGTGGTGCTTGTACACTCACACTAGATGCTTGGCAAACATCACCCCAACATGTCCCAGGCCACCCCAGGGGTCTTGATGCGCACCGGATGCAGTAACAAGCAGAGCTGCATGCAATATTTTTAATGTGCTCTAACCCTAGCTCTCACAGTCATGCCACAAGCTCCACTGAGAGCATTGTATATGACATTGCAAATCTGAGACATGCAGTCTCAGCTTACATATGCAAGTCTGCATCCAGATATTATTGCCCCAAAATTGTATTTCACAAGTTCACACTTACAATCAACCAGGCATGGACTAAGAATATATTGCGTGGTGTCCAGGGAGAGGTCTCTGAGCTCAGACAGATTGCAGAGTCCAGTGCATTCCACCTTTCAAGTTAGAGGGGTCCGAGCTCAGAATCAAGCCTGGCCTTAGAACACTTCCCCCATCCTGAGTTAGCATAGGAATCTCGTTGAAGGTGTGGAGCTGTAGAGGGATGCTGAAATTCTAGAAATAGTAGAGGAAGGGCATACTGGATTGTTTATAGAGATTTTCTCTGGTGTGGATTGGCTGGATGATGTGATTTCTAATGGTGTACTGCCATTGTTAACTATCTCTGCACGCTCCCAAAAATTGTTTATAAAGCATCACTTCACAAATTCGCCCTTACAGACAATTAACCAGATAAGGATTAAGCAAATTTGGCATGCAATTTATTGAGCGGGCTCTGAACTGAGAATGACTCCTGAGCCTGGGGGATTCCTCTATTAGGTGAGATATCTATAAGCTTGGAATCAGGCTCAGCCCCAGAACACTCTTTCCTTCCTGGGTTAAAGTAGGAATCTGGTTGAAGGTGTGTGGTGGAGGGATGCTGGAATTTAAGAAACATACTGGGTTATTTAGTCTTAGAAAACTCTCTTTGGTGTTGATTGGCTGGATGATGCATTGATCTTTTTAATTATCTGCACATGCTCCACCTGAATTTGTTTAAAATAAAAAAAACACACTGTGATATCTCATCAGTAGACCAACTGATAGGGTCTCAGTTATGTATGTAACCCTTAAAACCTGAAGGAGGGAAAAGACACGGTATGCTCCTATGCTCTGAATCCCAAGCTAAATTCCAGGGACATTGGCTCCACAGGGACAGTCTATTGTGCAAGGTTGCAGGTTTTATTTAATGATGATTCCATAAATTCTAAAAGACTTCTTTATTGACACTTTTGACACCTTTATGTCCATCTATATATTTTGGCTAAAGCAGGGGTCACCAATCTCAGTCCTGTAGGGCCGGAGTCCTTGCAGGGTTTAGCTCCAACTTGCCTCAACACACCTGCCTGGATGTTTCAAGTATACCTAGTAAGACCTTGATTAGCTTGTTCACGTGTGTTGGATTAGGGTTGGAGCTTAAATCTGCAGGACACCAGCCCTCCTGCAACAATTTTGGTGACCACTGGGCTAAAGCATGCACTCTCGTATTCTCATTTACTTCCTACCACACCATCTGCATGTGTGCCTTGATAAAGTGCAACAACAAAGCGGCAGATGCAACCAGTTGAATCACAGTTGAAAGTGTTACCTATTTTGTTTTTCCATCCTGTTTTCAAAAAACGAAAGTGTTTTTTGTGGATCATACAGAATGTGCAATTCTGACAGACTTCGAATAAATGGTCATATTACATACTTTGGTTGCATTTGCGTGTTAATGAAAATATAACCGTTTCTATAAATTAGATACATACTATCTTCATATCAATATATCAACCAACATTCCACCTAAGTGAAATCATACCAAAGAACTATTTGAAGTATACACAAATATCGTATAGCTACAATATCACCCATATCATGCTGTATTGTGACAAGATGTCCAATTTGCACCCCTAGTACTAAGATAAAATAAGTTTAGAGTGTTCATTTTGTATGCAATGGTCTCACTCATGAGAACAAATAAATAACTAAAAATAAATAAATAAAGCAAAGGTGTATTTGACGGTTGTTTTTCTTTTGTTTTGTTTGCTTGTAATCATTTGTTTCAAGATTTCTATTGAATATATCATTTTAATTTACCATTGTTACAAGTCAGACCATGGCGATTGTGTATTGTCAACATAATATTGTGACAGTTTTGCAACAAACACAAATGTATTCCAGCACCCCAGCTGAATTAGAACCTAGTTTTCTCACTTAAATACTTGCAAAATAGTCCA
The DNA here is from genome assembly GCA_903798035.1 of Danio albolineatus. Lineage (NCBI taxonomy): Eukaryota > Metazoa > Chordata > Actinopteri > Cypriniformes > Danionidae > Danio > Danio albolineatus. The sequence goes on from CAIGQQ010014769.1 coordinate 1,820,973, forward strand.
TGAATAAGAATACTCACTTAAAGGAGCTGTTGATGTCTCAATTGATGGAGAGTCTGTCAAAAATTTGATGAATGAAAAAACAGAATCAACGTTTGCTTAATATTTGCTCACATGCTATACATTAGATATAATAAAATTATGCTTTAAAATGAAATAAAAATTACAATTGTATAAATTTTTTCATATCATTTAAGGCAGTGGTTCTCAAACTGTGGTATGTGTACCAGTTCTAGTGGTACGCGGAGGAATCGCTGAATAATTAAAGTTAAAAAATGAACACTTTTAACCCTTTGATGCGTACGATAACAGATGTGTGATTTTATTAGGCTAAATATTTTATTTTATTTTCAATTTTCTAATGTTTGTTTTGTATTCTTTCATTTGAAGCAGTTTTTCTCCCTGTGTTTGTAACGTTTGTTGGGGGCGTATCCCATATATTTACATCCCATAATCCCATAATCACTTGCTTTTCTGACACACAAAGCCTACTTTAATGCACAGTAAGCAGATCTAATTTCTAATTTCTCTGTTCAAACTATTTAGAAAGTTTAAAGTGGCTAATAAATAATAATAATAATAAATATTCATAATAAGAAGAATTAATCTGCGACGTTTTTGAACTGCGCAGGGCTGTAGCTGCTTAATTACGCCTACTATGCTACTGTATGTCAATACTGGTCATTATGGTGGTACTTGGAGAAACAACTTTTTTCTGAGGTGGTACTTTGTGAAAAAAGTTTGAGGGCCACTGATTTAAGGTGATGAGCTTTGATATTTAGAAGGTGGTTTGATAAGTACAGAATAAATTAACAGTAAATTAGTAAAAAAAAATATAAATATTGAGCAAATAAAGTGCTTGGTCAATTTTACATATATATTACTTACTTGTAGGTGCTGCTGTTTGAGACTCAGTTGTAGATGAACTTGCATTGTCAGGGGGTGCTGAAACATTTAGATGCATTAAGAAAAAGACATAAGTAATTTTCATTGTCATGCTTAAAAGCACATTTTTGTGTGGGCTGAAATCCTGCATTGCACAAACTGAAGAAAATGTACAGCCCCTCATAACTGTGAGTCTATACTTATTCTGTGCTAGATGCAAAGATTTGACACATCACCAATACCATTACTCCTAAACAGAAGGAGTGTTTTGGGGTGTTTGTGTTCATGTCTTTATTTCATAGTGCAATCGTGTCTTCATGTTCTAGCTGTCCTGCTGTGTGCTCCATTCTAGGGATGGCTGACGTGAAACTGAAGTTTCGACACAGTGTCGAGATCCCGAAGCGCAAGTGTTTCGAAACACCTAGGTCACGTGACTAAAGTGTTTCGAAACACTTTAGTCACGTGACTTAAGTGATTCAAAGCATCGATCAGTTCAGAAGCGCTTCGAGACCTGGCGAATCCCCATTTCACTAACAGGGTCAGGTTGCACTTCTGTCTCATGTGGCCTGGTGGACCGTTCGTGTGCATGTTGCTTCTGTGCTTCAAATGACTTTTGGGTTCGAATCCCGACTTGTACAAATACTCCGAAATCATGGTTTTATGTATGAAATCATGATTTTATGTGGTGTAGTTTGGGTAGGATACAGCTGCTGATAGACCATCGATATACAGTAGCATCATTTTTGTAACACTGTATAATAATAATATTTTTACAGTACTGTGATAATTGGGTTTAGGGTAAACAATAATAACATACAATAAATAGTCGATTTTCTGAAAAATATAAATAATTATTGTTAACTTCTGGCCACAGACTTGCATTCTTTGTGCATATTGCCACCTACTGTGCTAGTTGTGCAACCAGATTATGTCATTGCTCTGCCCCAATCCCACAAACCCCAGAGCCCAGGTGCTGGTTGGCGCTGCGTGTTCAGCTCCTTCCCCCTATGAACTCCTTAATCTCTAGAATTGTAACAGAGCACCTATTTTATTTACTTACATGAGGTCTATTTTAATTATGTTATTATTAGTTATATTAGTGTTAGTTATATTATATTCAATCCTTTTATCTAATCCTGTAATAACTAAACAATTTATTAAAGTCCTATATGCAATACGGTCATAGTTAAATTCATACCTCAGTAGGTATCCTATATCTTTATCTTCCTTTCCTTTCTCCTTAAGATATTCAATTAGTTCCTTTTCTCTATATTTTCAAACACCCATAAATTACATGCTCGATTGTTTCTTTTACATCACAAGAGTCACACAATCATGTAAATCAATTAAAAACAATGAATCATTCAGTCCGGTATGCCCCAGTCTTAGTTTGGTAATTATCCCCTCTTCCTTCCTATTCCTTCCATGAATAACCATTTTAGTGTCTACATTCTTTTGGATTCTATACAGATCTCTTCCCTTAAAATTTGTATTCCATACTCCTTGCCAATGTCTTGTCACATTTTTCTTAATAATACTTTTAATTTCTCTGTTACTTAATGGAACATTAATATCTATTTCTTTTCTTTTAGTCGCATTTTAGCAAATACATCACTTATTTCATTTCCCACAACCCCTATGTGTGCTGGAATCCAACAAAATCCAACTAGAATTCGTGCTCCATTGTTCATGTCTCGTGTTGTATATCATGTGACTCATTTCTCATTGGTTGTCTTGATCATGTACCTTTTTCTCATTTGTTGTTTCAAGTCATGTGTTCCATTTTGTTTGGTATATATACAGCCCTCTCATTTCTTTTTGTCTTCGTTTACATTTCTGTATATCCCATGTTGGTGAGTTTATTCTATGCAATGCCATGTTTGTTTAGTTTTGCTATACTATATAGCGGCGGGCAAAGCGAGGCTTAATGAAACACTGAAACAGTTGAAGCAAATGTGTCGAAGCTTTGAAACGTTTCGAAACCCATGCCGGATAAATGCCTGCTGTGCCAGCTTTATGCCAAATCTGGGCCAGAATTCTTTGCTATCTGGGATGGATTCTGATTTGCTCAAATCAGATTCTGGTTTTGTTCATATGTGGAAATTTATCTGCATTTATGAATCGGACCTGTGCCCGATACATCGTATTTTCACTTGTCAATGCGAGTCGTGCATAATTAAAAACTGTATGGAATGATGTAAACTCTGACACTTTTATTTCGGAACAGACTTCAGCAGAGTCCCAAACCTTAAATCTCATATACAAGGACAAAAAAGCTTTAATATTGTCATTTAGCACAAGTATTTAAGCATGTTAATTAGAGAGAGAGAGAGAGAGAGAGAGAGAGAGAGAGAGAGAGAGAAAGCAACATCTACTGTACCACATAAACAATATAAACTAATATGAAACTGCATAAATCATGCTCTGGACATTACATTAAGATGCCAACTGGTTTTTAAAAAGTCTATATTAAAAGAAGATGGCCAAATCAGACTTTTCTGTCATTAACTACAGTAAACAACATTAAACTATAAAGCGTATTTGGCATGCGGTCCCAGAAGAGAGCCCTGAGCTCATAAGATCCTCGAGCCCAGGGTTTCCTCCTGTTGTAGGGCAAGAGGGGAGTTTGAGCTTAGGTAGATCTCTAGAACTCCCCTGCTGTAATAGCTAATGAACAGATAGTGATTGCTCTTGAGAGATAACTACTTACTAGGAGCACGTCTATGCTGCCGGTTTGCATTAGTCAAGTAACTTAAGTAGCTTGTTTTTGGATAGTGGGAGGAAACCGGCAGAAACCCACATGAGCACGGGGAGAACATGTAAACTCCGCACAGAAACATCGACTAGCTTGGATGGGGCTAGAACCAGTGACGTTCTTGCTGTGAGGCTACAGTGCTAAGCACTGAACCACCATGCCACCCATCTAGGAAATGAGTAGAAGTGGAAGGAGGGATTTTTCAAAATAAAGATGGCTGTGACAATTGAACTTAGGGTATTTATGATGACTTTGAAATCGTCTGATTGGTGAATCAAGAATTGGCTTATGCATGACAAGCTGTGTTCAATCATAAGCACGTGATCCTCTCGAAATTAGTTTCTAAATAAACTTCACACAAAATAAGATGTCATGAAAAGTCCTAATACAAATTCCAACACCTCTAATTAAGCTGCACCTATAATTATCTTTTCCAATTAAAATGTTCACACAATAGTCTATTAAAGAAAAACTCACTTGAAGGTGCTGATGTTGGAGAGGTGGAGGCAGTTGGTGGAGAGACTGTTGTGATTGGGGCTGCGAGTAAAACAGAAGTATTTTCATTTTTTTTTTTTTTACAGAAACATTTTTGCATACAATAAAATTGTACGCTACAATAAGGTTCTTTTATAAATGTTAAATATAAACATTAAATAGAGCTGATTGCAATACAAGTTTTCAAACCAAGAGTTTCACTAAAATATGCAACTGTAGTAGTACAGAGTGGATGTTTGATATTCAGAATATAAGTTTAACTATTTGTACTCACATGTTTCATTGTTCTGTGCATTCAACCCCTGGGGAGAAAGGTGAAATGTATATTTATAACAGATACAACTCTGAATGACTTCAGCAGATATGAAAACAGGTCAAGTTTGTAATCTTTTTCTCATGAGCCTTCACTCTACAAAAATATGATTCTTTTCAATTCTGTGTAAACCGGAAGTTGCTGAGACTTTTACTTCAGTATGTTGGTGTACTATTAACTGAAACAAAATATTAAGTATGGGACGAGGCTTTCTTTTTGCGCATCATTCCCCCATAGCAAAGTAAAGGGCATGAATGTGAATCTGTGGCTGAAGGCAATAGAGAAGGAGTGTTACTCAAAATGCGGAAGCAAATGGTCCGACTTTGAAGATTACAAAAAACTTTTTTTCAGTGGATTAACTTGCATGAATAAATAGCTCACCAAAAGAATAACAATATGCGCTAGCAAAACAAACAATGTAATTTTGGATTTCACACTGACTTTAAAGAGCCATGAGACTCTCCTCTTTCAGGTCAAGTCTACCTCAGAAATTTTTCAAAAATGCTCCTTGACGGGCGTGGAGCTCTGTGAGCAGAGGAGGGAGTGGGTGTGGCCAGCAGTGCAGGGAGAGAACAACAGTTGTCAGTTGGCTCACAAAATGAGACACAAACCGTGAGGAAACTCATGATTTTATAGTTTACAAAGTTAAAATGCAAAGAAATAAACAGTAATTTAATGTCCTGCTATATTTGTTATTCGAAATTTCATACACACATAACCACAATCTATTAAATCATTATAAAGATAATTGTTTATACAAACACTATAAATGAGGAGGACTTCTCTCTTCCTGAATCCCCGGGTCTGAATACAGACACAGTGGCTAGCAATGCAGCAGGTCCCCTGCCCTACCTGTTTCAACCATTAACCCTGCCGGCAATCTGGAGGATTTTAAACATGTGCGAACACAGCAGCGCAGATATAGACGATGTGTCTGAATAGTAACAAACTCAACTGATAAAAGACAAAGTCTGCCATTCTCTAATTCTCGTACAGCTCTCTCAACAAAAATGCTCGCTGCAAAACAGCAGCTTTGCTATATCGGCCCTGACAACATTGTGGAGAAAAACATACAGCAAACCCCGTGGATCATGGAAAGAAACACATACGACCCATGTCTCACCCAGTCATTGGGTCTCACATCTTGGCAAGTCTGCCTTGACTTCGGAAAGCATGTGCTCTTAGAATAATTAAGAAGCAGGGTCTCCTCACAGGATAAAATAATTCAGCTATGAACAATAATGAGAAACCGACGCGTCATCACTCCACTTGCAGTTTTGCGTTACATCACCGATTTTGATCCAAAAATTATTTTAAACCCGGAAGATAAAATTAGCTGACAAAAGCTCAAAATGATCCAGTTTTCTCCACAAATTAAGCTGACAGGTGCTAACGTTGTCTTAACTGATGCTCAACACACACAAATCTGTTAAAAAAAGTACTCCAAGGTGTCTCAAACCTTTAATTTTCTCGCATAGACTGATTGGCGCGATTACACATTCACAATGAATTCTCTATTATTTTAATTAATAAAGCTATTATTTAACATACATAACTACGGTGGCCGAGAGAGCTTAACATGCTGCAATTTCAGAAAACACATGCAATTACACAAAACACCAGCAAATTAAGAAAACATCCTCTTTCGTTTGACAGCACACGTTTCAAATCCTAACAACGCATACTGTACACATTAAAATGCAAACAGATTAATAAAACAAGCTGCATTTTCTTACAGCGCAAACTAGTTTTGAAAATGCCTGAAAGTTCTCACAACACTTGCAAAGACTGTCATGTTTTAGGGTCCTCTTGAAACTTTTCCGTTGTGTTCCGTGCTATTGGAAAGTGTTGAGAAAAAGCAGAGCATTTTCGTAAATTGTTTGTGTTGTGTGAAAATGCAGCATGTTTTATTAAAAATGTGTGCAGTACGTGTGCAAGATTTTTATCAATTCACTGGTGTTTTTTTGTCATTTAGCATGTGTCATTGTAATTGCATGTGTAATTTGTCATTTTTTGTCATTGTAATTGCATGTGTTTTCTTAAATTGCAGCACGTTAAGCTCTCTCGGCCACTGTACATAACAGAGAAAACTATTTCTCATTATAAAGGGCTTATCCCCATACATAGTTTTGACATCCTTCAGGGGGAACAAACTTTAATGTAACCCCCCTGTCTGGGGCGGATCTAGGGGTGGGGCCACAGGGGCACTGGCCCCCGTTTAAATCGGTTTGGCCTTTGTTGTGTCATTGCTGATTTATATCAAAGCTCGGACATAAAGATGCGCTTTAATTCATGTTAAACGCTGGCGATACCTGTTACTTCAGCTTTGTTTTTTTGGTTGGGGGGGTTTGCATGTCTAGTGTTTTCATCCTTGTAGATCAACTGGCTTGTTGGGGATTAAAACTGTCACAATGTTGCTTGCGAACAGTTCGCTTTTGGAGCAGAATGTTTTAGAACGAAACCAAATTGATAGTCATATGGTATATAAGATATATAATTTAGTCAAAAACTAAACATGTCATCCATTGATCTGAGATAAAAAGTTTATTTTGTGCAATTCCACTCATAGCTGTCAAAATTTTGTTGTTTTAAATGACCATTTTGAGCTGTTGTGTCAACGGGAAAGGTGCGCTTCATGGCGAAATCAATAGTGAAAGCAAAGACGGGTTCTGTGCTGTCGTTTACCCTGCAACACGGACACTTCTGTTTAGAATTATTGTGCTTTTTTATCACTAGTAAGAGGTTTCAAAACAATTGTGATGGCAAATCTCACAATTGTGATGGCACATCATGTCACGAAAAACTTCGGTTAACGTGACCTGATATATTTATGACAAACATCCCGGGTCTAAAAAATCTGCGTTTTTAAATAGCTGCATCATGCATGACATTTACCACATGAGAGCTGTGCATCAGGTTAGGACGGAACACACTTGGACATGTTCTTCAGTCAGAGATTAAGCCAGAATACAGAGTTAAAGTTAGTTTAATTTGGCAAACTAATATCCACACTATTCTGTTTATGCAAAAACTTAAAGAACAAAGTAAACTAACTGATGATTTTTTTTTTTTATTAGAGGGATAGTTTACCCAAAATGAGAAATTACTCCAATTTAATCTGCTGTTTGCAGATGTAAAATTAACCCTTGAAAATATATTATAGGCCTATATATATACTGTATTTTAATAGGACAGAAAGAGTTGTGAACTATGTTGTAAACATATAGTGAAAACACCAGTTGAATAACTTGGCCCCCCTCTGTAAACTGTGGCCCCACCTTGGCCACTGCATTTAAAAATTCCTAGATCTGCCACTGCCCCCTGTAATTTGCACACTGACTATAATTAGTTTTTTTTTTACTATAATCAGTGTTTTCAAATGCTGTGAAAACACATAGAATTGTATGAAATGCAGTATTTCACCACAAGATGGAGCAATTGCCTTTTTCTGTTTATTTAGAAACTCGTGTTTTAATGAGAACGTCTCATGCTTAGCTATTATTTGTAGATTAAGTGAGTATTATCACATGTATAGCTGCTTTAGTTTATTTTATGCTTTCATACTTTCTCTAATCAGCTGGTGATTCAGGGAATTTTGTGACTGCTCAACATGACAAAATGACATTTTATTTTATTTTAGTAAACGTATAATTTACAATCCCATAAAAATCCTTTCATGAGAACAGTTGGAGATTACTTTCCTCGCTGCTTTACAATGCAAACGCTCACATTCTCATCTCCAAATTTTCCAGGTGAAATTTCAAATGAGTAATAATAACATCACTGACTTCCTTGTCACAAACAAAGAGCCTGTTAAATTAGTGACAGAAGCGCAGAGGAGGAAAAACATTCCCAAAAACGCAAACTGGTCTGCTGAATCATTTAAACATTTACTACACAGTTAAATATTACACCATGACAATCTATTAAAGAGGCTTTAGCTTATAATCATGATAAAACAGAAGGGAAAGAACAAAATTCATTCAATCTCCAGCTATATAAAACCTCATTCTATACTCAGCAAGGCTTTTTTTCAGTTCAGGGTCAGGAAAAGCTGCACCCACAACCCAAAGTTGCTACTTCCCATCATGCCGTATTACAAGGACACAGCTTTTTATATTGTTATACATAACCTCCATCAAGGCTATTTTTTTGGTCATCAAAATTTAGAGACTTAAAAGTGTGTAAGGCTTGGAGAATGGTTGTCAATGTTAGTAAAAACAAACTTTCTTTTAAAATATTGTATAGAATTTATTTTCTGAACATGGATTAGAACGTTTTAAATGAAATATTGACCACTCTTGTGGATTTTGTTTTATATTTATATTTATTATGTTTATATTTGGCGACACGGTGGCGCAGTAGGTAGTGCTGTCGCCTCACAGCAAGAAGGTCGCTGGTTCGAGCCTCAGCTGGGTCAGTTGGCATTTCTGTGTGGAGTTTGCATGTTCTACCAGTGTTCGTGTGGGTTTCCTCCGGGTGCTCCGGTTTCCCCCACAGTCCAAAGATATGCGGTACAGGTAAATTGGTTAAGCTAAATTGTCCGTAGTGTATGTGTGTGAATGGGAATGTGTGGATGTTTCCCAGAGATGGGTTGCGGCTAGAAGGGCATCCGCTGCGTAAAACAAATGCTGGATATGTTGGCGGTTCATTCCGCTGTGGCGACTCTGGATTAATAAAGGAAATAATCCAAAAAGAAAATGAATGAATCAATGAATGTTTATATTTTTAATTCAATTAACATCTATATAAAGGTATTTTGTATTGATACTTCTGATCATGTCTCTCCATAAGGACACAATTTTTTTAGTCTGTCCAACCTCTATTAATGTGTTTTATTTTAATTTCAAGAGTTCACATTTACATATTGCTTGATAATAATAGCAGGTTTGGTATGCTGTCCCAGGAGAGAACCCTGAGCTTGGAGATAATTGAGCCCAGGGTTCTCGCCTGGTCAATGCGCATGTGAGGGGGTACGAGATCAGGTGGTTCTCAAAAGCTCCCTCGGTAAAAGAGGAAAGGTGGATATGGGGATATTCTTCAAAAAACGAAGATGAGGGAGTAATGTTAAGCCGCGGTCATGCTGGACATTTCTCTCTATGGACTTCCATTCATACGACCGCGAATGCATCCGGAAACACAAGCTCGTCCGACCAGTTTCGCGGTTTGCTGCTGTGCAAAGTTCAAACCTGGTGAACTCTGACCTGAAAAACGCGACATGTGATTGTGAAGAGCAATCGAAGATCAAAACATGACCTCTCTGGACAGAAATGTATTATATAGATCAAATGGCTTGCTTTTTAAACGTCTAATCATCTTGTTCAATCCCACCCCTTATCGCAACACCGTGCGACAGAATTTCACATGGTCATACTGTAATGTACCCGCAGCATTCGTTGGGGTATTTATAGTGAGTTTGGAATGATCTGGGGTGCGTTTTCCAAACAACGACGTAACTCGCGTCTGAACTATCATAGTACGACGCATCGTTTGGGAAAAGAACGATGTAGTGACGAGTGTTTCCAAAAAACTGTAGTTTCTCTGTCGCAGATCCATCGTTTGAACCACGATAGTTATAACGTAAAACGCCACTAATGATGCTCTAAGCAGAGCGGAGTAACTTCTTCTTTAGAGAACTACTTTGTGCAAACTATATTGTTTTACACGCACACGCATTTAAAAAACATTCAATATTAGTTTTGATAAAAACATACACTCGTTTTCCATATTAACAGAAATATATGTAAACGGCACAATAAAGGGCCTGTGTTTACTTTACAAATATTATTGAGAACATTACATATTCTATTCCAAAACATAAAATCACTTAGAAAAGCTAACACATATTGTAATATCATATATAAATCATATAAATAAATAAATAAATAAATAAATGAGGTGACTTATTAAGAATTATTTAATTATTTATTAGGAAATTTAAAAAAAATATTTTAATAATAACATTAATTATTATTATTATTATTATTATTATTATTATTATTGTTATTATTATTATTATTAAGTAGGATATTGTTCATTTATTTTTTGAAAAATCTACTTTTACAATTTGACACATGCAAACCACTGCAGAAATGTTCTAACCCGTGACATATACAGTACAGATATTTAATAAATAAGCTATTATAATTTTAAAACCATTAAAGTATGCTATGTTTTTTTGTTTCCACAAGCTTTGGAGACGTAGCATAAATTCCGCTTTTAAATAATAGCTTACCTATAGCTTTCGGCATAAGCCACGACTGCGTTTCTAAATGGCGTCAATGTTTTCTAAGTGCACTGCAAAGGGAGCGCAATTGTAAACATGAAGATCGCTAAAACTGAACAGTAAAAATACTATGAAAGTACATTACACCTAAGAATGATGACATTAATGCTTTTTTAAAAAAACATTCCAAGTGTTAATGTTAGAATGTTCTGAATGACTAGGGCATAGGGGGGATAACTGGGAATAGAACACAGCCAGGAACTATGTTTCTAACTACAGCTCCAGAGATGTAGTTGCAAGCATAGAAGTTTGCTGTCCGTTGGAATGACGGACTTGGGAAACACCAAATCAACTAACTATGTTTGTAACGTCACAACTTGCAACCTTAGTTTGCTAACGATGGTTTTCGGAAACGCACCCCTGTCTGGCTTACTAATGATTACAGATGTGAGACCAGCTGTGATCAATCATATCACATGCTCCTCTCGAAATTAGTTTGTGAAACTTCATTTAATTTGATTTGATTTGATTTTTTGGTTGATAATGGTTCTTAAAAATGGTTGATAACAAAGTAAAGGACATCTCCTATGAAATATTTCAGAATTTATTCAGTGAAACGTGCAATTTTTTCAGTAAATTGTGCTGAAAAATAAACTATTTTTAATCTTAGTTGTTGTTTTTTTATTTATACAAAGACATAGGAGACATTCTGCCAGAAACTTACATTTTCACTTGTAAAAAATGTGACAGGGCCTGACTTAAACTTGCCGTCCTCAAAAAAACCATACTAAAACAAGCATAAAATAGTACAGTTCAATAATGGAATGCATCCTTGATCACAGTCAGCTTCTCCTCCATCAAATGATGTCACTTCCGAGCTAAGCCAGAGACTTAAACGTGTATTTAACACATTTTTTGTAAAATTTAATGCAAATGTGGCAGAATTGACAGAAACATGGGGACTCGGGACTTTTAATATTATTTGCACATTTGAAACAGACTCAAACTGTACTGCCACTGTATTTTTTATTTTTTTATTTGTTTGTTTATTTATTTATTTATTTATTTATTTATTTATTTATTTATTTATTTGTTTATTTGTTTGTTTGTTTGTTTGTTTGTTTGTTTTTTAATTCCTCCGGCTAAACTGTACTGCCATTGTATCTTATTTGTTTGTTTGTTTGTTTGTTTGTTTGTTTGTTAGTTTTTTAATTCCTCTGGCTAAACTTTAGTGCCATTGTATTTATTTATTTTTTTATTTTTTTATTTTTTTATTTATTATTTTTGTTTGTTTATTTTTTATTCCTCTGGCTAAACTGTACTGCCATCGTATTTTGATTGATTGATGGATTGATTGATTGATTGATTGATTGATTGATTGATTGATTGATTGATTGGTTGATTGATTGGTTGATTGATTTGTTTTTTTTTATTCATCTGGCTAAACTGTACTGCAATTGTATTTTATTTGTTTGTTTGTTTGTTTGTTTGTTTGTTTGTTAGGTTTTTCATTCCTCTGGCTAAACTGTACTGTTATTTTATGTATTTATTTATTTATTTATTTATGTTTGTTTGTTTGTTTGTTTGTTTGTTTGTTTATTTTTTATTCCTCTTGCTAAATTATTATTATTATTATTATTATTATTGCTGTTGTTGTTGTTATTCCAACAACAAATATTATTGCTGTTGTTGATAATATTTGGTATTCTTCATAATTTCAATGTGCTGTTGATCCTTAAAAAAATGATGTTTTGTCTTTTGATATGATCTACTAATCTATTATTATTATTATTATTATTATTATTATTATTATTATTATTATTTTAAAGAAAGAAAGAAAGAAAGACTAACAATTCCCTTTTCTAATAAATACGTATAATTTTGTATATTTTAATTAATTTGATCAACAATTTAAATAATTTGACTTTCAAATACCCATCGCAGGTCTTGATGTCCAGAGAACAAGCTTGTAACAACACCGCTGGATTATATGGCTTAAACTGTTACGTATAAATCGATGTGGAAACACTGAATTTGTTTTTCCATGTCTCATTTGCATAGCTCGTCTTATCAGAGCTGTGGAAAAATAATGGTTTTTTCATGTCTGATGAAAAACACTCAAAGAGACGTATTTGACTATGCTAACTCTGTAGTTAATTATTTTATTGCTTTAGATGCTGGCTTTAACTTTCTATTTTTCCCAACACATCATCTCTACAGTAACCAACGGCTGGTGTCATTTATATATTTAAATACTCATGAGATGCTGATTGCTCAATATTACAAGTCAGTTTAAGAAAAAACAGTACAGTAAGAAAAATGAAGTAAAATATGTTCAGTTACCTAATAATTTAATTTTACTTTTACTTTTTCAAATGTATTTTTGTTATTGTTTTTCTCAAATAAGCACATAACTCAAAATTGTTTATTTAAGTGGTCCAATTAAGAATATTTTCACCCTCATGTGCGATATACAGTGGGTGACACTTTAAAATGAGCACTAAAGGAGTAAGAATGTGTTTTTTACAGACCCCCTAGTTTTTTGCGATTCCACGATCGCTGAATCCAACGCAAAATCAACAAAAAGTCGCAAGTTTTTGCAATCTTGCAAAATTATTATTTAAACGCAAAATAAAAGTAAGAGCAAACATCTTTAAAAAAAAACAGAGCAATGGAGCAGACAGAAAAGAAAGCAGCTGCAGCTTACAATGATAGAGACTGGTTCAAGGATGACGACCGCTGGGTATGACCGAATTGAAAGGCATTATTTATGCTTTACATGTATGGCTGGTATTATGGTGTTCATGAAATCAATAAGTGATTCCGTTTAACTCTCAGTTTTTCTCTGAGACGTGTTTCTACGGCAATCCGTGTTTTAGGTGTATTACGGTAGGGGAAACCCTGAGTAAAGTACATGTCAGATGCTCTGGGGAGCAAAATCTGAGAGAGAGAAAAAGTAAGTTCGTGCATAAAATTATACAGCCTTCCTTTGGCTTAATCTATACCGTTTTAGATCTGTTTTAGATCTTGTCTTGATATGAGACCAAAATAAAGAAGCTTTATTTTTATCATTTTTGCGCTCGTCGTTGTGTCAGATTGCAGACCCAACATAGTAGGCTACCTAATATGGTATATATATATATATATATATATATATATATATATATATATAATATACAATTACAAAATTGTCCACAAATTTCTTTTTACGAATTACTGTCACAAAATCAGTCATTTTTATCGCGAAAAATCACAAAAAAAAAAGTTTTAGGTATAACCAAAGTTTGTGACTATGGCACCAGGGGGCATAAAGAGACAGGGTGCGTTATTCCGTTATGAACATTTATTCGTTTAGAATGAGAGAAATTTGATTAGCTATTATTAAACATGTCTTGTCCTGTGTTGTTTTAACGAATGCCATTACAATCTCTGTTTAATTTATTTTGTTTGCATACTTTGAGATTTTAATAAAACTAAAGGATTTAGAAATCGAACATTTTTTTCATCCGAACGCAATTTAATAGGGCACTATAAAGGCTAAAAATTATTAAATGCTTGTCATAAAAATCACAAAAATTATTATATTTGCTTAATATTTGCTTCTCATTATGTATTGTATTGCTGTGCTTCTCACCATGCCGTTTTTAAAGAGCCCATATTATGGATTTTTGAAAATGACCTTCCATGCAGTGTGTTACACAGCTCTAAGTAAAGTGAAATGTCCAGCTAAGGCTTAAATCTGAAAGTGCAAAGTGTTTAAAACGATTGATTCATATATAAAAGAGTCGACTCATTGTTGTTTAAATGAATCGTTATTAGAACGAGTCTTTAGCCGTTTCGGCTTGACGTCAACGCGAAACATACTAGTTGCGCGCGCAGACCCCGGTAAAATTTGAACTGCCCGGCCCCGCCCACAGACAGGAAGGAAAAGTGGAAGACAACAAGCACTGTATTGCAGTAAGTGTTGTAGCATAACCAGCGGGACAGCAGTGACGTGTGATCTGAGTAATATCTAAGTAAATCTTTATACTGTTTGATGGCAGTATAAAGATTTAGAGAGAAGTTATTGACAGCTTTTGGTTTTCGCGTTTTGCTCTTTGTAGACGGTCCCTAAGGACCGGTCTCTCTGCCGCCTGCACAGAGTTTAATATAATGCGTCCAGCGCGTAGGAAAGCAAATTTTTAGGAAAATAAGGTTGTAGGCGATTGTATACATTGCGACGGTTGAAAAGAGGTGCTGTTTGTGTAGGAACAATGTTTCGGTCATGAGTTATTGATCCAGAAAACACGACTGCTGCTAACTTTACTAAACTTAACTTTTTTTCGTAAAATACCTGAGAATTACATCCCCAACACGGTGCTGTGTTCACGTCATCTCTCTGAAGAGAGCTACACAAATCTACCAGCTTACGACGCAGGATTTGTTGCACGGTTGTTGTTAAAGGATGGATCAATACCCAGTTTATTTGGACCTGCGTGTTCTTCCAGTTGTGTTGACTGTAACAAGGTAAATATGGATGTAGTTGTCTGTATTGTGTTTGCTCCGTGCAGCATGTAGCGGTAGCCATTTAGCTTACTGCCGAATGAAACTATTTGTTGGCTTACAATAGTCCATGAAGTGTTAATTATTACTGAATGTTTGTTGTTATGATGAAGAATTTAACAATGCGCTGTTGTACAAAAGCAGTGATTTGTTTTCAATATGTTCTGGCATTGGGCTGCTGTCACGTAAAGGACGTGATGTGGTGACGTGACGTGGTAGCGTCACGGAAAGGAGGTGCTTGGGAAAAAAAGACTCGCTCAGACGATTCATATGGGAGTCGGTGGGAAAATGAGGTAAAAATAAATAGATATTATAAGACATCGAAAGTGTTTTTTAACCTTGCATACATATCATCCTGTTGTTTGGGACTTCAAAAAGTGAAATTTAACCGTTCTCAACCCACCATATGGGCTCTTTAAAACATATACAGTATAGTGTTAAAGCATGTTTATTACTAAGAAAACCAAAACATTCATTCATTTTCTTTTCAGCTAAGTCCCTTTATTAATCTGGGTCGCCACAACAGAATGAACCGCCAACTTATCCAGCATTTGTTTTACGCAGCGGATGCCCTTCCAGCCGCAACCCATCTCTGGGAAAAAAACAAAACAACCAAACACAATTATATTTTGATTGAACACCTCACATCACATAAGGTACACACATACCTGTCAACCCTCTCGTATTTCCGGGGATTCTCCCGTATTTTACAGTTCTTCCCGATATCATCCCGTAAAGGTGTTTTCCTGTATTTCTCCCGTATTCTCAGTCGTTCTCTGACGGGTGTCAATATTAAAGAGCTAATGCTCCCAATTCGCAACACATACCGCCGAACCATCAGGGGCCGCCCCTTGCTCTTAAATGTGAATCTGTTTTGTGCTTTCGTTTTTATTTAGGCATGAAACACTTTGAAATAAATATAAAAACGGTGGGATTCCCTTTCCTTTTCGTTACAGGTGCCGTCTCTCCTCCTATGCAATCCTCAAAACAGTCATAAAGCGGTGCGTGACTGTCAGCTGACGCGCTCCATAGTGATAAATAGACGCTGTTTCCCAAACGGATTCTGTACACTCGATTAAAAGCGGAGCGAAAGTGGATACTGGGTTTTGGGTGCCTGTTTGAACAGACATATACACATAATTAATAATAATAACATCTAAAGATGTCGATCTTGATGTTTTTTTTTTCAAACACAACTAATTTTGTCCTAAAAAAGCATAAAACGTTAGGAAAGCAATCGAATGCCGTCATTATAACGATAGATGTAAGAACTTCTGTTATTTATAACAGAGACACCTCTATTATTTAATATAATCAAACAAAAAATCTAAATAAATGAGATTCATTCGCTGCTCTTTATTCAGAGTGTTTAACCTGAATAAATAATCCCTTATTTTCACATCCCAATGTTGACAGGTATGACACATACAGTACCATCCTATATATATCCTATAGTATTGTGTAAATGGAAATCTGAAAATCTATAATTAAAGCTCCACCCAGCGGTCAAAAGCTGCAGGCGCACCTACCACCGCAGCGGTGACAGCAAGCACGGCGGCAGAGGGAACATATTGAAGTGGTGACATCTGTAGCTGATCAAAATCACATCATAGGCTTCACATGGAGCTTCAGCCACATGATCTTGACTGGGGTTCTTCAACCAATTCAAGTTTTCCATGGAATTTCCAGATTTATAATTAGCATATAGTGTCACACCAGATTCAGTGACAAAATGTATCAATTTACTGTGTTTTCACAAATATATGGATTGTTATTTACTAAAATAGCCACTTGTAAAATTAGGAATGATGTATTTATTAATGATTTTATGATTTATTTATGATTTTTAAGAGTTATACATTTCTGCCTGCTCTAGTTTCCCCCACAGTCCAAAGACATGTGGTGTAGGTGAATTGAGTAAGCTAAATTGGCCGTAGTGTATTTCGTGAATGAGAGTGTATGGGTGTTTCCCAGTGATGGCTTGCAGCTGGAAGGACATCCGCTGCATAAAACATATGCTGGATAAGTTGGCGGTTCATTCCGCTGTGGCGACCCCAGATTAATAAAGGGATGAAGCCAAAAAGAAAATGAATGAATGTATACTGTACACTCATTTCATATAGCCTGTATGTATAGTACTCTGAATCAATACTACAGTTAATAAAACCCAAATAAAACAAAAATAAAACGTGACTACCAACACAATACGGATTCATCGCTATGATATAATCTGCTTTATTAGCCATAAAATGGTCAGATGGTAAAACAATGATCTGAAAGACACGCAATTACAGTATTTGTTCTGTGAAAACTCATTTAAAACCACAAGCACACTTCCGGGCTCAGTAAAGTTCTCATATATTTAAGCATGCAAAACAGTATGTGTCTTTCTTATCAGGCCCAATGCAATAGACACAAAAGACCAAATAAGCCTGCATCATATTAAAATGATTTCGAGAGAAACAGGGAAGCTGGCACCTTTAGAAATGCAAATAGTAATGAAAACCACACACAGACCCACACATGACAACAAAAAGGTACATGAGAGCATTATAGTTCCGTTCAAAAAAAGAACTGTTTGAAAGGTTTAAGGTTTGAGGTTACAGTGACACACAGAATATGGAAGTACTGTATGTATGGACGTGCACGCATGTTTTTGAAACGTCTATGGAAACTCATTTGTATAATGAGATGACATAGGTGCAGCAAGGAGAAGATGATTATGAGGACCTTGTACATGTTCCGAGTTTTGCACAAATAAATAAATAATAATAATAATAATATCCAGCTGCAACCCATCTCTGGGAAACATCTATACACACTCATACACTATGGACAATTTAGCCTACCCAATTCACCTATGCCACGTTTTGGGACTTGTGGGGGAAACCGGAGCACCCGGAGGAAACCCACGTGAACACAGGGAGAACATGCAAACTCTACACAGAAATGCCAACTGACCCAGCCGAGGCTCGAACCAGCAACCTTTTTGCTGTGAGGCGAACATGCTTGTCTTATTTATTTATTTATTTAATTTTATTATTTTATTATTTATTTATTTTTTGTAATTTACTGCTGTCTTTTTGAGCAAGCAGAAGGGCTGCCAAAATCACTCTGGACTGCTCACACCCAGCACACTGCCTCTTTGAACTGTTGCCTTCTGGTCGTCGCTACAGAGCACTGCGCACCAGAACAGCCCGACACAGAAACAGTTTCTTCCCTCAGGCGATCCATCTCATGAACACTTGATGATAACAATCATGGAACCAACATCACTACTTGCAATACACTTTTACACACACATACACTTATTTAACAACACACTTTACATGCCAGTTTGCACATAACAGCTACACATATAACGCTGTATATAGTAATACGCCTGTACATAAACTTGTCCATTTGTATATTTGCATTTAACACTTACTTCTATTTTTTGAATATATTTATTATCTGTTTTTTGTCCTGTCTCTGTCATTCTGTTGCACTGTAGAAGCTCTGTCACGAAAACAAATTCCTCGTATGTGTGAACATACCTGGCAATAAAGCTCTTTCTGATTCTGATTCTGATTCTTTTGGACTTAAGGACAGTTAATGTACCTGGTATAAAGATCTTATGGTTGAGTTGTTTTTTTCCCTTTTTAACTCATTTGTATTCTTTTACAGTAATTTGTTCCCCATGGTATCGAATGTCGATGTTTTTGTATCATATCTAAGTTGATACAACAACACAGCACAAACATTCAGTCATTTGAAAAAATAGTCCCTTTATTCATCAGGCGTCGCCACAGCGGAATGAACCACCAACTTATCCACAACCCAGTACTTGGAAACATCCACACTCACTCATTCACACACTACAGCCAATTTAGTTTATTCAATTCACCAGTACCACATGTCTTTGGACTGTGGGGGAAACCGGAGAACCTAGAGGAAACCCATGCAAACAAAAGGAGAACATGCAAACTTCATGCAGAAACGGCAACTCAAACCAGCGATCTTCTTGCTGTGAGGTGACAGTGCTACCTACTAAGCCACCATGTCGCCACTCGCCAGCACGTACATGTTATAACTCTAATAAATATAACAAATATAAATAAAAATCTATCATTGGTGGCGCAGTGGGTAGCACGATTGCCTCACAGCAAGAGGGTCACTGGTTCGAGCCCCGGCTGGGTCAGTTGGCATTTCTGTGTGGAGTTTGTATGTTCTCCCCGTATTCGTGTGGATTTCCTCCGGGTGCTCCGGTTTCTCCCACAGTCCAAAGACATGCGCTTTAGGTGAATTGAATAAGCTAAATTAGCCGTATTGTATGTGTGTAAATGCAAGAGTGTATAGGTGTTTCCCAGTGTTGGGTTGCGGCTGGAAGCGCTGCATAAAACATATACTGGATAAGTCGGTGGTTCATTCTGCTGTGGCAACTCCTGATTAATAAAGGGACTAATCCGATCATTGTTTAACATCATTCATTCATTTTCCTTCAACTTAGTTCCTTATTTATCAGGGGTCACCACAGCGGAATGAACCGCCAAGTATTCCAGCATATGTTTTACACAGCAGATGCCCTTCCAGCTGCAACCCAGTACTTGGAAACACCCATACACTCTCACATTCAACACTATGGCCCATTTATCTTACCCAATTCACCTATACCGCATTTCTTTGGACTGCCGGGGAAACCAGAGCACCCTGAGGAAACCCACAGGGAGAACATGCAAACTCCACACAGAAATGCCAACTGGTTCAGCCAGGACTCGAACCAGCAACCTTCTTGCTGTGAGGCGACAGTGCTAACCACTCAGCCACTGTGCAGCCCATTGTTTAACATAATTATTATACATTCATTCATTTTCTTTTCGGCTTAGTCCCTTTATTAATCGGGGGTCGCCACAGCGGAATGAACCGCCAACTTATCCAGCATTTGTTTTACACAGCAGATGCAACTCATCTCTGGGAAACATCCATGCATTCTCATTCACACTCATACACTACGGACACTTTAGCCAACCCAATTTCACCTATACCGCATGTCTTTGGACTGTGGGGGAAACCGAAGCACTCGAATGCAACCCACACGACCATGGGGAGAACATGCAAACTCCACACAGAAATGCCAACTGACCCAGCCGAGGCTCGAACCAGCGAGGCTCGAACTGTGTGTGTGTGTGGTGCAGGTATTTCATAAATTATGTCTTCTCACATTTAGCAATAACAGCCATTTCTGACATTCGCTGTTGGTGCTTGTTTTTTGTGCCGGTGAAACAACTTATAATAAATCATACAGATGTTTTTATGAAAATGTAAAATTGCAGAAAGTTTGCTGTTATGGTTATATTTAGGGGCATGGTTAGGTTTGAGGGACTGAATGTAAAGTTTGTACAGTATTCAACCCTTTATGTGAAGTAAACATAAACCCCAAATGTGTACATATATGTTAGAGCTGCACAATTAATCGAAAAAAGATCACGATCTCAATTCGACCCCTAGACGATCTTAATTTAGCATTTATACGATTCTGTCAATCATATTTTCAAGTTCAGGAGAGAAGCAAAGGTGGCCGCACAAGTCTTCACGTTGTTTTACATACAATGTTCAGCAAAGGGGACACATCCAAATGGTGTTGAAAGAGTCATATACTGTATTTATAAGGTATAATTCACCAAAGAATGTCATTTCTGTCTTCATGTAATGATGCATCCGCGGCCACGAAAACACGTTACCTGAGCTGACCATGAACTGTTACAACAGAGAAGGCGGGCGCCTGTGAATGATGCCTACTTTAGTGAACAGAACCAGCCCAGGCTGTAAATAACAGCTAATAAAGTTGTCAACAACATTCAGTTTGTGGCACAGAGCGATCATTTGGGAGCCACGCGGGAAGTATGAACCGCACTTAGCAGCAAAAAATAAAAGCGAAAGCAGGTACATCATTTAAATGATCATATCACATTTTAGATGGATGATTATGACAAGCATTTAATATGTTTTTCTTTCATAGCGAACACAGAGTGTTGTGCATGATAATAAATGTTTAACAGTGTCAGTATAATGTTACATATAATGCAGAAGGGAATCTGATAATGAAAAACGTCTGATTTTAATAGTAGAAAAACATAGTCTAATAATGTTGTCAATGTCTAAAACACAATTATTCAACATCAGAATTTTGAATAGTTACTGAAATAGCAATAATAATAGACTACTCAAATTAACCTTAATTTCAATCTACAAAATCGAGTGATTCTCATGTTAGCCAGAATCGTGCAGCTCTAGTATAAAGATATATACTATATATGTGTGTGTGTGTGTGTCTGTAAAATAAGTTTTGTGCTGCAAATACATATATAGATTTTCCTCCGGCTTAATCCCTTATTTATCAAGGAGTTGAGGGATTGCCAGATTGAGGATCAACATGAGTGTGCCTAACTATTTAAATTGTGTTCTAAATAAAAACAACGGCACACGATAGAAGGAATATTTTCATATTAAAAGGAGTCTTAACCCGTACCTGAAATGTATATTTTAGAAACGGCTTTTATTTTTTGCGTCTAAACTAGGCGTGGGCATTTCTGATCATTCTTCACTTCGATTAATCCACAGGTTTGAGAAACGAGTACTCGATTAATCAGGAGTGGAGCTTAGCAAGAGCTGGGAGCGTGTGTGTGCGTCATAGTGACAATTAAATAACATTCAATTTAAAAATATATTTTTTAATTAAAGCCCTGTTAAAAACGTTGTTGATAAAACAATGACAGGATTCAGAAAACAATTAAATCAGCACTCTTGGGTTATTAAAAATCACCATCAATATTGGTTAACACAGTAAACATTTAAAGAAGCGTGAGGCAAGTATGTTTTCTACATGATGCATTGTAAATTGAATTAATCATAAAGCCTAGAGACTAGGCATGGGCCGGTATAAGATTCTGACGGTATGATTACCTTGGATAAAAATATCACGGTTTCATGGTATGACGGTATTGTGTTTACTGCTCTAAAATATATTCTTTTTTAAATGTCTGGCTAAAAAAACTAAACTTTTTTCCACTTTGAACAAAATATATTTTATTTAGAGAAACATTTAAAATATTTTGGCGCAGTAAACATGTCAGGCTAAATAATTCAAGTGAATCATTGACTTCTGCGGTCTTCATTTGTTTTAAAAACACAGATTTCTTTACAATTTACACCTAAAAAACTAAAAAAACAAATGTAAATAAAAAAAAAAATCTTACACATACTTTAGGAACGGTATAGCAGAAAATTTTGGCCCTATGAAAACCTTGACTTTTCCAAACCACGGTATACCTTGAAAACGGTTATCATTCCATGCCTACTAGAGACACAATATGTAAATGTTATATTACAAATTAAGTTTATCTAAAAAAAATGCATGTGAGCTTGAACTACGTGCCAACCAGAAAGTAGTGGATGAATCCTTGCAGTGACTGTTTTGCGTGGTGGGACAGTATAGTGGGCCTCAACGTAACTCATTAAACACTTGAAACCTTCAACAAAACTAATAGGCAGCAAGTCTTTTGCTGTCATTTCTGCTTTTAGCTGCGTCATCCTCTCTGCCCTGCCTGTGTTGCATTTCTGTCTGATGTTGAATTCTCTGATGTTCGTCTGACTGCTGGTTGTGGCACCAGCATCATCTTCTTTTTTGTATTTGAGTGCAAGATGGTAACGTATTGAACACATTGTGAAGTTGTAGACGAGTGTGGTGCTGCACATCTTACCTTTGACTGTTTATTAGTCAAGTTTTTCAAAGTGTTGCCAGACAATCCTGCGCACTTTAATAATAATAATAATAATAATTGCTTACATTTATATAGCGCTTTTCTGGGCACTCAAAGCACTTTACAAAATGGGGGGGGGTCTCCTCATTCACCCCCAGTATGCAGCATCCACCTGGATGACGCGACGGCAGCCATATTGCGCCAGACCGCACAGTGTATGTCCATAGTGTATGTGTGTGAATGAGAATGCATGGACGTTTCCCAGAGATGGGTTGCGGCTGGAAGGGCATCCACTGCGTAAAACAAATGCTGGATAACCAGCTGATTGGTGGAGAGGAGACAGAATGATGAAGTCAATTATGATATGGGGATGGTTAGGAGGCCATGATGGACAGAGGCCAATGGGCAGATTTGGCCAGGGTAAACCCCTACTCTTTTTCGAAGAACATCCTGGGATTTTTAACGACCACGTCTCATCCAAAAGACAGCGCTCACTGATACCTTCACTATACCTGGTTGTTAGGACCCACACAGACCACAGGTTGAGCACCTCCTGTTGGCCTTACAAGCACCACTTCCGGCAGCAACCTATTTTCCCATGTGGTCTCCCATCCAGGTACTAAGCCCTACTTAGCTTCAGTGGGCGGCTATGTGAGAGTTGCAGAGGGCTAGCTGCCAGCGACATTGTGCCTAGATCGTTAAAATAGAGCACAATGTGCCTTTAAGCTTTACATTTTAAAAACTATAATAACATATGCTAAAAATAATCAAATCAGCTTGAAAAAAGTACTCTAAACCAAACAATTACACAATAGCATTGAAGCAAAAGTAAGTTCTGTGCATCTTGGTGAAAAAAATAACAAGTGTCGTCATATCAGTGAATGTTAAACCCCCAAGCCCATTAAAAGGCAGCTTTTGGAGTGACTGAAGTGTCTTCTGGAGGTTGATGTGCTTAGAAACTATATTCCTCGTCTGTCTATTACACTGTTGTTGTGCTAATATCATAGAACAGCAGGCCTGAAAGCAGTTCTACTTCCTGTGGGCTGAAAGAACAAGGTGGCCAAAGCGATTGAGTGGTGAGAATAACAGGAAATGAATGATGTAAACTTCTTGAGGCTGGGCTTTCCACCACTTTGACCCCCAGTCCGTCTGGCCTGAGTTTCAGGTTCTAACTGATTATTTTATCTTGCCGTTATTATTTTTTTAAAGATGTTATTGTTAAATCTCTGGACAGAAGGTGGTTCACCAAGTGCTTTGGACTATCAGGTCAGAGTCTCATTTATGCTACAAAATTTATATTAAACATTTCAAAGCCTGCAATTGTAATCCACGGAAAACGGGAAGATTTTCAAGTGAGTTTGCATGAGGATTTAAAATTTTTACATCACCATCTTTTATGACGCGTACATCTATAAACAACAAGCACATTTGCATGTGTTCCGAGTAATTCCATCAACCTGTTTTCTATTCAGATCTGCCAAAATCATTTCAGTTTAAAAAAACATCTTTTAGAAATAGTACTTATGGAAATAATATACTTAATAAATGCAAATGTGCGAACAGAGTGTTTTAGACACTTAGTCTGACGTTATATTCTAGTTAAGTGAAATGCATTACATTACATTATGTTATATTAAGTGCAATTAGCACAACTTACTTACAACCAGAGTAGTGCTCTTTAATGATAAATTGTTACTAATCACATATAAAATAAAGTTAGTATTTACGTAATAAGTGTGTAATATTTGTATATATATATATATATATATATATATATATATGAGCAATATCACTCAAGTAGCAGCACGATTTGGCTGTATATCTGCACTGGGAGGGTACAGAGTGCCTTAGTGTCCCACCAGCGACAATATACAGCCGTATTGCACTGTTACGAGTGTGATATTGCATCTATAAAGTGATTCTATGGTATAATAGTGTATATAAAAAAGGAAATCAAATTATAAAATATTGTATGAGGAACTACTTTCTTCCACCATTCCTTCACATCTGCAGTTGACGTCAGAACAGTAGAAACCATTGCTACTTCACCAACATCACTTTAGAGCTAGTCTTTGAATGATTCTCTAGCGTAATGTCTAAAGTTATCACAAAACAGGTGATTTTGGTAACATTTTAAGATTATAAGGCTGAACAGCATGAAATGCCAACAGTCTAGAGACCTGTTTCAATAAGGATATTGCAATAATTAACCCCAAAAAAGCTAAAGTAGCGCAAACATTACCAGATTACTGTTGTGTTTGCAATAAAGAAAATGCTAAACACATGCGGGCATTTCTTCTTTATTTCTTTTTGCTGAGCTACTCTGCAGTAACAAAAACAGGAGACGCATGAAAAACAAACAGATGGCCGACCAAAAGGTAACTCAGGGTTATACAAAGAGTGGCCGCACAAAATACATACATTCCTGATATCTGAGTCCCATCTCACACTCAATAATTACTATTATTTGGTATTAATACAGCACTACAACATACAAAAGAGAGAGATCGACTCATCACTTGCCAGTTTAATAATGATTTGATATGCTGTAGTTAGAAATTACGCTGTTTTTCTCTTCTAAGGGCTTATTATGCGGTCTCTGTCGCCATCAACTTTTATTTTGTATGCATTTGGTCATGATTAATCGTTAAACAGCACTAGATTTCAAGTACATCTTTTTATATAAAATGTTATACTGTTTCTAAAATATGACTAAAGTGTTCTGATTAATGTGCTGACAAGCATTTGTGGCTCTATTAAAACTTGTATGGATTTATTTCTCTAATACAAAATGGTATTAATAGCTTCTTTGGTCATTTAATATAATCAAATGATTACTCAATGATTATTCATACAGGATTATTAACACAAGACATAATGGGGAGTCATTTTCTTTTCAATTATGACCTGTAAGACATAAATTCACCACAAAAAAACTATAACTGTAACAGAAAACATACTTCTGTATTACAAACAGTACACCAAATATAAGTTATTTACCTACAAAAAAAAAACGGATACATAGCAGCGTGTACTAAAACGCTGCCTCCATCAGGAGCATGAGCAACTTTTGTTTACATACACAGACTGTGCTTATTCATCCGCATAATAATTTGGGGTTCACGAAGCTCAACTAGAGCACTGTGTTACAGTAGCACAATTATTACTGGTTCATTGCCAGGAGAACCACATGATTATGAAAAATGTACACTGAATACTTTGTCACTCATGTTACAAAGCATCAGCAAAATGCAAATTTTGTGAGCTAAAAATAGGAATAATATGAGAAAGAAACCTTACCATAGCCAAATTTTGATTAGTAACAACAGTCAAACATTAACAATGTTCATTTTTAAGGAGAAAGGTTTCATTGTGTAGAAAGCTTTAATGATTATTGTTAAAATTTGTAAAATAGTTTTTATAAAAGCACTCTCTAGGCTATATATATAATCCATTTAGAATTTGAATAAACCTCTTGTTTTTCCTGCTGCTACAGTATGAGAACATGTCTCGAAATTGTCATATTATATGACTCATTCCACTATTACGGGTAATTCCAAGCATTCGTTTTCCTTAAACTGGTATTATATTCAACAAATATATAATTTACAGTAAACTGAATCCATTTTCAATGTAAAACAATGCAAAATGCTTAAATATGATGAGAAACATTTCATGGTTACTCATTTAAACATCTGATTAAACTTGTAAGACCACAACAGACATGTTCCACCATTTTGTGCTTTAGCTCCAGATGCTAACATGTCTAAAACAATATTTTAGGAGTTTTTTTCATCATTTTTAAAAAGATAACTGAAATATCACAATGACTTCGCTGACAAATAACTAATTGACTATTGGTGTATCCTAAACATTTCGTACAATTAAGAAGAGAAGTATAATTGACATGCCTCTTCTAGTGTTGTTACAGGAAGTGAAATAAGAGCATGCTACTGTACATGCTGTTTCTATCTGTGCTTCATGGATTCTCATGAATATTACCTTTATTACTATATTACTATGGCTATTATTGTCATGAGTTTACCAGAATTCGGGTACAGACACACAAAACAAGAAGCCTAATGTATTTTTGGCATTTATATGTGGTCTGCTTAAATCCAAACTGATAGAAGAAAGATTATTTAAATGATAATGTTGGTGCCAGATGGACTGTTGTGGGTATTTTTGGAAACGTCTGATACTGATATTTTCTCGTCAACTACTGTATCTCTAGGGTTTATAAACAAATGGTCCAGAAAAAGACAAAATCCAGCGAGCAGCAGTTTAGTGCGAAGTAGTTTCTGCTAATGCAGGGTTAAGAGGAGATAATGCTTTGCACTTATATAAAGGTAACGCAATAGATCTTTTCAACCGCGATCTCCAGAAAAATATCTGTAAACAGACACCTAAAGCTGTCAAAACATGAAGCAGATGGACTACAGCAACAGAAGTTTGCTGGGACTCACCAAAATTGTACAAGACGACAAAGATTTTGCTTGATCTAATGAGTCTTGGAACATAATTTAAAGGCACTCAACACTTTTTTGGGAAAATTTTACAAGTCTTCAATAGTTAAACAGTTGAGTTTTACCACTTTTTAATTCATTCAGCAAATCTCTGGGTCTGGCGGAGGCACTTTTAGCTTAGCTTAGCATAAATCATTGAATCGGATTAGACCATTAGCATCTCGCTCAAAAGTTTTGTTAATTTTCCCATTTAAAGCATGACTATTCTGTATTTATATTGTGTACAAAGACCAATGGAAAATGAAAAGTTGCTATCTTCTAGGTAAATATGGCCAAAACTCTTCTCTTTTTTCTCAGTGAGATGCTAATGGTCTAATCCGATTCAATAATTTATGCTAAGCTAAGCTAAAAGTGCTCCAGCCAGACGCAGAGATTGGCTGAACGGATTAAAAAATGGTCAAACTCAACTGTTTAATGCTAGGAGAGTAGTAAAAAAAAAAAAGCCTATTTCCAAAAAAATTAGTCTTCCTTTAAACCCCCTAGCCAATTAGATGTATGTTGCTGATCATATTCATCCCTTGATGTGACCATAGCGTGATGCCAGTGATGGCAAAAAATATGCAGTGTCACAAAGCTTGAGTCCTCTTAAACTGGCTTCTTAAACACAACTTCAATAAACTTAAATGACCTCCACAGCCACAGATCTCAATCCGATAAAACACATTTGGGATGCAGTGGAACAGGAGATTTGCATCATGAATGTGTGAAGTAATCGGCATATCTGCAACAATTGCGTGATGTCTATACCAGCCAAAATCTGAAAAGAATGTTTCCAGCTATTTGTTTAATCTATGTGATGGAGAATTAAGGCAGTTTTGAAGGCAAACAAGGGTCTAACCTAGAATTTGCAAGTTTTTTTTATAATGTAGCTTGAACACCCTCATTAATTCAGTCTTATGATTCTAAAACCGTGCCTGTTGTGAACATGAGTTTATAAAAACTTGTAATTGTAATTATACCAATGCTTACTACATCGCAATAAATATATAGCCAATTAAAACGCAACATATATCCTATTAAAGTAAATTACTGACCATTAAAAAAGTTGAAAGCACTAAGATCTGTCATTCTGGACCTAAGCTGTGTTAAATGTAAATTTAATCTTTATCTATGTTTAGAGAATGTTATCTTTCCATTCATGAACACTCATGACTTTTTACTTGGTTAAATGTTTTTGAAAAACATTTGGGATTGGTAAAGATTAATGACTCATTTATAATTTTTTTTAAAGAATACCGTATGAATGACGTAACCAATCGCACTGTATATGACTTATCTATATGCTACACAATTCTTAGTTTTTTTTTAAGCTACAAATTGCACATTGTAAGTTTAACAAACAAAACTACTACGTGGCTTTGGCTTTTTGTAGTGGATTAATAAGATAAGGGCCAAGTTTTTGCTGTGTTTTTTTAGAAGTTGTTTTTAAAAGTTCCTTTTTCTGTGCTATATGGAGTACTGAATAAAATTAGGGCTGGGCAAAATTACTATATATAGTATTGTATGGACAAACCTGTAATAAGGATATGGATAACCAGTTTCAAGGTTTGCCGCTGTTTGGAAAAGTGAAGGTTTTAAAACGATAAGATTTTCTGTTATATCGTTCCTAAAGTATGTGTTAGGTTTCTTTTAATGTGTTTTTTTTATGTGTTGTAAAGAAATCTGTGTTTTTGAAACTAATGAAGACAGCAGAAGTCAATGATTTATTTTAATTATTTAGCCTGACACGTTTACTGTTACAAAATATTATAAATGTTAATTTATAATATTTTTATTATACAATTTTTATATTACATTTTTAATATATTTTAGTTTTTTTATATATCAACTTTTATATAAAATAAAATAAATTTTGTTCACTGGAGAAAAGGTGTTTGTTTTTTTTTACCCAGACATTTAAAAAGAATTTGGTAATCACAATACCGTGAAACCGTGATATTTTTATGCAACGTTATCATACCATCAGAAACGAATACCGACCCATGCCTAGTGTCAACACAACACATTGTTTAAGGTAATAGTTTTTTAGAAATTATATGAGCGCAATTTTACATACAGGGATGCAGACATAAACATAAATAACATCATTGTGACAAAAGACAATGTTAACATTTAGCATTTTATTTTATTTTAAATTTAAAAAAAAATATTTGTGTTGAACCTACAATAATACGATATATAATTTTTTATATATTTTATTAATGTTTAATTGTTTCAATGTTTCAACATTTTAATCAAACATTCATTCATTCATTTTCTTTTTGGCTATGTCCCTTAATTAACCTGGTCGCCACAGCGAAATGAACCGCCATCTTGTCCAGCATATGTTTTAAGCAGCGGATGCCCTTCCAGCTGCAACCCATAGGAAAATTTTAATCAAACATTTGCCCTGGAGTTCTAAATAAAGCAAGAAATATGATTACATTTGAATGAGTACATTTTTGAATATATGATTCATTTATTCATTTGCTTGTCGGCTTAGTCCCTTTATTAATCTGGGGTCACCACAGCGGAATGAACCGCCAACTTATCCAGCATTTGTTTTACACAGCCGATGCCCTTCAAGCTGCAACCCACCTCTGGGAAACATCCATACATTCTCATTCACACACACACTACGGACATTTTTTTAGCTTACCCAATTCACCTGTACCACACGTCTTTGGACTTGTGGGGGAAACCGGAGCACCCGCAGGAAACCCATGCAACCACGGGGAGAACATGCAAACTCCACACAGAAATGCCAACTGACCCAGCCGAGGCTCAAACCAGCGACCTTCTTGCTGTGAGGCGAACGTGCTACTCACTGCGCCAATTTTTTAAAAGTCCTTTACATGTGGTCAATATAGTTATTATCAGGATATGAGATGTTGTATTTAAAAAAATCTGCAAAATAATGTGTTACCTTCCTCTAATATCACACTTTTTATTACATTGTTTTTTTTTTCATGTTGAACCTTCAATATTTTTTTTTTGTTTTTTTCAAAAATGTTTTATATTTTAATAATGTTTCTTATATATTTCTACCTTTTAATCAAACATTTGCCCTGCGTTCTAAATGAGTACATTAAAATTAGTACATTTCTGAATATATAATTTAATTATAAAAAAAGTCCTTTACATCTGGTCAATCTATTTAAACTAATGATTGAATGAATATACATTAGTACTATATTGTAATATATCAGGATATGAGATGTTGTATTTCTAAAAATATGCTGAATGATAATGCGTTGCCCTCCTCTAATGGCACACTTTTCAAGGATTCTGTTCTTGTAACCTAAATGTTGCTTAATAGCTAACTAATTCCAAATATATATTTTTTTCCGGGTATGAATAGTAGTGTTATTTGGCAGAGCAGTGCCTTCCATAATGCTCCCTTTGGTGCCAGGAAGATGTAATCATGTTATGACAATAACCTCCAAAGAAAATTTATTGTCCTACTGTACTTCTAGAACAGTAACCTGAAGTTACAAAATATATGCTATTTTCCTTCATTCTTTCTTCCTTCCTTTCTTCGTGTCTGACTAATACTGTACATACAAATGCATCTATTGTTTCATTTTCATCAAATAAATACATTGCACTTGAAAAGAAAAAGAAATCATAAAAATATATGCTACTTTATGAAAACAAATAACATCTGGGTCCATATATAATAATTAAACAAATGATGGACGAAAAAAAATCATTTTGACCAAAAATTTTGAGCAAAATATATTAATACCAATACATTTTCTGTGAGACTTGTCATCATTCAGCAAATAGCACGATAATATAGAAGATGTGGGGAGAAATGCTCACCTGCTATTTCAAGAACACGACTGACAAACTTTCAACTTAAGTTCGCTTATTCTTCTCAAGGCAATGCTAACGTCAAAATCAGTCGTTATAACCGCAACAAAGGTTTTATCGGTGCGTTTGTTGTAGTAATTGAAATGTTAAAAACGGAAATTCAGTATAGAAATATTCGATAATAATAATAATAATAAGCTTACCTGAAGAATGATAAAGAGCAAAAGCACTTTTGTTTTGCAGACCGTTCTGATATTAAGATATCCCATCTTATTTTATGGCTCGTAATTGTCCAGAGAGGTAAACTTCACATTATCTTCAGAGAAGTTTCCCCGCAACTTTTCTCAAAAGTTCACTTCTCTCTATATAAACTGTAAGGTCCCTGTCAAACCGCACAGATCACGGATGTGAGAGGTGTAAGCTCTCACTCAAAAGTGAAGCTGACTACTGTCATCATCAGAGTAAAACCATACCGTTAACGTGAGCACTGCTAATGTTCCGCCTCTGCTTCGCTGCACGAGCGTTACTTAACTCATCGCTTCGTTCAGCGCATCACTGCAAGTAATGACTGCTATTCCGCCCCCTCAGTCCAAACAGGAAGTTATAATGTCCAGTATATCAAACATGCCACTGTTGATTCCCAACTTTTTGAGAGCATGGGAAGCATGTTTGTTTTTAACTTGATAAAACGAAACCCTTTGAAATATACAAGCCTATTTTACCTCCTCCTTATGCACCATTTATATAATAAACAATTATTTCCACAAACAGATGTGTGTCATGGCTAATATTTCAGTCTGAACTTATTGTAAGTCAAGAGTGAAGCTTTCCTTTCTCTGTTTTAGCTGCACTAAACACATTAAACACTTCTGCTTTCCCAACACTGCTTATGTTCTGATAAAGATTTGCATAACTCTCGCATGAAACACATAACAACTGGCTGCATCAGTGTCGGTGCTATAAACAATCTCTCATACAATCTAGTACACATATTTTAAACACATATGTAGTATATAAAGTATATGATACACTATATACTCCAAAAGCAAACTTATTGTTTTATAAAGATTTTAGGTGGAATGAACATAAAACAATTAAGTTGTCCCCCAAAAAACTTAAGAATTGTGTTGTTTCAGCTTATTTTAAATAAGTAGTGTGGACATTTTTGCTTCCTGTGAGGAAAATGACGCCAAAATTCTACAGAATGAAGTGGTACTTTCTGTGAGTTGTGTCCAAATACTCAAGAATTGTGCTATCAGTTCACTTTAAATAAGTAGTGGTGCCATATTTTACAAAAACATGAAGTGTATAAAGTTTACAATACATGATATACTGTATAGTCTTGTAAAAGGTACTTGATTCAAGTCATCAACATCATGGTATTCATCACGTTGTGGACTGGAGACCCACAAGTCCCACAATTATGGCCCGTTTACACTGAGTGGTACGGTACGGTACGGTTCGGTACGCTTTTAAGGCCGTTTCCACTTTCTGAAATCGTACCGAACCGAACTGTACAGTACCACTTTTTGGTCACCCTTTGCAAAGGGTACCAAGGGTACCAAACGGCAGAGCTAGACGCCCAGCTGAACGCTGTTAGTTTACAGAGATACGTCATTTGCTTGTGCAACAAGCCAGAATGAAAACAAAGGACCCGCCATGTTTAAATACACAGCCGGGAGACAATACACCAAAATAATACAAAAATTAGGGCTGTCAAAAAATTAATTGTGATTAATCACATCCAAAATAAAAGTTTAACATAATATTTGTGTGTGTACTGTGTATATTTTCTTATGAATATATAAATACACACATGCATATACTTGATAAAATGTTGGTTTATATTTAGATATATAAAAAATATATGTGTATGATACAAATTTTACATTTGAATATGATGTAACTACTTTGATGTAACTTTTTTATATATAGTTTTGGCCTCTATGAATGTGTTTATCACATATACATAATAAATATATATAACACACACACACATATTATGTCAAAACAAACTTTTATTTTGGATGTGATTAATCACGATAAATTTTTGGACAGCCCTTATAAAAATATAATAACGAGCCATGGTCGACCAGAGCTCAAACAAACCTTGTCGTTGTCTTGAACAGCCGCAAAGCCAAGAAGAAGAGCAGATTCTCCCCTGTGCCACGTAGTTTTTTTACGAGCCCGTCTAAAGTGCGAGGGCTTTGGCTTTCTTACATGCGTGTCAATATTTGAAATAACAAACTTCTTGACCTGATGATAATAACGTGCGCTTGATTATTGACGTGCTTTTGAAACCTGATCCTTTCAGAAATAGACAAACGCGAGAGTGACGTGTGCAAAAACAAAAGAGAAGCCGGAAAAAACAAAGGAGCAAATTATGGTTTCCACTAACATGAAGAAACTGCTTATCATCATCACCTTCTGGACTATTATGAACTCGGAATGACAAAATTACTCTCTAACAAGATGTGCTGGTGAAGATTACAGACACAGATGAGAGCTCTGCACTGACTGTGGGCTATATTTCCTGGTTTTTTTTTTAACCTAAATAAGGTAGAAATGTCTGCTGTGTGTAGTTTTTATGTAATTGGTAACATATCGGAGACTGTAAGGGGCTGTATGTGTTCATATATGCTGCATTTATTTATTTATTTTATATAATCGCAGACAGTAGGCTATTTCGCATCATTGATCTAGTTATAATCACATCATGTTCATAGAAAGGTCCGTAATGAACATTTATATACCAGTGTTTATGTATATAATAAAGCCTCTGTTTTGTGAGAAGTGTTTCTCATATGATATGTGAACGACCGTACAGCTTTACTGTAGAAATTTTTGTCGAGCGAGAATGACGTCAACTGAAACTTTCTGTCGTACACCATGCCCACCAAAAGAGTACCCTTTAGCAGTGGAAACACAAGCCTGATAAAGGTGACCCGTACCGTACTGTACCACTCTTTAGTCACTTTTTTAACAAAAATATGTAGTGTATAAAGTATATAATACAGTATAATCCCTACTGTATAGTCTTGTAAAAGGTATTTGATTCAAATCATCATCATTTTGGTATTCATCACATTGTGGAGACCCACAAGTCCCACAATTATACACTTTAAAAATTGTTGGGTTCCACATAATCGATTTGTGTTGGTTCAGCATGAAGGAATTGAATAAACTTGTTGGTTTAAACAAATTTAAGTGGATTGAACATAAAACAATTAAGTTGTCCCCAAAAAACTCAAGAATTGTGTTGTTTCAGCTCATTTTAAATAAATAGTGTGGACATGTTTGCTCCCCATGAGGAAAATGACTCAAAAATTCTACAGAATGATGTAATACTTTCTGTTAGGGTTGAGTTTAGGGTTAGGGGTTGGGACGGAATATTTCAGGTAAATTGCTTGACTGAGCTTGGCCCAGCAACACACATTTATTTGATTGTTACTCACCATTGTAATATGTTTCTTCCTGTGGATTCCCTTAACGGCATTTTGAACGTTTACTTAAGTTCTAGACAAAAATAGTACTAATTATGCTTGCGCAATACCCATGAGAGGAATAACCATGCTCGCACACAAATATTTAAAAGTCCTGATGCTTTTCTTGGAGATTCGGTGTTTACTACGATGACTG
Source organism: Danio albolineatus (assembly GCA_903798035.1). Lineage (NCBI taxonomy): Eukaryota > Metazoa > Chordata > Actinopteri > Cypriniformes > Danionidae > Danio > Danio albolineatus. The sequence goes on from CAIGQQ010014769.1 coordinate 1,855,885, forward strand.
TATGATAGCATTTTCAGATTCTTCTATGTAAAGAGCCATGGAGACACGACTGCAGCCCTTGTCACTGTTCTGTGTCTCCTGGGTTTGGGTGGTTCCAACATCTACTCCAATCAAAAAAACACCCCCTCTCCTTCCTTTTATAAGTGGGCTTCATGTAAGCAAAAAAGTACAGCATAAACATACAGATCATATCATTATTATATTATTTTTCTTTCCCTTTTCTATCTTGCAAAATATAATAAATAAGTAACAATGTTATTTTTGGCATCATGGTGGCGCATAGGGTAGCATGATCGCCTCACAGCAAGAAGGTCACTGGTTCGAGCCCCGGCTGGGTCAGTTGGCATTTCTGTGTGGAGTTTTCTCTCCGTGTTCACGTGGGTGCTCTGGTTTCCCCCACAAGTGCCATAGGTGAATTGAATGAGCTAAATTGGCCCTAGTGTACGAGTGTGAAAGATTGTGGATGTATGTTTCCCAGTGTTGGGTTGCGGCTGGAAGGGCATCCGCTGTGTAATAGCATATGCTGGATAAGTTGGTGGTTCATTCCGCTGTGGAGACCCCAAATTAGAGGGACTAAGCCGAAAAGAAGTGAAGTTTTATAAACTAATTTTGAGAGGATCACATGCAAATGAGTGCTTGCAGCTGGTCCCGCATCATCCAATTTATAATTCACCAATCAGATGAGTCCTAAGCCACTATATATACCCTATGCTCCATATCACAGCCATCTTCGTTTTGAAGAATCCCCCCTTCCACCCCTACTCCTCCTCCTTTCCTAGATGGGTGGCACGGTGGCCCAATGGTTAGCACTGTTGCCTCACAGCAAGAATGTCACTGGTTCTAGTCCTTACCAAACCAGCTGGCGTTTCTGTGTAGAGTTTGCAATTTCTCCACGGGACATGCTCCTAGTAAGTAGTTATATTTTCATAGCAATCACTATCGTTCATTAGCTACCCGCAGGGGAGTTCTCGAGATCTACCTGAGCTTAAACTCTTCTCTCGCCTTGCGAACGGGAGGCAGCCCTGGGCTCGAGGATATTATGAGCTCAGGGCTCTCTCCCGGGACAGCATGCCAAACAAGCTTTATAATCAATCATCAGCTAAGTGTGAACTCTTGAAAATGAATAAATAAATGAATGTTATTTTTTGGAAATAACATGTGTAGGTCAAAATTATATGTTTTTTTTTTCTTTATTCTAAAATAATTGGTTAATTAAGTTAAACTTCATGTCCATGTCATATTTTGTACATTACTTACTGTAAATATGTAAAAACCTTTTTATTAGTAGTAATGTGTATTGCTAAGATCTTAAAAGAACTGTAAAGGTGATTTTCTCAACCACAGCAAAAAAAAAAAAAAAAACTTTTACATTTTTTCAACTTTACATTTTGCATCCTCACATTCCTAAAAAATTATTTCTGCCTTCTGTTGTCCGATCCTAGACAGTAATCAATGGGAAGATTACTTTTCAACATTTCAGTTACAAAAGTTTTTTTATTTTTTATTTTATTTTTTATTTTTTTTTAAAGGTCACACTTTTGGGTCTGTTTGTTGAATTTAAGTTACATTGCATATACATGTCAACTAATTCTCATTAGATTATAAGTAAACTGTTAGGTTGGGGTTAGGGTTAGTTTAAGTTGACATGTACTTGCATGTGCTAGTTTCTTATAGTCAGTTAAATGTCTGTTGACTGTCAGTATCAACAGATAATAAGCAGTCTACTAATATTCAAATGGACCATCAAAATAAAGTGTTAACAATGTTTTAAAAATATTCAGAAGCCATTCAAAGTTATGTTATTACACAAATTTATACATTCAATGTTTCATTAGCATTTGTAGGTCCTGCGGGTTGGAGGTTGAGTGTTGGGCTAACAAAACAATTCTCGTAAAAATTAGATGTTTTAGATTACGAAATACCAACATGGTGCAGCTAAATATCAACTTTGATATAAACGGTCCACGGAGTAAGTAAGTATTAGCATTTGTACTGTATAATAAAACAACAAACTGGGTGTCTTTACCATTCAGAAAACATTCATAAAGAACATTCTGCTAAATTTATAAAACTTTATTAATCATCAATAATCTGTATTTTTGTTAACTGGGGTGAAGCTATGAAAGCCTGCTGGTTTTTCACTAGACTAATAAAACATTATATAAAAGCTTATGACAACATGTTTTCAAATTACTTTAACTTATATTAATCAATTATCTTGAAGGTATACAAATTTTAATTTGATTATTTAAGTTAGCTTAATTTGTGTAAGTTGACAATACTTGTAAAGTTAATTTGATTCAACTTAAAAAATCAATAAAAGATTTATATGCGTAGCATATGCTTGTCCGTGTTTTTGCAAGCAAGAACTCTTTTTGCTTGAACTGCCCAAAAGTAATAGCAATGCTCGACTGTGCAATCAGCATTTATAATAATCCATTAACCACAATAATAGATTCTGTGTAGTAAAGCATAACTTTCCGATTGATCCTGCCTAGTTCGGACCATTGTGTAACATTCAGTAAACAAATTCCTGCTTTATTTTCTTTGTTTGAATTATAATTTCAAACCTAGACTTTTTTTTTTTTGTGCAAACATCATTCAGGAAACAGGAATCATGTAGATTGTTTTTATTAAATACTTGATATAACGCCAGTACTTCAGACTATAGTGTGCTAGAATGCATGACCGTTTTTTAGATGTCCTGCCACCCGAAGGCCGCTGAATATTAGCCTTTCCTTAGATCATTAACTCTGTATTTACATAGTTTTCTCTCCCTGAATACCACTGAGTGTGACCTTGTGAGAAAAGTCATATGGAGCATTTACAAGCCGAGCTTAATTGTGACAAATCCCCAACAGAATTCCACACGTCAATCCATGACTAATACAAAATCGAATTAAATCATGAATCAAAAGTCAATTAATATTTTTAACATTGGCTTATACCCAGATAGCAAAATCTATCAGACCTAGCTTTGGGGCCAAAACTGTTAACCCACTAAAAAATGTAACCTACACTCTACATTTACAGTGCGGCTTGCAAATGTTATAGTACTATTGTTTTTTACCTTAATACTGGAATTTTTTTGTCTTACTGGCAAAATTTCTGGCAAAACCAAAATTGCCAGTATTTTTTAACATTGCAGAACAGCTTTTCAATGAGTGAAACCTGAAACCGATCCCAATTTTAATGTCATCAGGGCTCCTCAATGCAGAGGCTGCGCTAAAAGTGCTGCAGAGGCTGCTGTCAACAGACTAAATGACTTAGGCCCAATCCCAATTCTATTTTTGTACCCCTACCCCTTGGCCCTTCCCCTTCCCCTTGGCCCTTACAACCGAGGGTTAAGGGGAAGGGCTTCAAAACTTACCCCTAAGAATTGGGACAGCACTTCAACACCTGCACACGTCATCATATGTCATCGCGATCTCTTGCTTCATATGAGATCAGACGATCACGACTGCTGTAATTACTCCAGTTGTGTTATTTTTTGGTGTTTATCTTCAGGAAATCACTGAAGGCTTATATTATGTTATCATAACGATCTAATGTGGCAATAAGATTGGAACTGTACTGTGTATTTACACAGTGGCCATACTGATCTATGTAAACACACGAAAACAACATTAACATTATAGCAGACACTGTAAAAAGCTCATTCCAGCCACTAGACATTACTAACAAGATATTCCAGTGTCATCGTGTGTCAGAATTTTCTAGGACCGCTGTACAGGAGTTATGATTATGAATTATGGATTGCGAAATTTTGATTTTTTTTAGCGTTTTTTTTTTTTTAACATAACGGTAAAACACAAACGCGGTTATGAATATATTAAAACATGTTTGTTTGTCGTGAAAATTCGTAATAATGACAAAAAATACTAATTTGTGGATCTCCTTACTTCCAAGTTCAACTATCCTGCCGCTGTGGCAGGTGCATTCTGGGAAATATTCTTCCCCCTCCATTTTAAGTGTGGTCCTGAAAAATTTTCGTTCGAAGGGGTGTATACCCCTTGCCCTTAGCCCTACGCCTTCAAGCTAAAGAGAATTGGGACACCCCTACCCCTTGACGTGAATGCGGAAAACGAGGGGTAGGGGTAAGGGGAAGGGCTAAGGGGGAGAATTGGGATCGGGCCTTAGTGATGGACTGACCCACCCTCCTCCTTCCCTAAACCCAACCGACAGTGTTGTGAAAAGCAATCCAGAAAAAGAAAAGCACCCTGGTTTTCACACTGTTTTTTTAAACTGCTTTCTGGAACCGTTCTTTATTGGCCTCAAACCCCATCGTCAGAGTCAACTACTCCCAGCATCTGAAGTCTGGCGACATACACTGTGAGCCACTGGACAATCTGTGGTCAGCTGGTAAGCGCAAAAAGGAACAACGTCATACCACTCTATAGCGTTTGTTTTAAAGATGAAATGCAACCATACATTCTTCTGGCTACATAATTCGTGATCTCCAGAAATGTATATAGAGCTACATTTTCAGAATGAGCCTATGTTGGACAGTTAAACCATATCTTACACCAAGTGGTAACTTTTTGATTTTTGTTTAGGGTTGGGGTTTGGTGCCACCCCTCCTTTTAAATCATACATTTTTGTACGACTGAACTCATGAATTTCAAGCCACCAAACTGACAAAATATAAAATCGTTACATTTCCTCATGAGAACAGGCTGGACAAGCTATCAAGCAGACACTGAAGGCAACAGTTGTGCATGAAGGCACCTCATAAAATGCATTTCAGACAGACTTTTGAGACAGCTTAATGATTTAATCATGTACAACAAAATAGAGAAACTTTGGTGATAACTGGGTGAATTTTTGATTCCTACAATACTAACTTCTGGCTAGAAATGACATCAAAAGACCAAAAAAGTTGGTCAAAACAAACATTTACACACACATTGACACCCAGGCGATACTTTGACGCCCTGTTTGTTTATTTATTGCTCAACTTTCAAAAATGAAATGCACAGGACAGGATTGTGGGATAGTGAAGGGCAAATCTACACATTTTAATCAGAAGAAGGTACATCTGGAGACATGAAGTGAAGCAGAAACTGGATTTAGATGTGCCTTGATGCCTTCATGTCTTAATGCGGCCCCTGAAAGCAGCTGGAATGAATGAAAAATCCAACAAAATGTTATCTTTTCCTGTTTATTAAAGTTTTATTGAATTTTTTCCCCTACATATTAATTTGAGTGTAATTTTAGACTGTGATTATACCTTTTATGTTAGATTCTTTTATGCCAGTTTAATTCCATATGAGCACCTATATACAATTATAGCTAATATATTGGAACCATATATTTTCATACATGTAATTCCAATGGTTAATAGATGACACTGGACATAGCAACATTTCAAAATATAATATTTTTTTGCATATATGACATATACTTTATATATGTGAAATCCTAATATGAATATATTGCAAATAATGCTATATATATATATATATAATTTCAGAATACAACTCATGCTCTAGCATGTAACATTGTAATATTTATCATTGTAATATACATGATTTGGGCTGCTCAATGTTATAATCATTCATTTAAACAATACACTGTCATAAATCTGCAATTTTACGGTTTATTTCCAGCTGGAGTGCAAGAAAAAAAAAACGCAAAATAACAGAACTTTAAATAACAGAAATAACAGAACTTTAGCGCAAAATAACAGCCATTAAATTACAGAAATTTAGCGCAAAATAACGAACATTAAATTACATAAATTTACCATAAAATAACAGCCATTAAATTACATAAATTTACCGCAAAATAACAAACATTATATAATATCCATTATTTTACTGTATATTTCATAATATAATGGCCGTTATTTTAAGTTTTTTTTTTTTTCGGCATCCAAGCTGCTGGAAATAAACCGTAATTTTTTTTTTTTTTACAGTTTACTTTGATTGTATTCCTTGTAACAAACAAAACTTGAAACCAACTACTAGCCTGAAATGCATACACTCTTAAAAAAGCCTGGGTTTTTGTAACCCAACACTGAGTCAAATATGGACAAACCTAACATTTGGGTTGTAATTTAAATTGAATTAACAGTGGCCTTATCCATGTTTGACCCTATGCTGGGTTACAAAAACCCAGAATAATTAAGTGTGTAAAACAAATGTGTGTTTTAGTCATTTGTTTTTTTATTTATGTGCACATAATCATTTTGACCATTAGTGTCTTAATTTATCAGTACTTTGTTGTCATGTAGACATACTGTGCAATCAACTTGTTCAATATTTCAGTCAAATCGATCATTAAAAAATAAAAATCAATCATTTATTAATGTCCCACAAACATTTGTGGTCACAGTCAAAGTACTAATGGAGTAACAGCAGGGTCAATTAATAAAATGCTACAGTTGAAGAGGCTAAATATAATGTGTGAACTGCACCATTCATGTCAAGCTGTCACATTTTGCAAACACTGTGAAAATATGAGCTATCTCTGCATGTTTAGGATGCATAAAATGTTAGCTAATAAATTAGCCCAGTAACACAGGAAATTTCAAAGGGGTGGTCCAGTACGATATCATATTTTAAACTTTAGTTGATGTGTAATGTAGCTGTGTGAACATAAACAACATCTCTAAATGTCAGACGGTCAAAGTTCAATGCAAAGGGAGACATTGGCTTTTACAGAGTTAGCTTAGCAAAGCCTACAGCGAATGAAGTTTGGGGACTACAAAAAAATACATCCTGGTTAATGATGTCATAAATCCTGGGCATGGCCAGATGTGCTGTATTGTTATAGCAGGATGCTTCCTGGTGACATGGTGCCAATCAGCGAATCTCTGCACGTTATGTTAGCTGACCAATCAGAGTCTCTTGAGGGCAGCTTTTGGAGGAACTAGGAAATATGACAGTCATTTTCATGTAAGCTGAGTAGCTGTATATAATTAAAGTAAGATATATGAAAACATAATGTGATTTCTTACAAATGAAGCATGAGCACACATCGCTTTGCACCCTATAAACACAATCAAGCTTTAAACATAGACTCTGGAGTCACCCCTTTCAAAGTCAATTTAGTTCATATAATCTTTAAAAAAGTAGCCCAATTAATATCAAGATCATTTGCTTGATCTATTTGATCAATACGCTTATTAAAGCAATTAATTAATTAATTCTTAAGGAAATAACATGAATAAAATTTACTGGGTGATAAAACTTTTTAAGTTCTTGCTGTATTGTTCAGCAAAATTATAGCTAAATCTTTTGCAGATGTTCATATTTGACACCCAGTAAGCCTGCTGTCAAGTGTTCATGAACTAGCTTGACCATCGTGAGTTGGACAGTTTGTGTAATTTAATTTTAATAATCTATTTTCGTGCTTCATATTTTGTAGATAGTTCTTCGGTGCTTACTAAGAAATAAAAATAGACTAAATATATATAAGTGCTAGTACTTAATGTAAAAGAAAGTGTAACAGAGGCCAGCTGTGCAGGTAAACCTCACTTCTCTGAAAAGGTGCTGTGTAGTGACAATCGCTAGAGGTCGCTGTCTTTAGCCACTATGTTAGAGTGACTGACTTCCTTATGCATAGTTGCCGGTAGGACCGGAGGGGTTACATTGGTGCTGTGACCTGGATGGAAGTGAGGTTTAGGGCAGTGAGTGAGTTTGACAGAGGCCAGCTAGTCAAGTGCAATGCAAGTACACCTCATTCCTCTGAATCTGTGGTCTAGCGACAGACACTAGATTCTATGGTCTATAGCAGGGATCACCAATCTCGGTCCTGGAGGTCCGGTGTCCTGCAGATTTTAGCTCCAACTCTACTCAAACACTTGAACAAGCTAATCAAGCTCTCACTAGGTATACTTGAAACATTCAGGCAGGTGTTTTGAGACAAGTTGGAGCTAAACCCTGCAGGACACCAGACCTCCAGGACCGAGATTGCTGATCCCTGGTCTATAGTCTCCTTGTTAAAGGAACAGACCTCCACACACAGTGTTACTGGTTCGATCCCAGCTTGGAGCGGGTTGGGTGGTGTAGGGATGATGGGGTAACAATAGCAGTATGTAAAAATGTTTATATGGAAAATTACCTTATTACCTACATCAGCGATTTTGGGGGCTGTGATGGTATTTGCAGGGTGGCGCCAACTGTTATTAATAAAAATATCAATGTTAGTAGATTTTTAAAATGTCAAATTTGTTGTATTTTTAATTTATTATGTGTTATGGGTTTAATAACAGCCCATTCATTTAAAACACTTTTTCTTTTTTCGAACCCAATGCATCTGGGAAAATAATACTTATAATGATAAGATAAGCTGGTTTGGGGTTTTAAGGATGTGGGCTGCTTAAAAAGCACTAAAAATATTACACAGTTATCTGTGGGACTTGTGTATCTGTGGGGTTGATTTCCCCCACAGTCCAAAGACATGATGTATAGGTGCATTTAATAAACTAAACTGATAAATCAGCTACTAAGCCGAAGGATAGTGAGTGAGGATATCCACAGGACTCCCACAAAATATTTTAAAAAGGCAAATAAATTGATATTTGTCTAACTCATAGCCAAGGACTCTTAAAGAGGACCTAAAATATATCAAATTAGTCTCTGATCTCCTTAGAGCAGGGGTGCTCAAACCTTTTCATATAAAGGGCCAAAAAGCAAACTTGATTGAGGGCTGTGGGCTGAATATACTAAACCGTGTATATTAAATTTACCATGGGCAATTTTCAAAATTATTCTGTAATATTACGTAAATGTTGCTTTAAATCATATTGACTAAAGCAGTGTCATTTTTGACATTTTATAATGAACTTGCAGTAAAACATAAACAATTCCATTCATAACACAAGTTTACTGCTGAATACACGAGTCAAGATTACTTTGATTTGCTCACAGATGTCTTGTGCATCTGTCAAGTGACACTATTTACGTTTTGAAAGTCTGGTTCATTTGCAGTGTTTAACTGAATCTTTTTCAGTTGACTTATTTTTGTAGCTCAGTAATGAAACAAAAGAAGCTAAAAGTTAAGTTAGATTCGAAATGACGATCACTGTCAAAGGCATTCGCCCCAACCGCATCTTCATCATTCTCCCTCTCTTTTCAGATGGGATGGCGAGCCAAATCAAAGGTTATCATGGGCCAACTTTGGCCCGTTGGCCCTACTTTGGGCATCTCTGCCCTAGAGGGTGTATGTGAAGTTTCAGCTCAAAATACCCCAACAAATAATTTTATTATAACTCTATTAAACTGCCTCTTTTTGTCTTTCATCCAATTTGTGCTGTTTCTGTGACTAACGCTTTAAATTCAAATGAGATACAAACGCATCAGCATAGTGGCAGATTCAAAACAGAAAATGTGACTCAGACAAAGGTAGTCTATTGAGACTATTGCTTGTTTGTGCATCCTTAAACTTCACCAAAAACCCTGGTCCAAGACAGACCAGGGACTTTTGTTAGGATCTTGGTTGTTGACTTCAGCTTGGCTTTTATCACCCCAAAACTTCTCCTGCTCAGATTAACTCAGCTCTCCATGCCCACCTCTGTATGTCAGTGGATCAACAGCTTCCTAACGGACAGCCAGCAGCTGGTGAAGCTGGGAAAATCCTCATCCAGTACCCGCACAATCAGCACTGGTGCCCTCCAGGGGTGTGTCCTCTCCCCTCTGCTCTTCTCCCTGTACACCAATGACTGCACCTCAAAGGACTCCTCTGTCAAGCTCCTGAAGTTTGCAGACGACACCACCCTTATCGGCCTCATTCAGGACAGTGACGAGTCTGCTTACAGACAGGAGGTTAAGGAGCTGGCTCTCTGGTGCAGTCACAACAACCTGGAGCTCAACACGCTCAAAACAGTGGAGATGATAGTGGACTTCAGGAGAAACCCCCCTGCTCTCCCTCCACTGAGCATCATGGACAGCACTGTGGCTGCAGTGGAGTCATTCAGGTTCCTGGGCATCCAGAGAGTCCAGAGAGACTCAGGCTGACACCTTAATACAAGAAAACCAAAATCCAGGGAGATGAGCAGGTAGACTGTGGAGCACTGTGCAGTTGAGGAACACGCCGAGTATATTCAGACTAGACCTGCGCAGGATGGATTTTTCTGCAGTGCTGAATTTTTGATATGAGAAAATACAAATGTGACCATAGTGATCTTTGAAACAGTGAAGTGTGCTCCATGCTTGAATGGACAAAAATCTTCCACTTCATCACTTGCTGGTTCCCGAGTGAACAGGTCTTAAAGGGGAACCTTTTATGCAAAACTAAATTTTAGAAGTGATTCAAGCACAGTTGTGTGCCAACAGTGTGTGAATATAGTCAGCCTCTAATGGTAAATAAATACTTAATTATAATTCCAAAATTCCTAAAAACAGTCTGCAGAAACACTTTGATTGACATTTTCCTTTTATACATGTCATCAGAAGTGGAACGTGGATTTCTCCCTCATTAGCATATAGACAGCCCTGAGTGAGAAGCAGTCGTCCGCCTTTAGAGTTTTCACCGCGTACCTGCTGAAGATGATATCAGCAACGAAGAAAGAGGCATTATCAGAATGAAAATCAGAAAGAGCTTTATTTCCAGGTATGTTCACACATATGAGGAATTTGTTTTGGTGACAGAGCTTCTACAGTGCAACAGAATTACAGAGACAGGACAAAAAACAGATAGTGTTAAATGCAAATATACAAATTGACAAGTGTATGTACAGGCATATTACTATATACAATGTTATATGTGCAGCTGTTATGTGCAAATTGGCATGTAAAGTGTGTTGCTAAATAAGTGTATAGCAAGTGGTGATGTTTGTTTCATAAGTATCATCATCTAGTGTTCATGAGATGGATTGCCTGGGGGAAGAAACTGTTTCTGTGTCGGGCTGTTCTGGTGCGCAGTGCTCTGTAGCGTCGACCAGAAGGTAACAGTTCAAAGAGGCAGTGTGCTGGGTGTGAGCAGTCCAGAGTGATTTTGGCAGCCCTTCTGCTCGCTCTGGATAAGTACAGTTCTTGGAGAGTAGAGAGGGTTGTGCCGATGATTCACTCAGCAGTCCAAACTAGTTGACGTATCTTCAAATGTCGATTTTTGTAGCTGAGCTAAACCAGACAGTTATTGAAGTGCAGATTCAATGATGGAAGTATAGAACTGTTTCAGCAGCTCCTTTGGGAGGTTGAACTTTCTCAGCTGACGAAGAGAGTACAGCCTTTGTTGAGCTTTTTTCACAATGAAGTCAATGTGAGTGTCCCACTTCAAGTCCTGAGAGATGGTGGTTGACAGTTTTTTTCAGTAAATACAGTCAACAGTCATGTAACTGAGTAAGTTACCAACCCGAAATACTGGGTTCATTTAAAAAATCCAGTGGGCTGTGGAAACATTTGTGTTTGGTTTAGGGCAGGGGTGCTGAAACTCGGTCGTGGAGGGCCGATGTCCTGCAAAGTTTAGTTCTAAATGAAATTAGACACACCTGAACCAACTAATCAAGCTCTTTCAAGGTATGCCACAAACTTCAAGGCAGGAGTGTTGAAGAAAGTTGGAGATAAACTGTGCTGGACACCAGCCCTTTAGGTTGTTGTGAGTTAAAAAAAAGGTTGGAAACCACATAGCAAAATTTCTCTGGCCCCGCTCTGGCCCACACAATCAGGTTTTGTTTGGCCCATATGCGCAGTAAATTAAGGTACATGACTGGACCAAATCTGGCTTCCAGACAAGGGCCAAACATTGACCATATCTGGGTCAAGTCTCAGCCAAGTTAATAACTCATGACTGGGCCTGAACTGGGCCAGATAGGTTGGTGTGTCACGATTGCAATGAAATTGATCGACCTATGAAGCATTGCGCTTTAGGCACACTCTGGGCATGCTTATTCTCAAAGCGACCTGATTGGTAGAATTGTTTTCTTTACTCAAAAATTATTTTAATGTATTTTAAATGTGGGTCAAGACTGGCCGAGCGTCTGTGGCCCACATATCAATTTTAAACATCTGGGCTGAATACTACATTTTACATCTGGCCCAAATCTTATGTGCCACCTTAAAGACGGTGCTGCTTCTGTCAAACCTGGGCCATGTTTGGCCCACATGCTGTATGCCAGTGCCGGATGAATGCCTGCTGTGCCAGCTTCATGCCAAATCTGGGCCAGAATTCTTTGTATACTAGTGTTGTCCACAAAATGACACGTTATTAGATATGCCCAGGGGCATAAATTTCACTGTGGATTTCACATGAGTTTTTTCAAAATATATACATTTTTAACCAAGCAACAGTCACAATAGAGCGTGACCAAGCATTTAATGCACGTACACATCCAATAACCTTGTGTGCATGTCCTAAATAATTTAGTGAAAGTTCTAATGAGCAGGTTTTGCATTTAAAATGATTGTTTCAGTAAGCAAGGTTGTTGATTTAGCATATTTGGTCAGAATATTCATATTTTCTGTCAGACAGAATGCCTACATTCTTATGATTTAAGAATTTGTGCAGCACAGAAAATTAGCACAAAAAAATTATTTATTTAATTAACTAAATGTGGTTGTTTATGCACAAAATACCATTTTAAAAATAACAACAATCAAAATTTTCATGTTATTAGCATTAATATTTATTTTGCAGATGTCTTCCTGCAATTGAAATTGAGCGTGTAAAGTTTAGCAAAGTTTACTTTTTTTTCAAATAAAAATTTAAGTTAATTTGAAATTAAATTTGTTTTAATCCACCTATTGTTTGATGGATTTGTATGTAAATGCATGACATGGGATTTAATTGAAAAATAATTCCACATTTTGTGTCCCTCCCCAACTTCTCAAGCCAAAATTACACTCTTGGATAGGGCTTTTATGGTTAGTAGATTAAATATTAAAATTGCAGCTGCTAATCAGCAGCATATGGAACTAAATAAACTGTAGTTAAACCTTTTAACCGCTAGATGACAGACCTTCCCTGTGACTTAATATAAATAAATAAAACGAAAAGTCAGTTTTTGTTCTCCTCCAGAAGAGGGCGCCCTTTTGAAACCTTTAACACACAACGTCATAGTGTGCTTCACAGCGAATAAAATGTAACCTACAAATTCAACATTGCCATTAAATGTAGCTTTTACACACTGTTAAATCTGTATAAAATAAATAAAACATATACCATATGCTTTGAGGTCATTCGTCATTTGTTTGAGTATAAAATAAACAAAATGGCTGGAAAACATTTTACGGTTTATCGCCTGTCCAGCGAGTGACCTACAAAGTGCGCACTAACCTCAACGCGCAGCTCTCTTTAAAACCTCAGTGTCCCTTTAATCTGCGGATCAGCGCGCTGACGTCAGTTAACCCCCTGGGCCACGGGCTCCCATTGGCTGGAGGTGACGTCAACGGCATTTTTTTTCCTCCTGAACCATGACCTCATCCTTAGTTCATTTATAGTGCCTAAGTGCACCTTCTGTTTTTTTCCCGGCTGGCTAATATCTACTATCGCTTATCTCTTTATTCGCCACGGTGTCACTCTCTGGCCCCGCGTGCGATATAGAAGAATGACGGGCTTTTGATGCTTTTATTCGCATGTGACAGCAGTACGGACTCGTCCAGACTCATGATTAGTATACACTTGTGACGTCTGCTGGCGAATGGCTTCCCGTCGGAGCACAGTGCCCTACATGGAGAGCAGCTGAAATACACGGAATCAGGGCAAACGGAGGTGAGTGCGGGCTATGAAAGAAAGGGGCGTATTGATATTTGAGCTCTCACATTTAGGACTGTGCATTTGGCTTCATTTGATGATAGTCGAATGGCGACTGTAGTTTTGGGATGGACGTACTGGCGTGTGTCTGTATGTGGGCAACAATGTGCCTCAATGACATGTTAAAGCAGACCGTGTGGTCATAATGTATTGTCAGTCTGTCTTTGAATGCGATATTGTTTGGTCATTGTTGTGCCATGCGGTAGAATAACTGGCTTTAATGATTAATAATAATGTTTGTTTGTTTGTTTGTTTTTTCTAAGTGTGGCTTGTCACGTTATGTTTACATTCAGTCTCGTAGCAGCTTTATTCTATTTTGTCGTTACCTAGCGTTAAGATTATGTAATGTTTTATTTATTTACACGATGGAAATCCATTTTTTATATAACAAAATATTTGTCTATGTTTCCTTGCTTATATTTATAACATATTCATTGTTCTCAATGAATCAATAACGGCGTTAAGCAGTCATAATTCCTCCTCTAAATATGTGTAAACCATTAATAGAAACATTAGATTTTATTTTTTATCATCAATTATTAACTATATCAACAATATGATGTTGTTACTATTAATAATATAGCAGCATAAAATGCTTGTAGTAAATTATTTAAATGTTTTATATGCTTATGTTTTGTATATTAATACAACTTTGATTGATAATAGGGCAAACATGCAATATCGATTATTATTTTCCATATTGAAAAATAACAATATTTCAATATAAGCTGTAAATGCTTCCAGATTTAAAAGAGTATCCCAACAATAACTGAAGCCAGAAAAATTAGAGGGTCCATTAAATGGCATAACATATTTTAGATGGATATATATTCGGTACGTGTCTAATATCAGCACACTTCTAGATTCCCATTGTTGCACATTTCTGCTCTGTGATTGGCTCTTAGATCAATATAGAGTAAAAAAGTTCAGAGCTTATCATTGATATTGACATAAAATTTATCACGATTCAATATAATATTTTTTGTCGGCCCACCTCTACACTCAGAAATAAAGGTACTGGGGCAGTACCTTTTCAAAAGATACATATTTGTACCACAGTGGTACCTCAAAGGTACTTATTAGTGCCCAAATGTACCTAAAATGTACCTTTGAGGTACCATTATGGACCCTTCTGGTACAAATATGTATCTTTTGAAAAGGTACTGCCCCGGTGACAGCTCCTGTATCTTTATTTCTGAGAGTGTACAGTATAATATTTCATTTCGTTAAATAATAATAAGTTAATAAAATATTTATTTATATTTATGTATTTTCAGACATTAAATAATATTAACAATGAACAATAGGGCTGCACGATATTGGAATCTGGTATTGCGATATTTTATTTCTCTGCGATAAATCTTTCAATATGAATATAGATTCAGAAGATAGTTTGAATACCACTATTTGATGGTTTTCTAGGGAGTCGAACAGTATTCGGGTACAGAAATTGAATAATTTCAATGCAAATATATATACAAGATTTTTAATTTATTTATTTATTTTTTTCTTTACTTTGTTTTGTCTTGTTTCTAGTCCAAACTTAAAAAATGATTGTTAGAGCAAGTAAAAATATTGTTTAACTTCCACTGTCAGAAGAAATAAGTGAAAATTAAGAGTTTTTTTTGTGCAGATATGCAGATATTTGGACTAGAAACAAGACAAAAGGAGGAAATTCTAAAGTAGGAAAAGTAGGAAATTCTAAGTAAGAAATGTTTCTAATTCTAAGTAATAAATCATATATATCACACATAAATACAGTGATTATATACAATTCTGTGGCTCCTGGTCAGCTATAATTCAGACTGGACATTGCATATCTTTGCAATGTGACTATTGTTGCCTAATAAGCAATAAAATAATAATGATGTGATATGTATGGAAGTGTTATTTTACAAATAAAGAAAAATGTGTTCCTAATATTATTAGTAATAGTGCAACATGATAATGAAGACAATAATTATTTTAAGAATAATGATTTTTTTAATAATTACATCTTTATCTGATTTAATCTTTATTTGATCTTAACTCAAAAGAATAATAAAATAACTCGTTAAAAAAATCTTTGAATGCCAATTGTTGAATATTAACAGTCTAATTAATAAATATATTATGTATAAAATATTTTAGAAAGTTTGATCATTATGATCAATATTAGCAATCATAATTTCTTCTTCTTCTTCTTCTTCTTCTTCTTCTTATTATTATTATTATTATTATTATTATTATTATTATTATTATAAGTAAATAATAAATAGATAATACATTGTAATATAATATTATAAATATATAAAATTATTATAATAATATTTATATAAGAATATAATATTTTTTGAGCAGTTTATATATTCTAATTGTGTTATGTTATTGTATCAGTGATCATTAATCAGTGATCATTAAGATAGATAGATAGATAGATAGATAGATAGATAGATAGATAGATAGA
>CAIGQQ010014769.1:1872035-1894771 GCA_903798035.1 Danio albolineatus
TAGATAGATAGATAGATAGATAGATAGATAGATAGATAGATAGATAGTGGCAGTTCAGAGTAGTAGTATGCATTACTCTGACCCTATAAAATGCATTAATCTCATGCTGTCAGACCCCTGCAGTCATGCCTGTCACTTCGAAACCAATCTAAAAAATTACAGAGTGCAGAAAACGGGGGGTGTTCGTGAGTGATTGCTTGATGATCTCGCAAAGATTGTTATAAGGGTTATAATTTGAGTAAATGCACATGGTGATCATGCTGTCATGTATTTATTCTGTCAGATGCAGTCAGAATTAGATCTTTTATTGTATTGGTTTTTATGTTTTAATGTAAATTTGTCTTTATTTGATTGTGGCATTGGTGTCGGTTGATAATGGTTTAGTGCCGTGTTTCTCAACCATGTTTCTGGAGGACCACCAAGACTGCATGTTTTGTATGTCTCCTTTGTCTGTCACATCCATTACAGGTCTTTTAGTCTCTGTCGATGAGCTAATGATCTGAATCAGCTGTGTTTGGTTAAGGAGAAATGCAGTGCTGGTGGTCCTCTAGGAACATGGTTGGGAAACACAGCTTTAGTGTAAATTAATCTTTTTATTTGGTTTTGGTATTCTTTCTGTTGATTTATTTTAATCTGAATTAGTTTTTTTTTTTTTGGTTTGGTGTTGGTTTTGATCAGTGGTGTAGTCCTACATAAAAAAAGTGGTGTACTACTACCCACCCAACCCAAATGATTGAGTGCTTGATTCATTAGCACTATATATTTAACATCAGTTACCTGTAACTACTGACTTCCACAGGAGGAAAAGCAAATACTATGGAAGTCAATGGTTTCCAGCTTTCTTCGAAATATCTTCTTTTGTGTGAAGAAAAAAAAAGACAAACCGGCTTGGAACAAGTAACGGTTGAGTAAATGATCACAATTTTCATGTTTTAGGTGAACTATCCATTTAAAAGGAAAACTATTTAAACAAATCTGTTCATTTTAAAGCAAATAGTCTAATCATATTCAATGATTTATGCTTAGTGCCCCCAGCAGACCCGGAGATTGGCTGAGTATATTAAGCTGTGGTAAAACCTGGGTAAAACCCAACTGTTTAACTCTATAGGGACTTGTAAAATGAGCCTATTAAAAATGTATTTATTTTAATACTGTACAAAAAATTGTGTTTCAAGACCGTGGTACATACAAGTATTGTATTAAGCTAACATAAACAGGAAATTTAACATAAAAAAAATGTAAAAACCAGGAAAACTAAAGCAAAGCACACTTCTTTTTATCATTTAACCTAAATTATTCAACGAGACATCATTCAGTTGACTTTTTGTCATCTTTGAAAAATTTTCTCACAGCTGCTGCGGTCATCAGGGAGCAGGGAAAGGTGCAAGTTAAACAAAACTGCACCAATTGCAACAAATAAAGATACGAGTTAAAAAGAAAACATTTGATGTACAGTTAAAGGGGACACGAATACAGTGAATTAGGAAAATTTAATTAGCAAAACAAGTGAGTATACCGAGGGTATACGCAATTATTGATCCTCAGAAGTCATAATACCCAAACAGCTTGTGGAAAAAAGTAGGCATACCGAGTATACATGCGTATGGCCCCGGCTACACCACTGGTTTTGATGATAATTTAATGTCAATTTGTCACTGTATTTGTTAGGCCCTAAGAAGAATAGATACTATGAGGATCTAAGTAAACATTTGTGTGATTATAAAAGGGCTGCACGACATATCCTTTAAGCATCGACATCGCAATGATTTATTGGATTTACAATTTTTTAAAGTGGATTTAACAACTTTTGTTGAACATTGCTAAATTTCATTTGTGGGTTTTAAATTCAGCCCATATAAATTGTTTGCAACCACTTACCTTAAAAACATTTAGTAAATCCACTAAATAGTTTTTTTCAGTGATAGTCGTCGTATGAGCAATGTTGAGTCTGAATTATAGTTAACCAGGAGCCACAGAACACGTGTATTTGTAGAGCCGCTGCAAAGTTCAACCATAATAGAGTGAAGGTTTATCATTACCATGTGTTTTTAAGGCCTGGAATTGTAAGCATTTCAGGAGAGTTTAAAATAAAATAAAAGATTTGGATTAGAAATGAGACAAAAAAGTAAAAAATGACTGCCTTTTGTACATTCTGATTAGGGCTGCACGATACTGGAAAAATCTGATATTGCGATATTTTATTTTTCTGTGATAAATATTCACAAAATAGTTTGAACAGCCCTATTTGATGGTTTTCTGCGGAGTTGAACAGTATTTATTTACAGAAATGGAATTATCACAATGCAAAAACTGCTTTTCTTAGCTTGTTTTGTCTCGTTTTTTGTCTAAATTCTTAAAATGAGTACAAATATTTAGTTTTCACTGTCAGAAGAAATTAGTAAAAAGAGTTTTTCCTTTAACAAGCTAAATTATCTGCCAGTGGTATGTGAATTAATCTTGTTTTTGCTTTAAAATGTACATATTTGGACTAAAAACAAAGCAAAAATTCTAAGTAAGATTTTTTTTGTACATAAATCATATTACAATTCTGTAGCTCCTGGTCAACTATGATTCAGACTCAACATTGCAAATCTCAGTCATGTGACTATTGTAGATGGGCACATTGCAATATCAATGCTAAAACGATATATTGTGCAGCCCTAATTCTGATTATTTATTTTCTATACCTGAATGCTGTTTTAGACTTCCAAGAAAGAAAAAAGAAGATAAATGGAGATATTAAAACCATCTGGTGAAATTGTATTCATGTTGCAGAAAAATAAAACAATATCAGGTTTTTCCAACACCGCGCATGCAGCCCTATTTAAAATGTCATCAAACTAAAAACCGTCTTGTGCTCTAATGTACTAACAGACCTGCCCATGTTAACAAATCCACTTCATCACAATAGATGATATCACTGCAACAATGATTAACAAACGCATGCAGGCTCAGACAGAACAATGGTCTATATCAGTGTGCGTATGGCACAGAGTCCAAAAACAATGATGTCACCCATATAGTTAATGAATGACCCGGATTAAGATATTTAGCTTGCCTTTTTTTCCTCCATTTGCTGATGTTTGCTCGCAGTCATTTAGGCCATTATAAAGCAATCGCTGTCACTTTAAATAGAGACATGCTTCTCTTTGTTTTGCTGTCATGAGACATGAAAAAAAAAATGCTGTCATTTCCCGAAAGGCTATTCAGAAGTAGTATCAAATCCCTGGAAATCAATAAAACAGATGTTTGGAGCATGTCTTGCTTTGAGATGTGAGATGATATCCTCTGAAGTCTTCTCATGGCCAGGCAACTTTTAGCTTTTTATGTTTTTTTTTTAACATCCTGTTGCCATAGCAACTGTGTAATCTCACTCCGTCTCCACATCAGCACTTTAAACCTCTGTTTATGCCAGTGTTTTCGAGGAAGTCAAGTAATTACATTACCATGTAATAAAAGTACATTCAATTCAGTTTAATTTCAATTCATCTTTATTTCTGTAGCACTTTTTGCAATGTAGATTGTGTCAAAGCAGCTTAACATAAATATACAGGCTGTTTGTTCAGATTACTTATTTAAAATGAGCTGAAACAACTCAAATCTTAAGTTTTTGGGTCACTCCATGAGTCGATCCATGTTTAATCCACTAAGTTAATTGAAATCCTTTATGTTGTGCATTATTAATGCCTTCACGTTCTTTGCATTATTTACAGTGTGGTAGGGGAAAAAAATGGACGGAAAACACTGTTAAAACAGTAGATTTCATGTTTTCTGTTTTAAAGTACACTCACTGGCCACTTTATTAGGTACACCTGTCCAACTGCTCATTAACGCAAATGTCCAATCAGCCAATCACATGGCAGCAACTACTCAATTCGATTAAATTAAATTAAATTAAATTAAATTCACCTTTATTTGTATAGTGCTTTTACAATGTAGATTGTGTCAAAGCAGCTTCACATAGAAGGTTATAGTAAATTGAAAGTGTCCGTCCAGTTATTAGTGTTGGAGTTCAGTTCAGTTCAGTTCAGTTCAGTGTTGTTTAATATTCACTACTTAGAGTCCAAACACAGAAGAGTAATCCATCGGTGCGCAGCTCTAGCTGCTGTCTAGGCTCCGGAGGCTGGAGAACTCGAGGCTCTTCTGTCCTTGGAGGGTCACAGGAATCAGTCTCATGCTTGCTACTCCGCCAAGCACCAAGCAGCTGCTCAGGATACAGCGTGGTCCAGGATTGTGGAACCTTGGAATCGTCTTGTCGCGGGTCTTGGATCGCATCCGTGGCGCTGCATAGTCTCTGGGGGCCTCGGGATGAGTATCCCCAGGTGGAATTAGAGAACAAAGAGAATAATTAGCGTAGCTGCTGTTCATAGTGTATATAAACGAGATGCGTGGAGCACATTCATGCATCATACCGTTATGTGATCTCAGCGCATTTAGGCATCTCTAGGGTTTACAGTGAATTGCTCGGAAAAGAGAAAATATCCAGTAAGCGGCAGTTCTGTGGGCACACTTTAAGGCCAATTAGTACCAATTGAGCATCATGTCAGTGCTACAGCCTACCTGAGTACTGCTGCTGACCATGTCCATCCCTTTATAACCACAGTTCACCCATCTTCTGATGGCTACTTCCAGCAGCATAACGCCATGTCATAAAGCACAAATTATCTCAGACTGGTTTCCTGAACATGACAATGAGTTCACTGTAATCTAATGGCCTCCACAGTCACCAGAACTCAATCCAATAGAGCCCTTTTGGGATGTGTTGGAACAGGAGATTCGCATCATCTGACAAATCTGCAGCAACTGCGTGATGCTATCATGTCAATATGGGCCAAAATCTCTGGAATTTTCCAGTACCTTGTTGAATCTATGCCATGTAGGATTAAGGCAGTGCTGAAGGGAAAAGGGTTTCCAAGCCAGTTCAAGTACCTAATAAGTGGCCGGTGAGTGTATATTGATGTCTTTAGTGGCCCATGATGCTTCAGAAATCTTTCTGATATGGTGATTTGGTGCTCAAGAATTTTTAGTTGTTGTTATTATCAATGTTATAAATAGTTTTTGATTAACATATTGTGGATGACTTTAGATACTACTATTGAAAAGACAAAGAAGTTATTTTATCATCAATGATGCATTACATTGATCTTAGGGGCTTGCATAATATTGGAAAAATTGGACATTGTGATATCTTATTTGTCTGCAATATATATTGCGATATGGGCATCACGGTGGCGCAGTGGGTAGCATGATCGCCTCACAGCAAGAAGGTCGCTGGTTCGAGCCACAGCTAGATCAGGTGGCATTTTTGTGTGGACTTTGAATGTTCTCCCCGTGTTCATGTGGGTTTCCTCCGGGTACTCTGGTTTACCCCCACAAGTCCAAAGATGTGGTATAGGTCAATTGGTTAAGCTAAATTGGCCGTAGTGTATGCGTGTGAATGAGTGTGTATGGATGTTTCCTAGTGGTGGGTTGCAGCTGAAAGGGCATCCGCTTTGTAGAACAAATGCTCGATAAGTTGGCAGTTCATTCCGCAGTGGCGACCCCAGATTAATAAAAGGACTAAGTCGACAAGAAAATGAATGAATTAATTAATGAATATTGCGATATGAACACAATTCGAGCAGATGACTTGAATAGCTCTATTTGGGATGAAATCATTCATTTAGATTGATTGGAATAATCTTGCGTTAAACAGTAGTCTGATATTCAGATACAGTAATGGCAGGAATCATTACTGGTAGGGCCAGACGGAATCTGCGGACATTTTTTGCTATTTCTGCGATCTGATTTATGCGGAATGATTTTGGGAGTATGTCAAATAAAACCTTGATATATAAAATCAAAAGTAATACCGTTTTAACTTTTATGAATGTTTACAATGCCAATATATTTAGATCCACTTTATTTGGTAAACAAAGCAAGTCTCTCATAAACTCTGGAACTCTCTACCACATTCACTCCGCTCTGTTAATAATATCCCAGAATTCAAATCATTACTTAAAACTCACTTGTTCTCCGAATGTCACTCTTCTCATTGCTAAACTGACCACTTTTTTGACCCAACTTTACTTTACATATCTGTCTCGTAGGTCTTGTTTTGTAATTCCAGCTTGTTATTTTTGACTCCTTGTATGTTTGCAAGCCTACCTGTCTAATGTTGTCTCTACTTGTTTATTGTCTCTCTCAATGTCTGCTTGTATTACTTCTTTTGTAAAGTGCCTTGAGCTATGGAAAGGCGCTATATAAATAAAACTTATTATTATTATTATTATTATTATCATATAAAATATCTACTAAAAGACAGAAAATATTACTTTACACACTGTATTGTAAATAAATCATATGAATATTTTCATATTAGTCAATATTATTACTGAAATTAATTAAAAAACTAATAAATATGAATTTTAACACATTTAAATAAGCAAATAAACAGAATAATTTATTCATTCATTTTCTTTTCGGCTTAGTCCCTTTCTTAATCTGGGGTCGCCACAGCGGAACGAACCGCCTACTTATCCAGCATATGTTTTACACAGCAGATGCCCTTCCAGCTGCAACCCATCTCTGGGAAACATCCATACACACTAATTCACACTCATACACCACGGACAATTTAGCTCACCCAATTTACCTATACTACATGTCTTTAAACTTGTGGGGGAAACCGGAGCACCCGGAGGAAACCCACGCGACCACGGGGAGAACATGCAAACTCTACACTGACCCAGTCGGGGTTCGAACCAGCGACCTTCTTGCTGTGAGGCGAACATGCTACCCACTATGCCACGGTGGCGCCCCTAAACAGAATCAATGATGGGCTAAAAATCTGCGCTAATAAACACTAATAATGACAGGTCAACAATATCAGCAATATTCATTCATTCATTCATTCATATTTCTTCTTCCCTGTGTAAAACATATGCTGGAAGAGTTGTCGGTTCATTCCGCTGTGGCGACCCCATGATAAATAAAAGACTAAGCCGAAGAAAAATGAATTAATTAATAAACATTTCACATTCTTAGCAAATATAAACACAAACGCCTTCCTCAGTGTGTCACAAACACAAACGTGACACACACTAAGGAAGGCGTTCAGTCCAAACCTCTGTGTTTATATCTCCAAAGAATGTGAGATAACTCAATATAATGTAAACATACACTAAAATCCAGTCCTGCGCACCCTCGAGAACGAAGACAGGTGTAACAATGTAGTAATAGTGTAATAATCATAATAATACTAACAATGCACGGTTGATGTTCTGAGAGAATGCACACCTTCTCATCCTGAACTACAGCGTGTCAAACTGCAGTGCTCAGCCGGTCCCCCTCCCTACCCACCCCGCAGCTCCAGTTGTCAAGCAGAAGGAACGCCATTAGACACATGCAGCGTCAGCCTTGTTATGCTCTGACGTGCCTCCGCTTCTTCATCTCATCCCGCATGCCACCGGGGGGTGGGAGGGGGGAGCTGTTGTCGTGCTATCGATCGGCCGATTGCAGGAGAGGTTACACTGGGGTTTTCTCCTCTCCAAGGTGTGGCTGTACATCCTTCCTGTGGAGCGATTACAGATACAGAAAAATGGTAAGCAGGCTTTTCTGGGGTCTCTGGAGGCTTGCTGCATGTCTGGAATTCGTGGGTTGTGGGTAGTTCTGGCGACTGGGAATGCGATCAAAACAAAGGCGTCCATGTTGGGATGCTGGTTGCGTGAGGCTGGTCCTCTGACAGCATCGCTCGTGTTGCACCGGCTGGGTTTGTTTATGTGTGTGCGTGACGCGGAAAAAGAGCTGCTTCATTGTGAAACTGATTATTTTGAGAGAAACACTGGAAGTGCAATGGAGTGTTGTGTTTGTTTATGTATTGAAACGTTCTGCCGGAATGCCCGTTTTTCTTGTTTTATATCCTGTAGCTGTTTATGTAGTGAAAGCGAGCCGTTATGTGTACGTATAGACGTCGTTTGAGTGTTTGCTTCGGATTTCTGCATGGCGCTGCAGATGTCTCAACGTCGCAGCATCTCCCTCCCTTAATGCAGCAGCAGAGAGAATGAGAAGATGGGGAGAAAAGTGTGAAAGTTTGTAGCAGCTCACAATCTTGTTATTGTTGATGGAAATAATTACATAGACATTTATTTTGTCAAACAATACAAAAAACTCATTGCAAGCAAGCAAAACTAAAACAAACTATAAATAAAATTAATTAGGTTTTGTCTCGTTTTGTTTTTGTATTTTTTCACATGAATTAAATTGAAAAAATAATCAAGTAAGCAAACAAAACTTTAAAACTATACATGTGCACTTTTTCTTTTTGTAAATATGTCTGCAGGCGATTAAAAATTATTAACAAAGTATGAAAATTAGGTTACGATAACACTTTACAATAAGGTTTCATTAGTTGATTTATTTACTAACATGAACTAATAATGAACAGTACTTGTACAGCATTATTAATCATATTTCAACATATACTAATGCATTATTAACATCCAAATTCATGCATGTTAACGTTAGTTAATGCACCGTGAGTTAACAAACCTTTCATGAACTAATGTTAACTGACATGAATAAATACTGTAATAGATGTATTGTTTATTGTTTGTTCATGTTAGTAAATGCATTAACTTACATTAACTATGGCAACCTTATTGTAAAGTGTTACCGAAAATTAGGGCTGTGCAATTAATCGCAATCGCAAAAGAATCGCGATTTAAGCACACGCAGTTTCTAAATCGCGTAAGGCTGCAATTTTATCTATACATTTTTTACAAATTTTTGTTCACGTTGTTGTGCGCATGATTTTAATATGTTAACCAATCAGAGCTGATGGAGCACACCAGGTAATTACAGCTAAGCTGAACGGGAGAAAGATATCAACCAATCAGAGCTCACTCCGTGCACGACGAAGTTGAGCGGGAGAACCGAGGTGGTTTTGATTTACGTTCGTTTTTATTTATTGTTATGACCGGAATTGAGGTTAGTTCATCTTTATTTTGTCATGTTGTCTTTTTTAAGACAATTTATTACAGTTTTGTTTATCAAGCAGTCATCATTACTGTGTACAGTATGTTTTTAACTAGAGGTGAGGTTAGTTAATCTTATTTATTTTTCAAAGACAATTTTTCTAGTTTCATTTATTAAACTTATTACTCGGTTATTTCATTGTGAACTGCTTTATTATGCAGTTCTTGTGCACTGAATACGTTTAGAATGTGTGTATGTAGCTTGTTTGAAAAAGCAAAAACAGTTGCCAAAATCGCAAATAAAATAGAAATCGCAATATTCGTTCCAAAAATCGCAATTTGATTATTTTGTCCATATTGCACAGCCCTAATGAACATTTTTATTTAGACCTAGTAAAACTGGATTCAAGCAAAATGTATGGTTATACACTGCAAAGTATAACTGAGTAAAACCTTTCAAGACAGTTTAAAGCATTTGGGCTCAAAAAGTACAACATTTGTAACTTTAATGAAGAATAATTTTACTGAATCTTTAATGCGATGAAGACTTTACAGTGTTATTTTACATTTCGTTATTCGATTTTTGTATCTGAATACAGTTTGACTCTCCTGAAAACCATAAAGCACTGTTTCTTTTATTTTTTCTTTGCTAAGTTGTTCTTACTAGCAATTTGTTTATTGTTTTTTATACTTATAAACACCCTTACAAAACCACCCCAATCATTCTAAACACTAACTCAAATTTTTTTCCTAAAAAGCGCTATTCAAGTCGTGTATTCAAATTGTTTTTATATCACAATATATATATTGCAGGAAAAAATATAGTAGTAGGCATGGACCGGTATAAAATTCTGACGGTATAATAATCTTGGATAAAAATATCACAGTTTCAGGGTATGACGGTATTGTGTTTGCTGCTCTAAAATATATTCTTTTTAAATGTCTGGGTAAAAACAAAACCTTGATTTTTTTCCAAACTGCGGTATACCTTGAAAACGGTTATCGTCCCATACCTAATATATTTATATATAGAGTTGAAGTCAGAATTATTAGCCCCCCTTAGATTTTTTTTCTTCTTTAAATGTTTCCCAAATGATGATTAACAGAGCAAGAAAATTTTCAGAGTATGTCTGATAATATTTTTGCTTCTGGAGAAAGTATTATTTGTTTTATTTCGGCTAGAATAAAAGCAGTGTTTAATTTTTTAAAAACCATTTTAAGGTCAAAATTATTAACCCCTTTAAGCTATTTTGTTTCAATAGTCTACAGAACAAACCATCATCATACAATAACTTACCTAATTACCCTAACCTGCCTAGTTACCCTAATTACCCTAGTTAAGCCTTTAAATTTCACTTTAAGCTGTATAGAAGTGTCTTGAAAAATATCTAGTACAATATTATTTACTGTCATCATGACAAAGATAAAATAAATCAGCTATTAGAGATGAGTAATTAAAACTATTATGTTTAGAAATGTGTTGAAAAAAATCTCTTCGTTAAACAGAAATTGGGGAGAAAAATAAACAGGGGGGCTAATAATTCTGACTTCAACTGTGCATATATTTATACTCAAAAATATACTTATTCGCATGTGATATATTTCTCAATTGATTTGCAACTTTCCTACGATGCTGTGTTATTCATGTTGTGTAATATTGCTTTCATATAATTGATGAAAAAGTATTACCATAAAAAACATCTTTTATCTAACGAATCATTCTTTTCAGTGGATGTTTTTTAGCTAAAATTGGCATCTTTTACTGTGAGAAAGAAATGATTTCTGTTCATGCTATGATCAAAATGCTGCAAATGAGCATTTCCTTCTCTTCCTCATTCTCAAATTGGCTCTTGCTTTTGTCCTCTTCACTGTATACGAGTGAGAAGCGTTCGGGAAGGTCATTGCATACTCAAGCAGTTCCTGCTCTTTCAGCCCCGATCAACACATCTCCCCACTCACACAGTCATAAACAATCGCTCTTCCTCCTTCTCAGATGCCTTCCTCCAACACAGATGCGTGTACAAAGCATTTCTAAAAGCGCTCTCAGTCTGCCAACTGGAATATTTAGGCTAAACGTCCTTCTGAAAGAACGGGATTATTGAAAGGGCTGTATATGATCCTTGCAGCTGAGGCTATAAATGGCACATTTTTCCAGCCTTGTTACATAATCTGTATTAGTTCCTAGTTTCCTAACGTCACATCCTCTGCTGGCTGTAACATAAACAGGGTCAGTATGTAATCTATCGCACATTTCCAATAAAGATCCGCTGAGCCAAAATCAATATAAATGCCATTCATAAAATAGTATGCAAGGATAAGCATACAGCAGGGTTATTCAGTTAGTTTGTCATGAGGGCCAGTTCATAAAAAGCATCCCAAATGAGGGGCCGGAGAGATATGACTTGCAATATGAGTGATGACACAGCAGCATATAAGAGTCCATATGTTGTGTTTTTGCTCCTTAGGACACCCATGTTTAGGGTTGGGTACCGAAACCCTGTGCGATTATGGCACCGGTACCTATGGAACTGGTATGGACCGGACCGAATTAGCATATGAATTTTGGTGCATAATTTCGGTGCCACTGGCTGAGACAAGGACATGTGTCACACCATCTCTTAACATTTAATTCTAAACAACTTTTCAGGGTTACGGACACCATCTGCGATGTTTGTTTGTTTTTGCTGCTTAGGAAACGCACACAAGTAGACAACGCATGTTCGTATTCATCAAATTTGCTTAAACTAAGCGTTCTAAAGTATGGCTATATTTTACGTAAGGGATAATCAACGGCTTGACGCACAGCGGAGTGTGGTCGCCTCCGCGAAGTGCATTAAAAACGCACGGCAAGCCGTTGATTATCCCGCTTATTCCATGGTCATTTGCCAAGGTACAGTAGGCCTATATTTAACTATATATAATTAGTTTTTTCCCTTTGCTGGGCAATATTTGTCCGAATTTTTGTCCGTTTTTAGATGTTAGATTTTCTAGTCCCTCCACTGAATCAGCTGTGACAGACTGACAGGCAGACAGAGAGAGAGGAAGGATCTGTATGTATATCTCTGAACATTAATACTGTGAAAGCTGGGCTACGATTTACATTTCATGATAAACATACGATATTAATATTATTATACTTATAAAAAAAAAAAAATCAATTAAATATGCTTTAGGAATACGTATTATGAAGAGAAAGCAGCCAGAGCCTGTTTCAGAAATCTCTGCTCTTAAATATGTAGGGAAATTTAGGAAAAGAAACACATATCGGGACAAGTAGGAGAACACTCTGCTTTATTTATTTAAAACAAAAGCAATCAGCCAAACACGCAGGTTCAGTGTAATATTACATTATTTACGAGATTATGCTCGAGATTAGATCCAGCGGCGTAGAACCGGAGATTCTCTGGCTGACATAAAGCTTCCCTCGGGGGGAGCCGTTCGCGGAGCTGCCGCTGACCGCCTGGAGCTTCCAAAATTTTTAAAGACGCGCTATCCATACACACAAACAGCCGATTTGACTTTAAAATAACTACATTCTCGCTTGAAAAACTCTTAAAACTTGATTTTGTGGCATAGTTTATGAGTATTTTCCTAATTTTGCGGATTTCCCATCCGCCATTAATAGCCCTCATCGGTTTCCTGCACAGCACATGCGAGTTGCTATAGTAACTGTAAACGTTTGGGAGAAGCGCATTTATTTCAAACTGTGATCAAAACTGAGTGGAACTACCTGTGCGTTTCAACGAAATATGCCACACCCTCCAGCCAATCAGAATCAACAATTTCAACAGACCATGGAATAAAAGCAAGTATTCTGACACCGCAACGTGAAGCAGATGCTGTACAAAAGTTGTGTTAACGCCTGTTTCACGACGTCCACTGGCAGAGTAACAGCACATGCAAAGAATGACACGGACAAAAGTAATCAATGCGTGCCCTTCTTTTACTTATTTTCGTGTTGTCAGGTTCAGTGCAAACAGCTCCCAGGTGGAAGTACACGAGTGAACATAAAACAAAGCCGAATAAAACATTCTTCCTCTGCTTCAACTGCACAACACACAGAGAGCTCACATCACCCAGCATGCGTGTCAAACTACACTACCCACAATACACTTCGTTATGGACTACAATTTCCGTAAATAGTGTGCAACTTAAGCAAAACTGATACTAAAGTTGTTTTACGTTTGGTTTTGTAGTTCGGGCCTAAATAAATATTTGTTGCCGTTTTTAATCGTTTAAGTTCATTTGATTGACCATATAAAAATCAGTTGATATTAACACCCTTATTATGTTGGGCATATCCCTTATTTACACATCCCAATGTTGACAGGTATGGCTTAGTTTGCCCTAACGCAGGTGCTTCCTGTTTCATTATTATCATTAAATTGGCAGAAACGTATGCTAATGCAGATGTGAATGGGTAGTCAAAAAAAAGCTAATGTGCTGCAATAGTGTACATGCTTAATGTGTTTATTTATTCATTCATTCATTCATTATTTAAGCACTATAGGGAAGTGAGATTTTAATGTTTGTACCATTAACCTGGATGTTACAATTCACATTGCAAACTGTAAACATGACATCAGCTCACTAAACTTCCTCCCTAAGCAAGTTTCTCCTCACAGTGTTGCTTAGCCATGACGTCAGTCATTTGAGAGAGCAAACTGACTGACATCTCAAGTTGACTTTGTACATTTGCATTAGTTTAGACACATGTGGCTCTTTGACCAAAAATATGTGGCTCTCCAGATGTCTCCGTTCTATAATATTTATTGTTTAAAAAATGATAACCATCACTAAAAATCAGTTTCCTATTGAAAACACAATCAAAATTCCCTTTTTTATTGTATTTTTTGTATTTTTTACAGCCAAATGAACAACTCGATTTACAATAAAAGAACAGTTTGACCAATGTGCGTCTGCGGCACTGTGGATAAACTTGAATTGCGATAAAGAGCAACAAACTAACCTTGCGCACATAAATTCAAACAACATTCATGAGTGGTTATGGCGAAATGAAAAATTCTCATTGACTTGCTCAACATGTGATGCTTTTATTTTGTTTATTAATATTTTTTGGAGTTGTCCATGGACAAAAATAAAGATTTAGTTAAAACCTGTAATATTTATAGTAGTATACCCCATTGGCTCTTTAAATAAATGCATTTACTAAAAAAAAAAAAAAATCAGAAATGGCTCTTTGGTGGAAAAAAAAGTATTCCAGACCCTTGATTTACAGAAAAAAGCATTGTAGGGCTGCACGATATATTGTTTCAGCAGCGATATCGCAATGTGTGTCTCATCGTAGGATATGCAATATTGAGTTGGTATTATAGTAGATCAGCACAACAGTTGAGAATACATGAGATTTGTGAGTCGTTGCAAAATATAACCATAACAGAGTGAAACTTTATCATTTCCATCTGTTTTAAAGGCATTTCAAGAGAGTTTAAAGCATTTTTTAAAGCACATTTGTAACTTTAGTGAAGAATAATTTTACTGAAGTATTATGATGAAGATTTTACAGTGTTATTTTACATTACATTATTCAATTTCTGCGCCTGTTTGACTCTATGGAAAAACCATTATTTCACTTTTTTCGTTGCTCTGTAGAGCCGATAAACGACATTATATCGAATCGCAATAAAATTTATGTCATTGACAATTTTAAGCTCTGGACTTTTTTTACTCTATATTGATCAAAGAGCCAATCACACAGCAGAAATGTGCGACAATGGGAATCTAAAAGTGTGCTGATATTAGAGATGTACAGCCACCGAAAATGTATCATCCAAAAATATGCCATTTAATGGACCCTCTAATTTTAGTGGCTTCAGTCATTTATGGGGTACTCTTTTAAATCTTGAAGCATTAACTACTTATATTAAAATATATTGCCATTGTTCAATATGGAGAATAATTATCGATTATGCTTTGCTATAATAATATTTGCTTGCAATTTGTTTATTATTATTGTACATGCATGATTCACATCCTTACAAAATCATCTCAATCAATGTAAATTATTATTATTATTATTTTCCAAAAAGAGCTGTTCAAGCCATCTGGTGAAGTTGTATTCATATCATAATATATATAGCTGAGAAGCAAAATATCGCAAAGTCAGATTTTTCCAATATCGTGCAGCCCTAATGCATAGTATAGCACTCAACAATTGTGGTCTGACAGATTTGAGAACCTGCTCCATGACAAATATCAGCATTCATGATAGTAAACAAAGAAAACTAGTTTAAAAGAGTAAGTTTAAACAATTGCAGGGAGGTTAAAGAACAGAACACTTTGCATTTGTGTTTATTACCCTTAGTTGATGTTTTTAGAATTGATTTTAGATTATTTAATTTATTTAAAATGTGTATGTAATGGAGGCCAGCTAGCAAACTGCTATCCAGGTAAATCTCACACCTCTGACCTCTAAAGGTGCTTTAGTGAAAAATGGTAGAGGCCATGGTCTTTAGCCACCTTGTTAGAGCAACCGACTCCCATACAAAGAATCTGCAGTTTGATTTCAGCTCATATCGGGTTGGGTGCAGTAGAACCGGTGGGTTACGCTTGGGGGCTCGTCCGGGATGTGAGTGAGCATTAGGGGGATGAGTGTAATGGAGGCCAGCTAGCGAAGTGCTATGCAGATGAACCTCACTTCTCTGATCTCTAAAGATGCTCTAGCGACAGATGCTAGAGGCCATGGTCTTTAGCCTCTGGTTGGGTGCAGTAGAACCTTACAGTAAAATTGAGCTAATGTCGATTATTGGTCTTGTTAAAGAATTATTGGTGCTGTATTATCGAAAATCCTGCATTAAAAAATATATATCCATAAACATAAAACAAACCGAATTGCTGATTTAAACCAAAAAATAATTGAATGACTTGATACAGTAACCAATCACGTAAAAATCAGGGTCGCTGGTTCGAGTCTCGGCTGGGCCAGTTGGAATTTCTGTGTAGAGTTTGCATGATCTCTCTGTGTTTCCTAAATACATGACTTAATACATGACTACATTAGCCGTAGTGTGTATGTGTGTATGTGTGTGTGTGTGTGCGTGCGTGTGTGTGTGTAAATGTGAGAGTGTATGTGTGTTTCCCAGCACTGGGTTGCGGCTGGAAGGGCATCCGCTGTGTCAAACATATGCTGGAACAGTTGGCAGTTCATTCCACTGTGGCAAACCCTGATAAATAAGGGACTAAGCCGGAGCAAAATGAATGAATGGATGGATGATGGATGGATGGATGGATGAATTAATGATTGATTGATTGATTGATTGATTGATTGATTGATTCTTGGTCTTTACATTCAAAATGAGTATTTAAAATGTATTATACGTTCATTGTTAAAGACAAATGGAAGTCACTGCATTACCAGGCTAGATTTTCTGACATTTTAAGAGACTATGACATAACGATTCCTATTTACTTCCCCTTCATGTTTTTTTTGTAGAGTAAAAATCATATAATTCTTAGTCAAGTAGTTTTGTTGAGAGTTATGTTGTCTCTAAACTTATTTAACACACAATGCATGACATCATGGCAAGGATTATTTCCTCTTGCATACTTGCTTCAGTTTAAAATATTTGTGACATATTTTATTCACATTCTCTCTTCAGCCTTTGTTGGGTAATCATTCTTACTGGACAGGTAATGTTTGCTTGTATACTGAGCAGGAACAAACTTGCTTTTGTCCTGTGTAGTTTTTCCTTACAAGAAAATAAGGAACCATGTGATAATAAAGGAGGAAAACTCAACTATTTTCGAAAATAGGCTCATTTTACAACTCCCCTAAAGTTGAACAGTTCAGTTTTGTCATTTTTTTAATACATTCAGCTGATCTTTGGGTCTAGTTGAAGCACTTTTAGCTTAGCATAGCATAGATCATTAAATCGGATTAGACCATTAGCATCTCATTTAAAAACGACTGGAGATTCAGTAATTTTCCTGTCTAAACCTTGACTCTTCTAAAGTTGCATTGTGTACTTAAACTAACTGTATTTTGTTATATTCTAGGCAGATATGGCTAGGAGCTAAACTGTCATTCTGGCGTAATAATCAAGGAACTTTGCTGCTGTATCATGCCTGGAGCAGGCACAATGATATTACGCAGATTCTAACTGTGGTGCAAGTTTAGGGCTTCACTTCATTTTGATTGATATGCACTTCAGCTCAGATTGGATTTGAGAAAAGTGGGTGGTTGACATCAGTTTTACAGCACACTCGAGATTGATAGATTATCACGCTGGGGATTATTAATATGTTAATATGATTGTGATTGGCTGTAGCAGCTACGGCAGCAAAGTTCCTTGATTATTGCGCAGATCAAAACAGTCTCTCGGTCATTGCATGTAAAGATTTCGGACATCTTCCTGGACACTTTTAATGCTTCCAAATGGTTTGCAACATTTATAAAGCAACCATGTCTTTGTTCAGTACGATGATCTAGTGAGTACAAAAAAATGAAGTAGTGGCTGCAGATTGAAGGAAAGTTGGGGAGTAAACGTACCGATAGAGCACTAAAAATGTACTCAAGGGAAAGAAAAGGCACACATTTATAAAACTAGATTGTAAACTACAATTCCTGAGGAAAGACTACTCAATTACAGTGTTACACCATTACTTTTTAATGGCCAAGGGAGAACGAAAAGGAAAACATTAAGCCAGTTCTTGCTGCCATTTACAATAGGTGAGGAACAACAAGACACAAAAGTGCTATTTAAGTGAACTTGTTTATTATAAACAAGCAGTGTATTTTTAAATGTTAATGGAAAAACAAGGTTTCACGCAAAAGTAATTAGAAATAAGACAACGATTTCACAAATTATTAATTTAACTAAAATTTACAGACATAAGGAGGACAAAGGGAAGGGACTGTGCCAAACAAAACAAAAGAAAAGAATAAAACAAAAATCAACTAACTAACCCATTAAACTATTCCCCTAAAACAGTGGTTCTCAAGCTTTTTTCACCAAGTACCACCTCAGAAAAAAATAATGTCCCTCCAACTACCACCATAATAGCCGGTATTGAAGTACAGTAGCATGGTAGGCCTAGTTAAGCAGCTACAGCACTGCACAGTTCAAAAACCAAGCAGGTTAATTCTTCTAATTTACAATATTTATTATTGTCAGCCACTTAAATAATAGGTTTAGCCTATTAAAATCAATTTACTGATCACATCGGTGTTATCGTATGTGTCAAAAGGTTAAAAGTGTGTTCATTTTTTTACTTTAATTATTCAGCAATTCCTCAGGTTACCACTAGAAGGAAGCTTGTGTACCACTAGTGGTACGCGCACCAGTTTGAGAATCACTGCCCTGAAACTACAAAAATAAAACGTCGTATCTTACCGACTCTCTCCTTCCAAAGCAAAACTTAAAAATGTGGCACAAATCCGTAACCTACTGTGTATAATTAAAGTAATGCTGCTTGTGCGCAATGTACAATGCGTGAGAGATCTTACCTATTTCCTGTCCTCAGTCTAGAATAATAGACAGATTAAGATGTTCACACTCCAGTTCTCAAGAGTTTGAGACAAAAACGTTATCATTTAAATGGCAAACGAAGCACACCAACAAGTTAATCAAACACTGATGGATTCATGCAAAAGGGAAAGAAACATACACAGAAAACAAATGGCAAACACAGCTCAAGTTCACACGAAACGCCGGCTATCCCGAACTAATGCGGCATTTTCCTTATATAGTGTCCCATCATCCTGCAGCGCAACAATTGAAGCTCTTCTAAATTGCCAAATTCTAACAGCCAACCCGCGGATCCTATAAATGCAAAACAAAACCAGCAAAAGCGAAACAACAGTCCCCAAACTATATAACGTCAAAAACATAACATACAGTAATTTGAGTATTTGTAGTTTATTGTTGGCGAAGTACTATCTAAAATAAAACAATACAAATATTGTTCCTTTGTTTTTTCTCCAGACACCATGTGCACCTTGATGTCTCTTGGTGACCCGTGGCAGTGATTTAATCACTGATACACCGCCTCTGCCTTGATTGTGGTCGTGAGCACCCCTCATCCAGAGAGGGCTTCTGGGAGCCTCCATGGCGGGGGAGAAGAGCCGTCGCAGCGCCATGGATATCAAGCGTCTGGCGGGCCTGCTGCAGCGCGGAGCCGGACGACTGCTGGTCATAGACAGTCGGACTTTCTCGGAGTACAACGCCTCGCACGTGCATGGCGCCGTCAACGTTTGCTGCTCCAAGCTGGTCAAGAGGAGGCTTCAGCAGGACAAGGTGTCAGTTACCGAGCTCCTCCAACCCAACGGAAAGGTCAAGGTATCAAGAGTGTGTGTCTGAAAGAGTGCATGGGTAGTTTATGTAACTGAGAATTGAGGGAACTATCGGTGGCATCAAAAAGGTTGATGTCGGCAAGCGGACAGCTGCAAGCTTTTGAAGGGGTCGGTTTACAATGCTGGACTTCACAAGCACGTCGCTTCGCAATATTAAAATGAAGTAATGTTTGCTCGTGAACATCCATTAAAGAGCACCCGATTTCGGCACCAACGTGCAACATCTGCTGTCAAATTCATATGCACGCACAGTATTTGACACCTCTCCATCTAAAATGATTTTGTAATTAGGTGTAGTAGTCGACGGTCAGTTTGAAGTCAAAGGGTCTAGATCAGGGATGTTTTCTGGCTTGCAACTACCCTTGATGTACGCAGCTTCCTCGTTTCTAAATTTGGAGGACCGCTGTAGGTTTATTGGTTATCTGAAATAGGAGACTTGAGTTTTCCATGACTTCTACATTGAATATGACATCATTTTTCCTGCTCGACTGGCATGCCAAGTCTTTATATTTTTAGACACTCTGTGAAACTGACAGAACTCTTAGGGGGAAATCCAACTACCAACAGATGTCACGTAAAACTCCATGCCATGGTTGATGAGGTCAATGCCGAAATCTGATCCGCCTTTATTGCGCACCTAACTTTCTGAAAAAATTGCAGCAAACAAGGAATTCTGTGTAATTTTTTAGAATTACCAGTGATGAACACTTATGCGTACACTGTAGAGACATGGTCTATGGAAGTAGTAACTTTTTGATTGTCGGTGCAAGAATTTAATTTAAAATCACAGACAATTGAATGGTACACCTGTCCAACTGCTCGTTAACGCAAGTTTCTGATCAGCCAATAACATGACTGCAACTCAATGCATTTAGGCATCTAGACATGGTCAACTCAAGACGATCTGCTGCAGTTCAAACTGAGCATCAGTATAGGGAAGAAAGGGGATTTAAGTGACTTTGGATGTGGCATGGTTTGGGCTGATCTGAGTATTTCTGAAACTGCTAATCTACTGGGATTTGCACGCACAACCATCTCTAGCGTTTACAGAGAATGGTCCGAAAAAGAGAAAATAATCAGTGAGCGGCAGTTCTGTGGGCGCAAATGCCTTGTTGATGCCAAAGGTCAGAGGAGAATGGCCAGACTGGTTCGAGCTGAAAGAGAGTTAACAGTAACACGTTAAACCTTGAGGCAGATGGGCTACAGCAGCAGATGACCACACCGGGTGCCACTCCTGTCACCTAAGAACAGGAAACTGAGGCTACAGGCGCACAGGCTCTTCAAAATTGGACAATAGAGGATTGAAAAAACGTTGCCTGGTCTGACAAGTCTCGATTTTTGCTGCGACATTCAGATGGTAGGGTCAGAATTTGGCGTCAACAACATGAAAGCATGGATCCATCCTGCCTTCAACGTTTAAAACTGGTGGTGGTGGTTTAATGGTGTGGGGGTTATTTTCTTGGCACACTTTGGGACTATTAGTACCAATTGAGTATCGTGCCACAGCCTACCTGAGTATCTTTGCTGACCATGACCAAAGTGTACTCATCTTCTGATGACTACTTCCATCAGGATAACGCACCATGTCATAAAGCGTAAATCATCTCAGATTGGGTTCTGGAACATGACAATGAGTACATTGTACTCAAACCAGATATCGGTCCAATAAAGCACCTTTGCGATGTGGTGGAACGGGAGATTCACATCATGGATGTGCAGCCAAC
Source organism: Danio albolineatus (assembly GCA_903798035.1). Classification (NCBI taxonomy): domain Eukaryota; kingdom Metazoa; phylum Chordata; class Actinopteri; order Cypriniformes; family Danionidae; genus Danio; species Danio albolineatus. Next base: position 1,893,026 of record CAIGQQ010014769.1, read on the forward strand.
AAATCTGCAGCACCTGCTTGATGCTATCATGTTAATATGGACCAAAATCTCTGAGGAATATTTCCAGTACCTAGTTGAATTTATGCCACGAAGGATTAAGGCATTTCTAAAGGCAAAAGGGGGTCCAACCCGGTACTAGTAAGGTGTACCTAATAAAGTGGCCTGTAAGTGTATTTATATACTCTTTAATGTATCTGTTGTTTTCAAACAGTGATACAATGCTAGGCCCTGGGTATGACATCATCTGGCTCTTTGTGTGCTATTTGTTTCCAAAAAAATGGGCACTTTGATTGGGTTCTTCTGGCCAAAACCAGTTCCATCTGAACTTAACAGAGTGTCACTGTTTTCTTGGGTCACTCTTTCGCTTCATTCCCCATTTCTTTCCACAGCCGGGCCTAGAGGCTGTGTGGCTTTTATTATGTCCCTCGGTAAAGAGGATAACGCTCGTGATTAATGCAAGTCCTGGATAAAGCTGGAGCTATCTGGGTGTAAGTGGGGGGGGGGAGGCGAATTCTGAAAACTCTTTGTTATTGGATGAGCATGACATCATAATCTTTAGAGTGGCCACTGGCAGAGCGCTAGCTGAGCACGTGCAAATCGTCTACATGACTAGTGCAGGATCCAGACAAACACTACCCCCTTCATCCCCCCCACTGCTTTGGACAGCTGCCATTGCCAGAAGTTGTGGCATCAGTGTGTGAGCTGAAAGTAACGACATCACCGCAACCAAAGGCCACCAGTGTGGTCCATTGTGAGAGCGAATAAAGGAAGGAAGTGAAAGAGGGTATTAATGGATGGGCAGCACACATCCACGCTGAGATAATGCCTGAGGTCCCCCATGGCTCTGTGTTCGGCCCATTTCAGATTACATCAGCGGAAGGCACCATATGCACCAATTGCCTGGCCTGCATTGTAAATGGGTCAGTGTTAAGTGCACCAGATAGAGTGCAATGGTACAGGAGCAGGACTTCCTCTGCAGCAACGAACAGTCTTGGCTTATGCTAATCTGTGCTACTGAATGTTCCATTGAGCTGGTACTGACAGATGGCTATGCAGTCGCCCAGAGCGAAGACAGCCAAATAGGCAGATCTGAAGGATGTACTAGGGATTGAACAGTGACCTAAGAAAGGAAGCTTATTCTCCAAATCACCTTTTTTTTTAAATTTCACATGTAGAAACAAAAAGATTCAGATTGTGGTGTTTGTTTGTGCAAAATCCAAGATACAGTAATAGGCCAATCTGAGTTGTTGGCAGAAAATTGCCATGTACATTATCACTGAATATGATTTCCACCACTGCCCCCAACCACTGACCATGATTTTGACTCAAAACAATTCTCTGCACTGGTCCCAGAATATCTAGCAATACCACTGCGCATTGTTATATGGTTGCTATTAAGGTTGCAATGGTACAGATTGCTCAACGGTTTTAGAGTCATGGTTTCAGTATGGTTCAGTATATGATATGCTTAGTGAAAAAAATAGTCAAATGTACAAGCAAAAGTACAAAAGAATACAATATCGCAAAGATACTACTGAAGTGAAACTACTTTTCATGTTTTTTTGTGTACCTAACTGTAGCTTTCAGGTACAGAAGCTGAAAAATTTAAACAAATATTACACTGCATCCTGTATATAAACTTCACTGTATTCATTAATTACAGGTAAAACATTATTGAGCTATATAGCTGTTTAGCTCTATCTATCTATCTATCTATCTATCTATCTATCTATCTATCTATCTATC
>CAIGQQ010014769.1:1899771-1932844 GCA_903798035.1 Danio albolineatus
ATTTAATGTTAACCAAGGGTCTTGGTTCCATGGTGTAATGGTTAGCACTCTGGAATCCAGCACTTTGAGTTCAAATCTTGAGGGCGGTTTGCATGTTCTCCCTGTGTCCGCATGGTTTTCCTCCGGATGCTCCGGTTTCCCCCACAGTCCGAAGACATGCAGCATAGGTGAATTGAATAAACTAAATTGGCCGTTGTGTATGAGTGTGTGTGAGAGTGTGTGGGTGTTTCCTAGTATTGGGTTGTGGCTTAACGGGTGTCAGCTACGTACAACATTACTGAAATAGTTGGCGGTTCATTCTGCTGTGGCAACCTCTGAATTAGAGACATGCCTACGGAAAATGACTGAATGTTAACCAGAAGTTGATTTGACAATAAGTATGTGAAAAGTGTCCCTTTTTATGTCAAAATCAATAAAGAATAATGATACGTTTTATAGTACTAAGTAGCAGTCATTTGGAAAAACAATTATTTCTGAAAGCATAACGTTTAATTAAACAGCTGGTCAATTATTTCAGCCCAGATCATTTTTTGTGTCTAATATTGTAGATTTGTGGCCATGCAATCAATTAATGGTATAACATACAATACGTATGCTTTAGGTAAGACGTGTAAGGGTATTGGGTTGCGGGCGTGAATGAATGAATGTTAACCAGAAGGTGTTTTGACAATAAGTAATAGACATAAATAGGGCAGGATTCGTGTTTGCCCTATAGGTAAACCATGGATTCAGCAGGCCTTCACAGTAGGCTATGCTTCTGAGAGGCCATAATCCCCTGGTGATGATGTCATAGTCTGGATTTAGCCTTCATCCAATTAAGGTGGAACACCTTGTACAGAAGGGGAGGGGCCTGTGGGAGATTGGTAGGAAGATGAGGAGGGAGGCTTAGGCCTAGTTTCTCACTATCCCCTGTCAATCAGTAGCCTCTCTTTAATACCTTATCTAACAACTAAGCTTCACTTGCATAATCGATCAAGGTAAACGAAGAGCGATAGCTGGCTGTGAATGTTTCCAAGCCCTATAAAACCAGGAGTGAGGTGCTATTATTTAACTTTCACAGTCAGACGAGTTTGGCTGGCAGGGAATGCACGGTAATCATCCACCCAAGTCTGACCTTCGGCAGGTGACATCACCTTTTAGGCAAACTGCCAAGCCGATGGTGTGCTATTGTACAGACACAGACTTTCAGTTTCTCACACGTACACCTTCACACCTTTCTTTTAAATACACCTTGTAGTCACTGGCTGTACTACAGATTCAGTACTAATTCTAAATTAAATGATTAGTATATAGTCCAACGTTCATTCTTACATGACCGTTTCGTAGAATTAATTAGTACATTACCCAGGTTTCTATACAAACGTGAGGCAAATGTTTTCAAAGTTCGCCCAATAAAAATCCCACATGGGAATTAGGTGCATTTCCATCAAGTTGTTAGAGTGGCTCACTGTAGTATTGGTAACCTAGTAACCAACAGTCAACAAGGCAAGTATGATGGAGACTGATTTGTCATTCCGGTGTAATGTTCGCTATACATCAGAGTTTATTCAACGAATGTGTTACCATTTCTGTTAATTCTCATTAACCCATAACCGCCTCAAGCATAAAAACATTTTTGATTTTTATTTGGAATTAAGCTTTTTCAATACTTGTTTCTCAAGCGATACTTCAAAACACAGAATAACACAGGGTGATGGAAACTCAGTTGGTCCTTCCTATTCGCATATTAGTGCACTTTTCTACATCATTTTTAGTATAGTTGGTGTAAGCAGGGTTGCCGCTGCCTGGTATGGCTGGCCCTGTGATAACACTGTGACAACATTCTGGTGAGGGGGTGGGGGGTCGATGTCATGGACTAAAGTAAAGTGTGGGGTGGTTGATGTCGTGGACGAAAGTGAAAAGCGGGAGGGGGTGTCGTGGACGAAAGTGAAGAGCAAGAGGGGGGTGTCGTGGCTGAAAATGAAGAGCGGTGGAGTTGATGGGGCAGACTAAAGTGACAAGTGGGGGGGGTTGATGTCGCAGAAGAAAGTGAAGAGCGGGAGGGGGGTGTCGTGGACAAAAGTGAAGAGCAGGGGAGGGGTGTCGTGGACTAAAGTGACGAGCGGGGAGGTTGATTTTGCAATTTTTTTGTGACCGAAATGCGACCTCCGGTGGACAGTAGCAGACTCCAAACTGAGACACAGATTCCATTCCACACAAGGTTATTAATTAGCAAATAATATAAATATTACTAACATAAACATTAGCTGAGCAGGTTACATTGTAACCCCGTGTCCTAACAACAAGCTTTGTGACGAGATATGCAGTGATGAGCAATTTGGCTGTTTGCACCAAACGAAACACGACAGGAATTTAAATACAGCCATTTAGAAGCACAGAATATGCACTCACTCACGAAATGGTAATGTTTATAATCTAATTAATACATATTCACTCTCTTTAACATTATTAAATGTAGATGCTGAATCGCGTGTTTAGTTCTAAAGTTTAATTTCAAGGTCTGAGGTGAACTGATCTGCTGCTGCTTTCAGTATATGGCAATAAATATCATGTGAAATGCCATTCAAACTCACATTGTTAGCATTTAACACTGAATAAAGCACATGAGGTGTATCTGAGGTGATGATTGTCATAGTTTTCTGTTGTTCGCCTGTGAGAAATAGATGCCGTTTCTAAAATATAAATTGATATCCTTTTAATATGAAAATATTCCTTCTATCGGGTGCTGTTGCTTTTATTTAGAACACGGTTTAAATCACTCGCTCCTGTCCTCAATCTGGTAACCTGCGCTTGCATTTGTTTTGAACCAGAAGTGCAATACTTAGTTCAACCACTGGGTGTCAAACTTACATGCTGCACCTAGTTATAATTTCATCAACAACAAACTGTATAGTTCTAAATTTCGTTATCGTTCAACGTCCAGCCCTACTTCTTTTTTCTACTTCAACATGTAGGTTGTGCTGGTGTGAATGGCAAGTTGTGCCGCAAACAACAGCATTCGTAGTTTTATGTTTTTTGAAACTTTCCCAAACATACAAGTTCAAATAATTTTTCATTATCATTCGCACTGTTTCCTTTTATTCAACAGCATTCGGCAAGGCTGAATTACACTCTACCGAAATACCGATGTAGTGGCTGAATCGTGATATTGCAGGCCCTTACATACTCGACAACAAGAATATTTGTTCTCAAATTTGTATTGTCCAACTTTGCAGACGAAATGTTTTAGTCCAAAATAAACAACATTTATTTAGTAATGGTTTGATTGGTTTTATTTGTTATACGCGAACACAACACAATGTATTAGGGGGAATTTTTATTAGATTTTTGGCAAGACAAATAAATAAATAAATAAATTGCGTGTACTTTTCAATTCTGACTTTGCTAAGGAGTTAGCTTCAATGGATGATCTTTAGTGAATAGCAACCTTTTCCCAATATTCCTGCCTAAGTCCTAATATTTTTAGGCTTCATTCCCTGTTCATGCAATGCAGTTTTTTTATATGTCATTTTATTTTTTTATTAATCATCGATTATTATCTGTTTTCACTTTTTTTGCATGACTGTCCTCTTCTTATCCCGTTCTCCTCCATCTTTCTGCATCTTCTTCCTCTGCCACTGCCCTCGATTCGTCTCTCCTCCTCTCTTCGGGTTTTCTCCAGTAGTGCTCCAGTATCGTAGTGAGTCATTCTGCAGCGGCTCTGGCTGATGGTCATGTGATTAAAAACTGCCTGACAACATTGAGACAGCCAGACTCGCGTGCAGCCACACACAGCTTCACGCTCCTGCTGCATCACAAACGCACACACATAAGCGCATCACAAAGTGCATGCACTCTGATTCGGCTATTGCGCACTGGTGCATGCGCTAGAGCTTCGCCATCGCCACTTTATGGGCCGAAGATGTGCTTTTTCTGCAAATGATTTACAGAAATATATCTACTTGCAGGTTTTCTGTTCAGCATTCAAAAGCATCGTTTAAGAGCTGAATCACATTGCAGGGTTTTTTTAATGCACTATACTACATAGCCAAAATATTGTTGTTCAATTCATACTTGTATTATTCAAATTCATATTGTCATTTTCATCCATCCATCAACCTTGTAAACATGTAATTAAATGTTGATTTTATTCAGTTACATGTGTTAAATACATTATGATTACACATTATAATGTTAAACAATATTCATATATGTATTCTATATGTATATTTGATACTTTATTACTTTGTAACAAACATTTTTACAAACATTTAAGGCTGCAGTACATATTAGAAATATTACAGTCAATATCAAGCATTATATATATATATGTGTGTGTCTGTTTCGGTAAGACGCTGGACAACGGATGTGAGGATCCATGTGCAGTTTATTATGAGATTCGTCTGACAGCAATGGTCAACACAGGAGCAAACGGGTACATTTATATCAAATCAAATCAAATCAAATCAAATCAAATCACTTTTATTGTCACATCATCAGCAGCACGTGTGCTATGATGAGTGAAAAGCTTAGGTGCTGGCTCCAGACAGTGCAAAATACAGACAGTGCAAATACAACGACAGTGCAGATACAACGACAGTGCAGATACAACGACAGTGCAGATACAACGACAGTATATATATATATATATATATTTATAGCCTCACAGTGGCGTAGTAGGTAGCACAATTGCCTCACAGCAAGAAGGTCGCTAGTTCGAGCCTCGGCTGAGTCAGTTGGCATTTCTGTGTGGAGTTTGCATGTTCTCCCCATGTTGGCGTGAGTTTCCTCCGGGTGCTCCGGTTTCCCCCACAAGTCCAAAGACATGCGCTACAGGTGAATTGGGTAAGCTAAATTGGCCCTAGTGTATGTGTGAATGAGTGTGTATGGATGTTTCCCAGTGATGAGTTGCAGCTGGAAGGGCATCCGCTGCGTAAAACACATGCTGGATAAGTTGGCGGTTCATTCTGCTGTGATTCCCCAGATTAATATATAGACTACAGTGTTTTTGAACCATACTATAGTGAAGTATCAGTTATGGTAATTCTGTAGTTGCTATTGTAGCACAAAAAAACGATAGCAATATAAACAAATAACCAATTACTGTTGTTTCCTACAACTGTAAGGTGTATTACACCACAGCTATACTACAGTATTTATTAGTTTTTTTAAAGTTATAGAAAATAATTAAAGAAATGTCTCTTCTAATTCTCTTCTAAGAGCTTATTATGTGGACTCTGTTGCCATCTTATGGATTGAACTTCAATAGTCGTTGTATCTGCGAAATTATAAATATTTAAAACAGGTACTATCCTTCTAAATAATATATGCATAGTTGCAATCTAAACTACTTTCTTACCTAAAAAAACCTCAACAGTGCATTATGTTGACTTACATACAGCTGCAATATTTGTAAAACTGTAGTGAGTTTATTGATCTGCTGTCACTCTATGCGAGCGGAGTACTCCAGAAGGGTGAGGAGGCTGTACAAGTGCTGATATTGCAGGGTATTGCACGGCTATCAGCCAATCAGATTCAGGAACCTGACAGAGCAGTTGATTTTAGTAAATAAATAAATAAATACTTTATATTTAAATTGTGTCTGATCGCATAAGCAGCATTTTTCGATTAGGGCATTACATATTTTATTATGTCACATGTAGCAATATGTCGTCATTGCAGCTTTTGCTATATTATGAAAATATACCAATACCGGTTTGCGTTGCAGTTTATTCTTACAGCTGCTCTGTTGTGTGTGTCTGTGACATCTGCTGATGCGCTCCTGTGTCTGTTTGTGCACTGAAGGTCGACCTGGGCCGCAGACAGGAGGTGGTGGTGTACGATCAGAGCACCAAGGACGCCGGTCAGCTTTCCAAAGACAGCTTCGTCCACATCCTCCTGAGCAAGCTGGACAGCACCTTCCACAGGGTTTCTCTGCTTACAGGTACAGAACATCAGCGTTTCCTTACTTAAAGTCAGAGTGAACCGGAAGATTGTGAAAGACTTCTATTTCAGTATGTTGATGTACTTCCAACTGAACTGCAATATTGAGTAGGGGGTGGGGCTTTATTTTGCGCATAGTTTTTTCAGCAAATTAACTGTAGGTTGGTAGAGAATCCAAAATCTATAATCAAGTAAAGGTATATTTCATAAATGTACTCAAAAAGTTTAAGTTACCCAAAAATGTACCTTATGTAAATGTACTAAAGTAAATGTTATTCGTTAATACTAAAACAGGCTCATTGTGAATATGTAGCCCCATATACATTTCTGGAGATCGCGAATTATGTAGCCAGAAGTACGTATGGCTACATTACGTCTTTAAAATGAATGTTACGAATTGGTATGACACTGCTGACGGCTTCTGATCCTTTTTAGCCCTACCAGCTGAACGCTTACCTCCATGGCTTTTTCGCTGTTACCAGTTTGCCCAGTGGCTCAATGTGTACGTAAGAGAACTTGAGATGCAGAGTGGAGTCGATAGGGTTTGAGTTAGGCGAAGAACGGTTCCAGAAAGCAGGTAAAACAAAAGGCAGAAAAATAAATAAATAAGTGAAAAACAGGGTGGAAAACTGGTAAGATCTGAAAATGTGGTAAAAATCAGGCAGCCATAAGGGCTTTTCCTTTTTCTGGATTGCTTGTGAAAACACTATAGGGAATGCACCGCAGAATTCCGCAGATTTTCAGCCCATCATTGATTCTGTTTATCTACTTTTGTAAATGTGTGTAAATTTATATTTATTCAGTTTTTAAATTTATTTTCAGTTATAATATTGACTGATATGATAGTGTTCACTTGATTTATAGTAATATTGTCTGTCTTTTAGTAGATATATGAGACTTGCTTTTTTTTGTTTTTACCAAATAAAGTGGATCTAATTGGATTTGCATTTAAGAAGATATTTAAGAAGGTATTACTTTTTATTTCATATATTAATGTTTTTTTTACAATACTCCCTAAATCATTCCACCTAAACGCAGATTTTAGCAAAATTCTTTGCAGAAATAGCAAAAAATGTCCACAGATTCAGTCTGGCCTTAGTTATCAGTTGGTCTGTCAGTCTGTCAGTCAGTCAGTCAGTCAGTCAGTCCATTGACAGCAGCCTTTGGTGGATTTACCCGAGAAGAACACATGTGAATGGCTTTCGTGAGAGAAATTTGAGATCTGCAAAAGCATTCACAGCTGCCTCTGGTGGATTCGCGAAAAGAAAAACTGCAACAAAACGAATTCTCTAGAAATGTATACCTGGGTACGTATCCATATTGAGCCTGGGTTGGTCATTACCCACCTCTGAAGGGGCGTGGTTAAGAATATTGTGGCTGAAGGTCACCAAACTGATGTCAGAAGAACCGCCACTCCAAACATGGAAGCAAAGGATAAGATTTTAATGGAAGATTACCAAAACAAAAGTTTTTTTTGTAGATGGATTAATTGTTCACCAAAAGAAAAACAATGTGCGCTAGCTAAATAAACATTGTAAATATATTGATTTCACATGAACACTAATCAGCACTAATCTCATTTATAAACATGGCGTACGCACAAAATATGGGTGGAAATGTGTGTACATCACTTCTCATTAAAAATTTGTGATCTTCAAAAATAAACATGACGGGAGAATGTGTGCTGCTTTAAAAATAAAAAGATTATGATCAGATTTTTTTTAGAGTTTACTTAAAACCCATAAATAATTAGTATATTTTTGGCTAAATAATAGTTCAGAGGTTGTCAGACACTTTAGAGTGAAAAAGAAAATTCTTTCAGCATTTATTCATGTCAAATCAAGTCAAATCAGATAAATACCTAACACATATACATACCTGTCAATCTTGGGATGTGAAAATAAGAGATAACCCCCTTCAAATAAAAGAAAAGAAATTCCCAAAATTATAAATATGTTCTTCTGGAGTTCATCTTTCATTGTAAATAAACAGTTGAAAATTTGTATTATTATTATTTACAAAGGACAGAAATGGCATACATTAGCTGCAAAAAATTAGCAAAAAACATGGTGTACGCACAAAACATGTGCGGAAATGTTTGTACGTCACTTCTCACGAAATTTGCTTCAAAAATAAACATGACGGGAGAATGTGTGCCGATTTAAGTACTGTAACACAAAGCACGATTTATTTATAGTTTATTTTTATGTTTATGTTTATTTTAATTGGGAATTATCCCTTGTAACCAGCAGTTGTCCAAAGAGTGCTACACATCTGTACATACTATTGAGCTTGGAATCAATCTAATCAAACAGAGAATTAAGCAATCGTAATCAGTTTCTCAGCATTTTCAAAGAAGGCACCACAAATAAACTGAATCTAGCACTGCATTCCTGTGGTACTTATATTTTTACTATTTCAATTTGCCAGCATGACTTTCATAACTTCCATGTATTTTTTTTTTATCATTATTTCGTAATGTATAACTAATTATTTCCACAATAGTTACTATTTTAAAAGAGGGTTTAACATCAAGCAGTGTACTTCTCCACACTGGCGTCTTTAAATCTTAAAATTGCATGAGGTCTTTAATTTTCAATGGATTAAGACTTGCTGTCAGTATTTTATCGTCCGTCAGCTGAGAAAAAAACGTATGATATCTTTCCTCTGGGTCTTTATAGTTGTAGTTGCTATTTTTTAACACCGTGAATGATTTTTAGAACTCTTTATTGCCATCTTTATTGTTATGCTGCGTGGTGTGAACGGGCCTTAAGGAAACATATTTTACTTAAATGTTGGCTTAATTGAACCACTTTAAATCATCATTTGATCCATAATTATTAATAAATTAAATATGAATTTATTCTGGAGTCACTTTTTTCGGAAGCTTTCCAAGCAAAAGTGTATAAAATCAGGCTGCAGGAGAGCCTTTGGAAGGTGTTGGTCTGTTTACCACCAGCAGATGGCGATTCTTACATCACAGATTCCCAAACACACTCCTGCTTTACCGTGTCATTCCTTCACATTTACTTTACACGTTTCTGTCCCCCTCTTTTATCGTTTCCCCCAAGGCTTCGTCTTGTCCGTGTGTTTTTTTGTGCTCTGTGCAAATGAATCGGAGACCTTGATGATTTATGTCGTGTACCGACAGACATTTTTGTTATGTCATCATGTTAGGAATGTGCACACTCGACTGGTCGGGTTCTTGTTTTGCACCACGCAGTTCACTAGCAAAACACTTTTTAAGCCTCCTAATGATTTTCTGTGTTTGCCACAGGCACCAACAACATACTTTCCTATTGAAACTTACTTAAATCTCTTCTTTATGTTACTTTTTAATAAGTGTATGTTGATCATTTAAATAGCAGGGCTGCATGTATGACATACAGTATTATTGTAGATTAAAATCCAGAAATAATTTGTATATTTTTGGCTAAATGATAGTTCAGAGGTTGTCAGACACTTTAGAATGAAAAAGAAAATTCTTTCAGCATTTGCTCATGTCAAATCAGATAAATACCTAACATATACACATAAATGTCAATCTTTGGATGTGAAGAGATGACCCCCCTCCAAATAAAGGAAAAGAAATTCCCCAAATTATAAATATGTTCTTCTGGAGTTCATCTTTCATTGTAAATAAACAGTTAAAACCTTTTATTATTATTTTTTACAAAGGATAGAAATAGCATATAAGAAAAAGGTGCAAATAAATTAGCAAAAAGTTTAGCCTATTCAAATTAATAACTATTATAAAGAAATTTAATCAAGTTATTAAATATCAATAACGCTTTCTTCACTGTATAATTTAAACATTCTGACTAAAGAGCAGCGAATTAATCTCTCATTTAGTTTTTCGTTTGAGTACATTACATAATAGAAGTGTCACTTTAAAAATGCTCACATCTATAATGAAATTCGATTGCTTTCCTAACTTTTTATGCTCATTAAAGTCTAAATTTGCTGTGTTTAAAAGAAAACCCACCAATATCTATGTTTAGATGTTATTATTATTATCTATTGACACCCTTCATAGAAAGATTTAAAATACGGGTGAAAAAACGATAAAATACCTTTACGGGATGATAGCGGAGCAGAATTGTAAAATACGAGAGAATCCTGGGAAAAACAGGAGGGTTGACATGTATGGATAAGTATTTAAACATAAATAAACAATTTCTGACTTTTTCCTGACTTTTACAGAATAAAAAGCTGAATTCCAATAACCTGTTGTGAATAATCTACAATGAATAAATTTAGCAAATGCTGCAAAATTTAGAGAAGCTAGCCATTGTTTGACCCAGAACCACAAACTTCCTCATGGCTTCCTCAAGTCTTAAGTTCCACATGTATATTTTTGACTATAGCCAAAAATACATTGTGTGGGTCAAAATGACAGATTTTTCTTTAATGCCAAAATTCATTAGAATATTAAGTTAAGATTATAGTTTGTTCTCTGATTATAATTAATACAACTTGTATATTAATAATAATTATAATAATAATAATAATAATTCCTTACTATTATATAGCGCTATTATGTGCATAGGACATCCATCTGTAAATATTACCCGTAGTTTCTTATACTTGCAGATAACTTACAGTATACCTATCCTGCACTTGATGCTATTGCACTCCTGGTTAGACTTAAACTGCATTTCATTGTACTTGTACATGTTAAATGAGAATAAAGTTGAATCTAATTTAGTCTAATTTAAGTTTTTTTGGGTGGGGGGGATACCTACTGTAGATATATCAAAACTCAATTTTTGATTAGTTTAAAGGTTAATTTCCCAATATTAATTTTTTCGAAGCCTGGGATAATAGGTTTTCAGACTCCTGTTGTGAAAAGTATACATCAATGGAAAGCATATTTATTCAACTTTCATGTGTTGTGCAAATCGCAATATAAAAAAATTATTTACACTTCTGTCTTTTTTTTCTTCCTCTTCTATGCATGCTTATTATTATTTCTGGTTAACAGCGACTAGTGCGGCACAATAAATAGTTTTAGCACCTTTATCACAATGTGCGCATCTGCAATAGTCACATCCCAAAGATATGCAATGTCCAGTCTGAATTAGAGCTAACCAGGAGCTACAGAATTGTATTTAATCACTGTATTTATATGGAATTTATAAGATTTATGAAGAAAAAAAAAAAAACATTTCCTACTTAGAATTTCTTACTTTTGTCTTGTTTCTAGTGCAAATATTTACATTTCAAAGCAAAAACAAGATTACTGGCAGATCTTTTTCTTAAAATAAGAAAAAAAATCTTAATTTTCACTTATTTCTTCTGACAGTGAAAAGTAAACAGTATTTTTAATTGTTCTACAAATTATTTTCGATATTTGGACTAGAAACAAGACAAAAAAAAGTAAGAAAAGCATTTTTAGCATTGTGGTTATTCAATTTCTGTACCCAAATACTGTTTGACTCCCTAGAAAAACATCAAATAGTGCTATTCAAACCATTAATATCGCAATATTTATCGCAGAGAAATAAAATATCGCAATGTCAGATTTTTCCTTTTATCCTAACAGAGAGCGTCATAACAAAGTTGGTCTCTCAAAGAGATGAGTCTGTCGAAAGTCTCACAGTAGGCACTTTTCTATGTGAAGCCCTTCTGGCTTATTACTAAGCGGCTTGATCCAAATATGTCAGCAGAAAAAAAAAGAAGCCCGAATTTATTTCAGTCAGGATTTGAGAAATTGCGGCACTTCTGCAAATGGTTGATTATGTGGCTCCTTGCGCTAAAACATCTGTCACTTTTAAAGCCTAAGATCTCCTTGAGTCACGTTCAGTGTTTTTCAAGCGAGCCTCTGAAACCTTAAATTAGAAATGTGTCACACTTGAATTGGGAAGTTAGCACGGTCGTCATCACCGAGGCTGATGCAGTGTGAATTGGATTTTGTAAAAATGTCATTCCTGATCTGTACAAAAACCACTGAATGGGAAGCAATGGAATGGATTGCAGTGCAGCAATACAAGCTGTTCCATTCATAGATGTGAATTAGACTGGAATTAGAAACTGGTATATTTTGCATGAAATATTTATGAATAACGCATCGTTTCTGTCGAATAAGTCACTGAGGGCGAAATCATCACTTCCTGAGAAACTGGTGCCAAATACAGTGGCGGATCTAGGAATTTTTAAAGACAGGGGCCATGGTGCATGATATTTTTGTTAAATGTCACGCATGATGCATCCTTTTTTTAGACAGGATGTTTGTCATAGCTTTATCAGATATCAGGTCACGTTAACTGAAGATTTTCGGTAAATGATGTCTGTCGTTTTGACAGATTTGCCCTTACAATTGTTTTATCGACTGTAGATTTACTGTATATTTACTGTAGATTTGGGCAATTTCGACCAATTTGGCATCGTATGATGATGTATTAGTGTAAGCGGGGCCTAAGTGTGTATTTTTCACGAATGGGTTGCTGCTGAAGGGGGCGGGACAGTGGATCGCGATGATGTGATTTATCGGCCATTGGCGATGGAAGATGGCATCGTCTATCGACCCAACCCTACTTTACCATTGACATAACAGCTCAAAATGGTCATTTAATATAACGCGAATGACAGCTATGAGCGGAATCCCAGAAAATATTCAATTCAATTCAATTCACCTTTATTTGTATAGCGCTTTTACAATGTGGATTGTGTCAAAGCAGCTTCACATAGAAGGTTATAGTAAATTGAAAATGTCAGTTTAGTTATTAGCTAGTAAATTATTAGCTAGTATATAGCTGAGTTCAGTTCAGTTCAGTGTTGTTTAGTATTCACTAATTAGAGTCCAAACACTGAAGAGTAATCCATCGATGCGCAGCTCTAGCTGCAGTCTAGTCGCTGGAGGCTGGAGAACTCGAGGCTCGTTTGTCCTTGGAGGGTCACGGGAATCCGTCTCTTGCTTGCTACTCCGCCAAGCAGCTGCTCAGGATACAGCCTGGTCCAGGGTTAAGGAGCCTTGGGATCGTCTCGTCACGGGTCTTGGATCGCATCCGTGGCGCTGCATAGTCTCTGGGGGCCTCGGGAAGAGTATCCCCAGTTGGAAAAGAGAACAAAGAAAATAATTAGCGTAGCTGCAGTTCATAGTGTATATAAAGGGGATGCGTGGAGCACTTTCGTGCATCATACCGCTAAGTGATGTATTGAGTGTATGCTTTACTAAAAAGATAGGTCTTTAATCTAGTTTTGAACTGTGAGAGTGAGTCTGAGCCCCGGACATTGTCAGGAAGGCTATTCCAGAGTTTAGGAGCCATAAATGAGAAGGCTCGACCCCCTTTATTTGATTTTGCTATTCTGGGTACTACTAGAAGCCCTGAGTTTTGAGATCTTAGAGAGCGGGTTGGATTGTAGCGAGACAGAAGGTTGGTTAGATAAACAGGAGCTAGATTATTTAATGCTTTATATGTAAGAAGTAATATTTTGAACTCAATACGAAACTTAACAGGCAGCCAGTGTAACGAGGATAAAATTGGGGTGATATGATCATATTTTCTAGACCTGGTAAGAACTCTGGCGGCTGCATTTTGTACTAGCTGAAGTTTGTTAATAGAGGAGGCTGGGCAACCAGCGAGCAGAGCATTACAGTAATCCAGCCTGGAAGTCATAAAAGCATGAACTAACTTTTCTGCATCTGAGATGGATAGCATACTTCGTAGCTTAGCAATATTTCTCAGATGAAAGAATGCAGTTTTTGTGATATGAGAGATATGGCTTTCAAAAGTTAAATTGCTGTCTAATATGACACCCAGATCTTTAACAGTAGAGCTAATGCTAACTCTGCATCCCTCTAGTTGCAGGTCGAGTTGTGCGATCTGCTGTGTACAGGATTTAGGTCCTATAAGTAATAGTTCAGTTTTGTCTGAGTTTAAGAGAAGGAAGTTGGTGGTCATCCAGTTTTTAACATCTTTAATACACTCAGTTAGTTTTGATAGTTTAGACGTCTCGTCAGGTTTAGTAGAAATATATAATTGAGTATCATCAGCATAACAGTGAAAGCTGATCCCGTGTCTTCTAATAATGCATGTATATTGTAAACAGCAAAGGTCCTAAAACTGATCCTTGAGGCACCCCATACTTAACTGGGCTGACTTGTGAAGGTTGTCCATTAATATTCACAAACTGGTAACGATTAGTTAAGTATGACTTGAACCATTGTAAAGCCGTTCCCTGGACACCTGTAGAGTTTAAGCGATTTATGAGGATATTGTGGTCAATTGTGTCAAATGCGGCACTAAGATCTAGCAGGACTAACAGCGAGATGCACCCTTGGTCAGCAGCTAATAGTAAATCGTTGGTTATTTTCACTAATGCGGTTTCTGTACTGTGATGAGGCCTGAAACCTGACTGGAACACCTCAAAAGCATTGTTCATCTGCAGAAAGGAGCATAATTGGGCAGAAACAACTTTTTCTAGTATTTTAGACATAAATGGAAGATTTGAAATAGGCCTATAATTAGCTAAGTTGCAGGGGTCCAGTTGTGGTTTCTTAATAATAGGCTTAATAACAGCGAGCTTGAAAGAGTTTGGAACATGTCCTAATGACAAAGAAGAGTTGATAACGTTAAGAAGAGGTTCTCCTATTACAGGTAGCAATTCTTTCAGTAATTTTGTTGGAATTGGGTCTAGCATACTCGTAGCTGGTTTAGAACTATTTATAATTTTGTCTAGCTCTTCCTGTTCTATGTTCTCGAAGCACTGTAGGCTAATTTGGTTCAGTGGAATGTTTACTGGATCTGAAGTATAAGGCTGTACAGAGATTTTAACATCTATTTTTTGTCTAAAGCCTTCTATATATACCTTGTAACTCTGATCAACGAATGACGTGTTTGGTCTACTCAAATTTGATTGTCAGTTTTGGGCCATTTAAAACATTTTCTGAAAGCAACATTGCAACAATATTAATCCTGTTTCAAAACAAGCCAGTCGATCTACAGGGATGAAAGCACTTGTCATACAAAAAAAAAAATAGCTGAAGTAACCGGGAACATCCAGCGTTCGACATGAATTAATGCGCATCTTTATGTCCAAGCTTTGCTAAAAATCAGCAATCACTATATATATATATATAGGTGACACGGTGGTGTAGTGGTTTGGTTCAAGCCTCGGCTGGGTCAGTTGGCATTTCTGTGAGGAGTTTGCATGTTCTCCTCGTGTTTGCGTGGGTTTCCTCTGGGTGCTCCGGTTTCCCCCACAAGTCCAAGTCCATTCACGTGCTGTATGTGAATTTGGTGAGCTAAATTGGCCGCAGTGTATGTGTGTGATTGTGTATGGGTGTTTCCCAATGATGGGTTGCAGCTGGAAGGGCATCCGTTGCGCAGAACATATGCTGGATAAGTTGGCGGTTCATTCCGCTGTGGCAACCCCAGATTAATACATTTTTTAAAGGGCACCTCATTTTACCGATCCCCTCCTCAACCACCCTTCTCCCCCATCCGCGGCTCACTTTTACTTCCTTTCGCAACTACCCAAGCCTCTTCAATTTCGTCCGTGACAAATATAGATAGATAGATAGATAGATAGATAGATAGATAGATAGATAGATAGATAGATAGATAGATAGATAGATAGATAGATAGATAGATAGATAGATAGATAGATAGATAGATAGATAGATATTCAATGCTATAAAAGTATGATGTAGTTTCATCAGAAATTTTCTTACTATTGTATAAATGAAAATGTCTGTACTACCTACCATTGGAAAACTCTAATGCTAACAGGGTCACGTGAAGCATTAGTGACAAAGTTTATCTCAGTAGCGTAAACAGCGCTGAGTAAGAAGCAGCCATCTGCCATCCCGCTTATATCTCCACCCTCTTTTGAAAAGAGAAAAATCTCATTTGAATTTAAAGCAACAGTCAACAAAACAGCAGTTTGGTTCAGAGCCTAAAACGGCCAGTTTTTAAAGGATTATAAAACAGTATTTGTGGGGTATTTTGAGCTGAAACTTCACAAACACACTCTAGGGCAGGGGAGCCCAAACTTTTTTGTATGAAGGGCTAAAAAAACAAATATCATTGAGAGCTGTGGGCCGAAGGTAATATAGACCATTTTGAGGGATGTAAACAAAAACAATGGTCCCAGCGTATTTCTCGTTTTAATTACTATAGCTTTAAAGAATCCAAAAACAGCCACATATTGATAAATAATGTTATGATAGCTGTTTTAACATTAAGTTATGATTGAATTGCCTCTTGTTAAAGTTGTGAAATTGTTTGATAACAAGCAGGAAATGTTCATGGGCCAATGACATGACTGCATTGAAATGTAGCTTAGCAATAAAACAAAAACAAACAAAATAGAAATGACAGCCTTTTAATCATCCTCATCCTTCTCCACTCAGATGGGATGGTGGGCCAAATCAAAGGTTACCATAGGCCAACTTTGGCACACCTAGTTTGGGCATCTCTGCTCTAGGAACATCAGAGACTTATTTTACATCTTGTTAAATGAAGGATAAAGGCTCCCCTTTAAAACATCATCCACCTGTGCAGGAGAACATCAACACAACTTAACAGTAGGTGTAAAGAAGTTATAAAACTGTGAACCCCAAGGGCCATGTGCTGTTGACCGTCATCAGTTTTGTCTTTGTTAACTGTTAAGCTGGCTTTGGAGCATGGACTCAAATGCTGTGCGTGCTATTGTTGAATTTGATCTTCCGTCTTTCTCCACAGGCATCTTGCTCACGCTGTCCATCTTATTGCAGTGAAACATTATTCACATTTACACACTCTAGAGTTCACAGCCTGAAGCTTTCACACCTTACCCACAGAGCGTATGTGTGTGTCCTGCAGATGTGCAATCACCCTTCTTTTTCTTTATCGCGCTAGCTGTTCACCATCTGCTCATCTGTTTTTCTGTGCGTTGTAGCACATCAAGCCCGCTGGGTCACCTATTGTTTTTTGTTTGTTTGTTTGTTTTCTACAAGGACATTTTGGGGACTTACTGTTAATATATGAGGGTTATACACTCAAAGGCCACCTTATTAGGTACACCTTACTACTACCCCCTTTTTGCCTTCAGAACTGCCTTAACCCTTCGAGGCATAGATTCAACAAGGTACAGGAAATACTCCTCAAAGATTTTGGTCCATATTGACCTGATAGCATCACGCAGTTGCTACAGATTAGTCGGCTGCACATCCATGATGCGAAACACACCACATACCAAAGGTGTTTTATTGGATTGAGATCTGGTGACTGTGGAGGCCATTTGAGTACAGTGAACTCATTGTCATGTTCAAGAAACCAGTCTGAGATGATTCACGCTTTTTGACATGGTGCGTTATCCTGCTGGAAGTAGCCATCAGAAGATGGGTACACTGTGGTCAAGAATCGAGACTCATCAGACAAGGCAACATTTTTCCAATCTTCTGTGTACTTCAGTTGTAGCAATGGTTTATTTGAGTTACTGTTGCCTTTCTATCAGCTCTAACCAGTCTAGCCATTCTCCTCTAACCTTTGGCATCAACAAAGCATTTGCACCAACAGAACTGCCACTCACTAGATATTTTCAGTTTTTCTGACCATTCTCTGTAAACCATAGATATGGTTGTGCATGAAAATCTCAGTAGATCAGCAGCTTCGGAAATACTCAGAGCAGCTCATCTGGCACCAACAACCATGCCACATTCAAAGTCACTTAAATCACCTTTCTTCCCCATTCTGATGCTCGGTTTGAACTGTAGCAGATCACCTTGACCATGTCTACATGCCTAAATGCGTTTAGTTGCTGCCATGTGTTTGGCTGATTAGAAATTTGCGTTAATGAGCAGTTGTACCCAATAAAGTGGCCGGTGAGTGTAGAACTAGAAAAAATTGGGTTCCTTTTTAATATATTTTTCTGTGGTTAAATTTAATTTTAATTAATCAAACAGCTTGTCTAATTAATTGAAATCATAAACGATTTAACAATTTTATTTACGGTTTTGGCGCCACGGTGGCGTAGTGAGTAGCACGTTCACCTCACAGCAAGAAGGTCGCTGGTTCGAGCCTCGGCTGGGTCAGTTGGCATTTCTATGTGGAGTTTGCATGTTCTCCCTGTGCTGGTGTGGGTTTCCTCTGGGTGCTCCGGTTTCCCCCACAGTTAAAGACATGTGGTATTGGTGAATTGGGAAGGCTAAACTGGATTAGTCTAAGGCCCAATCCCAGTTCTACCCCTTAGCCCTTCCCCTTACCCCTACCCCTCGTTTTGCGCGTTCACGTCAAGGGGTAGTGGTGTCCAAATTCTCTTTAGCTTGAAGGCGTAGGGCTCAGGGTAAGGGGTATACACCCCTTCGAACGAAGATGTTTCAGGATCACACTTAAAACGGAGGGGTAAGAAAGTTTCCCAGAATACACCTGTCACAACTGAACATGGAAGTAAGGAGATCCACAAATTTGTATTTTTTGTCATTATCATGAATTTTTACAACAAACAAACATTTGTTTTAATATATTCATGACCGCGTTCGTCTTTTACCATCTATCATAACTCGTACAGCAGTCCCACAACATTCTGATGCACGATGACACTGGAATACCCTGTCAGTAATGTCTAGTGGCTGGGAAAGAGCTTTTTACAGTGTCTGCTCTAATGTTAATGTTGTTTTCGTGTGTTTACATAGATAAATATGGCCACGGAGTAAATGCACAGTACAGTTACGATCTTATTGCCACATTAGATCGTTATCATAACATAATATACGCCTTCAGTGATTTCTTTAAGATAACCACCAAAAAATAACACAACTGGAATAACTCCAGCAGTCGTGATCGTCTGATCTCATATGAAGCGAGAGATCGCGATGACATATGATGACGTGTGCAGGTGTTGAAGTGCTGTCCCAATTCTTAGGGGTAAGTTTTGAAGTCCTTCCCCTTAACCCTCAGTTGTAAGGGCCAAGGGGAAGGGGAAGGGTTAGGGGTACAAAAATAGAATTGGGATTGGGCCTAAATCTGAACTCCATCTCTACATAGGTCATTTTCTAGTGTTATCCCCAAAACCTGTTCCCATCTAGTTTTAGACTTATCTGGGTCAGTCAAAGGTTGTCTTAGCATCAAAGCATCATACGTTCTAGAGATTGTTTTATGTAATGGTTTATCAGAGAAAACCAGAGAAAACGGGATTATAAAAGTAAATGGCGATTCCTAACCATACTTGATTCCCAATTTACAACTTTTCACAAATTTGCAAATGATTTATTTCCCCTCAAATTCATTTTTATTCCTGTCAATTACATTAAAATATGGGGAAAATGAATAATTCTGAAAAATGTGAACATTATTATCATCATCATCATCATCATCATCACTATGCTATATAACAATTAGTGTTGTTCATACGTAGTACTACTTTGGGGTGGGACTTTTCAAACATTTTCCAGATGCTGTAAATGTTTTTACTGCATAGTTTGGCCAAGTTACACATATTAAAAACATATAAAACATCTTCTGTACCAACCAATAGTTAATGCAGCTAAAGTGGGAGGAATCGGGCAGAAAGTAGCGAATTATGCTCAATTAGAAGATGAAAGTTTTAGCTTGGCAGGGAGCAGAGCGCGGCTGTTCCTTCCCCCTTTGTATTTAGCTGCTTTTGGAGCTGAATTCAGCTTTGTCTCGCTCCCGGGCTCCTATTATGCAACTGGGCGTTTCTTGCTGAAGTGTTTGTGTGTGTTCGCCAAAATGAGGTAATGAACAGGTGGTGACGCATTCGCTCTAAAACAATATCAATATATCCTTTCACTGTAAGCCTGCCCCTCGACATCGCGTTCTCTCTCTCAGACTTGCCACGGTCAGCCAAAGCTGCAGTTTAACCACCGTTTCTACGCCCAGTTGAGGTAAAGGACAGGAGGGCATTCATGATTTAAACCAGCGCAGGAAAAGTCTGACAGACTTCTCTGGAAAAAAAAAATGTTTCCTATTATAGTCGTTTCGCTGGAACTGATTTTTAAAGGCCTGAACATTACAGAAGTCGATTATATTTTAAGCCCACACACATGTTTAGATTTCGAAGATGTATTTTTTTAACATATAGTCAGTCATCCAAATTTGAAGTCATGTCAACAAAAATGACACCAACCGAGAAATATTGTTGCAAAATATGTATAATATATTTCATCAGAATTAAATCCAGGTCACTGTGGGTTTAAATAAGAAATTGGAGTTATTGAATTTTTTTAAAATATGTAATTTTAGGTCTGTGTTCATCAAATGTTAATTTTATTAATATATTTTTAAAGGATATGATTAATGCAGAAGGAAAGTTTTAAAAGGACTGGGGTGCAAGCTAGATTCAAACCTGATGTGGTTTAATTTTTAAGGCTAAGTGAACTGGAAGTTGCGGAGGAGACATATTTCAGCAAGTTGATATACTTCCAACTGAAGTGGATAGTTCTTTATATCCTGATATGCTATGTGTTGTTTCATTCGTTTATTTAACTTGATGCATTCCTTATTTAATGTTTAAATACTGAAATGGTTTAAATGATTATATTTTACCATCAAAATGTAGTATATTTTGATATAAAACCGCTGTGTAATTTAAATGATTGTTATGAAATATGCAGCTGGAAGGGCATCCGCTACGTAAAAACAAATGCTGGATAAGTTGGCGGTTCATTCCGCTGTGGCGACCCCGGATTAATAAAGGGACTAAGCCGAAAAGAAAATGAATGAATGTAATGAAATAATTTAGTACCGGGGGAGGAGGTCCTTCCTCCCTCCCTCCCCCACCAGTTGCGGAGGTTGCTCCGGTGAATCGGGCAGTCGGCGCACATGTGCCCCCCACGGGTACCCATTGGGTTCCCCGACTGCTCCCTGTCATCGAGAGGTGCGCGGTGGACCGTGGGTTCAAAACGTTCTCCCGGTCCCTACCCGGGGAGACAGGGAAGGAGAGCACCCGCCCAGGGCTTGGCCGGCCGATCCTGTTTTCTTTAGGCAACATGGTGGCGCAGTAGGTAGTGCTGTCGCCTCACAGCAAGAAGGTCCTGGTTCGAGCCTTGGCTGGATCAGTTGGCATTTCTGTGTGGAGTTTTGAATGTTCCCCCTGTGTTCATGTGGGTTTCCTCTGGGTGCTCCGGTTTCTCCCACAAGTCCAAAGACATGATATAGGTTAATTGGGTAGGCTAAATTGTCCGTAGTGTATGTGTGTGAATGAGAATGTATGGATGTTTCCCAGAGATGGGTTGCGGCTGGAAGGGCATCCGCTGCGTAAAACAAATGCTGGATAAGTTGGCGGTTCATTCCGCTGCGGCGACCCCGGATTAATAAAGGGACTAAGCCGAAAAGAAAATGAATGAATGAATGAAATAATTTAAAGGGCACATAGTTTACCCCTTTTTTCAAGATTTAATGTAAGTCTTCTGTGTCTCCAGAATGTGTCTGTAAAGTTTCAGCTCAAAACACCCCTCAGATTATTTATCATACCTTTGAGAGGTTTCTATTTTATAGCTCTGAGCGTCAGCTAGCAATTTTTATGAACTGTGCCTTAAAGACTAGTCCTCCCCACCCAGCGTTCCCATGTGCTTGTCAGACTACAGACAGACGTGAAGTAAGCAGATCTCACATAACGTTTGTGAGAAATACTACAGTAAGAACATTACCAATGATTGTTTGATGTGTTTGTTGTGGAGTTGCAACGATGAGTCACACACAATGTTGTTACAAAGTTCATAAACATACACAGCGGACACACACACATACACACACACAGACAATGCGCACGTTTAGCTTTGCACTGTTTTTGTACACAAATGTGACAGGATGCAGGTTAATATCCACTGCAATATCCCAGGTTCCCCGGTTTCCTCCCACTGTCCAAAAACATGCAACATAAGTTAATTGACTAATCCAAATCGGCACCATAGACATGCTCCTAGTGAGTAGTTATCTCTTAATAGCAATCACTATCTGTTCATTAGCTACTACAGCAGGGTAGTTCTCGAGATCTACCTGAGCTCAAACTCCCCTCTTGCCTTGCAGACGGGAGAAGGCCCCGGGCTCGAGGATCTAATGAGCTCAGGGCTCTCTCACAGCATGCCAAACAAGCTTTATAATCATTTATCAGCTAAACTCCTAAGGCCAATTTAGCTAATTCAATTCACCTCTAGTGCATGTCTTTGGACTGTGGGGGTAAACCGGGAACCACACGAACACGGGGAGAACATGCAAACTCCACACAGAAATGCCAACTGACCCTGCTGGGGCTCAAATCAGCGACCTTCTTGCTATGAGGCGATCGTGCTACTCACTGCGCCACCATACCGCCCGTTTAGGTTAACATGTAAACCGTTATCCTATAGCAGCTTGACTTCCTCCATAACCCATGTCCATTATGGTCCCAGGCCAACACAGGAATCAATGTTTCTATTGAAAAAGAGCCACTGTTGCCATTAGGATGAGGTAAGCTCTCGAGGGATGGTCTCGGTGCTGTTATTTTTTAACAAACACACACATACTCACTCAACTCGTTCTCTCTATGTCTTTCTGATTAGAGCATGCCTCTATTTTTAGCTCAGGATCCTGTGGTCATCACATCTGGCGCCAGTTACCTACTTGAACAGGCACACACACACACGCCATAGATTTTCAAAGGTCGAGAAGATGACCTTTCAGTCTCCACCCTGTACCCTCAACATACACATACACCACTTAGTGGTAAGAAGAAACGAGGAACGTTTGTCCTACGTTTGGCCCACTTTAAACTTGGCTTGAGTTTCTCCGTGCTCTCATAGACCTCAAATTATACGTGTTATGTCAATTCTGAGAAACAAGCTGAAGAAATGAAGAAATGTCAGCAGCCGGCCAGTGCCAAATACTTTCAGCATGACATGAACGTCTCCCCGCTACTGTCTCTTTCTTTTACGCTCTGTTCTTTCTGTTTACTTCTCATTTTTTGCATCTACCTACCATCCGCACACACTTGGTGCATTGAATTAAACTGAAGAGCACCACTCAGCATTCACACACACAATCCATGTTTAACCATTTTGTAGCCTTTTTGTGTTCCCCTTCATGCTTCTAGCACCACAAAATCTAAATCCGGCCCTCTCCTCGTGGTTAAAAGGCTGCTTTTTGCTGTTGTATAAGATCTCTGTATGTAAATGGCTTGTTATGATTGGCTAACCTCTAAGCGCCAGCATATTTCATTCAAGGCGGGCCAAGTGAAAGCATTAATGGTTTGTACAATTTTTATAGCTCAAACAGTTGAGGTCATGTGCGTAAAATCATTTTTAGAAGTTGTAGATAAAACAAGGATTGGTATAGAATTTTCAATTTCTATTAAAGGGCACCTATTTTAAAAAATCTACTTTTTAAGCTGTTTGGACAGTCATATGTGTAGTTATAGTGTATAGACGGTCATTTTGGGGTGATATAAACACACCCAGAGCTTTTTTTTTTTTCAATTTAACAGCATAAAAACAGTGGACCCATTGGAGCGGTTTTGAGACCGACCGCAACTTTACATAGGAGTGCGGTCCCCCCGCCCACCGAATTGATTGACAGCTGCGTATTAACACGTCTCCGTAGTAACGCGTATAATCATATCAACAAGACAGGACGTGCGCAAAGCAACTGGGAATAAATCAATCATCATCAAATGTGATCAAGAGTGAGTTTCACGAGTTTAACACGTGTTTAAAACTGCATGTTTGTAATGAACTACAGCGATTCACTTCAGCTTTACTTCATCACCACAGCCGTGTGTCAGCAAAAAATACGCTTCAATCTCGGTTTGTTGACATTAAATCAGGTTTATTTTGTACATTAACATAGCAGATATCCATACAGCAGTAGATATTAACCTGTATCCTTTCACATTTGCTTGCAAAAGCAGTGCAAAGCTCAACGCGCACTGTCTGTCTGTCTGTCTGTGTGTGTGTGTGTGTGTATGTGCGTGCGTGCGTGCATGAACGAACTTTGTAACTACATTGTGTGTGACTCATCGTTGCAACTCCTCAACAAACACATCAAACAGTCATTGGTAAAGTTCTTACTGTTGTATTCCTAAACGTAGTGAGATCTGTTTCCTTTACATCTGTTCCTGTTGCGTCTGTCTGTCTGACGCAGCCGAGGGCGGAGATTGAGGCACGCTGATGGGCACGTGGGAACGGTGGTCGGGGAGGACTATCCTTAAAGGCCCAGTACCAAAAACAGCAAAAAGCTGTTTAGAGCTATACTACACAGACTTTACAAAGCTATAATCAATAATCTGATGGGTATTTTGAGCTGAAACTTTACAGACAAATTCTGCTGACACAAAAGACTTATATTAAATATAAAAAAGGGGTCAAATATGTGCCCTTTAAAATATATACAGTTAAAGTCAGAATTTTTAGCCCCCCTGAATTATTAGACCCCGTGTTTATTTTATTTTTTTTCCCCAAAACCAGTGTGAACAGGGCCTAAATGTTTTACTTAGTTTTTTTTTTTACTACATTAGAATCAAAACTTGCAGCCAGAAGGGCATCCGCTGCGTAAAACATATGTCTGTTAATATGCGTAATTGGCGGTTCATATGCATAATTGGCGGTTCATTCCACTGTGGCAACCCCTGATATATCAGTGACTAACCCGAAGGATAATGAATAGAATCGAAACTGGAAATCGATTAGATTCTAAATCAATAAGTAGAAATTGAAGTCAGAATTGATGTAGTTCATATAATACCCAACTCTATTGACAACATACTGTATGTCATTACTGCGAAAAGGAACAAAAAATGTTGGCGTCGTACTGCCTGCAGTTTCATTTTACCTAGAAAAAATAGCAGTCAAATGCATGTTTAAGTATGTTTTTGTGCTTTCACAGACATGTAGGATAAATCACGTATTTCCTATTATGAGCCTGTGCTGAAAATGTGGGTCGATTAGATTGGTTGCAGGAGAAATGGCTGAGAATAAAGATCTCACTGATTAGGACCGAGTTATTATGGCAAGAGGCACAGTGATTATCACTGTTGCCTCACAGCAAGAAGGTCGCTGGTTCAAGTTTTTAGGTGGCATTTCTGTGTTTGCATGTTCTCCCCATGTTAGCATGGGTTTCCTCTGGGAGCTCCAAGTTCCCCACAGTCCAAAGACATGCAGTATGGGTGAACTGCATGAGTGTGGATGAGAGAGTGAATGGGTGTTTCCCAACACATGAGTTAGTGTTCTCTCAGTGCTGGGTTGTGGCTAAAAGGACACCCATTGCATGAAAACATATGTCAGAATAATTGGTGGTTCATTCCGCTGTGGTGATCCCTGATATATCAGGGACTAAGCAGAAGGATAATGAGTAGAATCGAAACTGGAAATCGATTAGAATCTAAATTCATATGATAAATTCATATCATTAGTGTGAAAAGGAACAAAGGTTTTTGGCGTCGTACTCCCTGCAGTTTCATTTTACCTTGAAAAATAGCAATCAAATGTATGTTTAAGTGTGTTTTTGTGCTTTGTAGGATATGTAGGATAAATCACGTATTTCCAATTATGAGCCTGTGTCGAAAATGTGGTTCGATTAGATTAGTTGAGATATAGTCAGGAATAAAGATCACACTGACTTTACTCTGAGTTGTTATGGCAAAAGGCCAATACAGCCTTACAGCAAGAAAGTCAATGGTTTGTGTCAGGGGCGCTTGCAGTATTTTATTCAAAGTTATGAACATACCACCCCGCCCCATCATCCCTTATTCTTATTTCAGTACTGATGCTTGCTGTCAAAGGCTACATTATTTAAGGGCGCGAGTGAGATCGAGAAAATGAAAGCACATCATTGTATCTTAATTTTAACATGTTCTTTGTTGATTAGTTATCTAGTAGATAAACAAGAATAACCAATAACAGCTGATGCTTCAGTGCCAAAACACGGACTGGATTGTTAAATAAAATAATAATCTGCCTACATAAAATTAAAGTGAAATATTCAGTTTCAGAGAAGCCTATATTAAACTGTTTTCACTGTTAGTTACAAAACCATCTGTTGCGCCAGTCAATTCTAATTTAATTCGTTTTATCAGATAAGTCATTTGAATAAGCAGGATGGGCGTTTACATATTCACAGCAGCACTGAAGTGTTTTTTTAGATTACCTCAAGAGAACAAACTCTTTTGGAAGCGTGAGAGAACTCAGAAACTCTTCGTGAGAATGGAGATGTCTGCTTATTTGTGCCAGTCTGTCAGATAAAATTATTTAAAACACCTTGAATGGCAGCGGTTCCACACGAGGATGCTACACAGCTGGATAAGAATTCTCAGATGAAAGAGAGTTTCTCCGGCTCAGGTCCCGATGAGACTGCGGTCTCCACCCCATGTGAGGATCAGTATTTGTGTCATTAGTTTTAGGCCTTTTAGCAAATGTTTCAATTAGATTAGATTAGATTCAACTTTATTGTCATTACACATGTATAAGTACAAGGCAACGGAATGCAGTTTAGGTCTAACCAGTAGTGCAATAGCAGCAAGTGCAGAATACAGGTATAAATTATAAAGTGCAGTTCTAGAAAAATTATGCTTATATTTACAGATGGATGTACTATGAACTATGCATGGGCCGGTATAAGATTCTGACGGTATGATAACCTTGGATAAAAATATCACGGTTTCACGGTATGACGGTATTGTAACTGCTGCTCAAATATATTCTTTTTAAATGTCTGGCTAAAAAAACTAAACATTTTTCCCCCTTTGAACACAATATATTTTATTTTGAGAAACAAAAGTATTTTAAAGCAGTAAACAGGTCAGGCTACATAATTCAAGTGAATCATTGACTTCTGCTGTCTTCATTTGTTTTAAAAACACAGATGTCTTTACAATTTACACCTAAAAAACTAAAAAAAAAAAAAAAGTAAATAAAAAAATCTTACACATACCTTAGGAACGGTATAGCAGAAAACTTTGGCGGTATGAAAACCTTGACTTTTCCATACCGCGGTATACCTTGAAAACTGTTATTGTCCTATGCATACTATGAACATTATATACAGGTTGCATTAGTTATGAACAGAGATTTACAGTAAATGATTATACGTACAGGTTGCTATTAATAATCAGAAGTGTGCAGATAGATAAACCTAATTACAAATGTACATGTACAGTGGGTATGTACAGTTCAAAGAAATGAATCAGTGCAATGAATATGTGCAATTTTTATATTTGCAATTAAGTTTGTCTGTTTTAAAGAGCATTTACTCATTTTGAAGCTTGTTTTAAACAATAGCTATCTGAATTGTAATTTTAATGTGCAGAAAAAACGCCAGCAAAACTAAAGCCAATTGATTTCTTTACTCATCTCCCACCATGCAAGTACATACATGCTTTAAAAACGCAAACCTTTATTTAAATAGGTTGTAATAATGCCTATCACAACACAATATGAAAGGAAATGGGACAGAATACAATATAGCGAAATGGCTTAGCCTACTTTTCTAAACAATAAGCTTTTATTAATCACAAATTATTGTTTTTTCAAATACAAACACAGAAACTTTGATTTATTTATTATTATTATTATTATTATTATTTTTAATCTGAAACGTTGCTCTTCTGTTTCTAAGAAGTTTGTTAAGTCTGCTTCAAGTCACGGGCTTCAGGGTGGAATCCACTAATAACGGCATCTGAAAGTGGTTGTCGGGCAGTGTGTTTTTTCCCCTGGAACCGTCGAATTTAACAGAACCAGTCCAGCTCTGGTAGAGGTTGAGAGGAATTAACATTTTGAACAAACGTGCAGCGACACAATCTGTATGCCACATGAGTTTGTGTTCTCTCAATGTTAGTTGTGGCTAAAAGGACACCATTGCATAAAAGCATATGACAGAATAATTGGTGGTTCATTCCTCTGCGGCGACTACTACTAATTCAGAGAATATTTCGGAAGGAAAGTGAGTGGAACTGAGAGTATTGTTTAGCTCTATATTAACATGTAAGCGTGTCCTAGTTCGAATCTCTTCCAGAAGTTTCAAGAATGCTATGAATTCCAGGAAAAGTTTGCAGAACACAGGACACGCATACACAAACAAGTGACGCCACTCGGCGCTCATTTCCTGATTGAGGCCCAAAATCCTTCCATTCCATCCTCAGCTAAATTTGGATTTCCAGCAGAGCCTGAAGCCCCTGTGCGAAGAATGTGGGCTTTGTCATAATTCCGCTGTCTTATTGGAAGCATTAATACTCCCTTCCATTTATCTCTCTCTTTTTCTCGCTCTCTGGCTCTCCATTTCAATCCTCATCCCCCTTCTTTCCTTCCCACCCTCACAAAGCACATCCTCCCAGTTGTGTAACCCTCTCTGGAGACCTCTATCCTGGTTTACATGTGGCCCGATGACATCATAGTTCTCCATAGGGGGCTCTAGATTGCTTTTATTCTCTGTCTTTTACGGGGGGAAGGGTGGCGGAACAGAGATCTTTGTCCATATTTATAGATGAACCCTTGTTTCTCAATCAAGAAAACATGGCAATAGTTGATGCATGAAACATAAAGAAAACAAACATTTAGTGTTACTGCATGGCTTGATGCACATCACCAGTTCACATTAACAACACAGTTCACATCCTGTGTGTACACAACATAAGGACTAATAATGTTGGTTCATTTCTGCAGATTTGCAAGTTGTCATTTAGGTTATATGTGCAGGGCCGGCCCTGTATATTTAGAGGTATTAAGCAGAATAATTTTGGGGTCCTACCTTGCTCTATAGTGGAGTATTGCCATTGCAAACCGGCCCACAATGATTTTGTTGCTTATTAAATACAATCAATGAAACAGAATAGCAAAGCCTGATTTCTTCTGCTTTATAACTGTCTGAATGATGTGGACATTTTAAAACAGCACTGTTTTGTCAACTAGCAGCTTTAAAAATGAAGAATTAGACTTAAATAAAGGGACCAGTGATTCCTGCTTCGTGTTTAAATCATATTCTTTTAATTTAGCAAACAGATTAAAGATTCTATAAAAGGTTCTGAGTTTTTTTTGTTTGTTTTTTATAAATTCCAAAAGCAAAAATAATAATTAGCCAAAGTGAAAATGCATTACTTAGTAATAAAATAGATAAATAATAAAATAGATAAATAAATAAAATTCTGAACTCATTAAAGACAAACAAAAAACAACAACAAAACAATTAAAGGGCACCAATTTTATCACAATTTTATCTTGATCACATTTGATGATGACTGATGATCACGGAGAGCTGAACAGATCTTTTAATCCCGGTTGCTTTGCGCACGTCCTGTCTTGTTGATATGATTATACACATTACTATGGGGACATGTTAATACGCCTGTCAATCAATTCGGTGGCCGGAGAAACTGCCCTCCTGCGTCAAGTTGCGGTGGGCCTCAAAATGGGAAGGATTTGGATCTTATTTTAACATCAGGAAATTTAAAAACATTTAAAAACGGCACTGTTTTTGTCAACCAGCAGCTTTAAAATGAATAATTAAACTTTAATAAAGGGAACAGTGATTCCTACTTTGCTTCCTTTTGGAGTTTTTAAATCATATTCTATTAGTTTAGCAGACAGATTGAAGATCCTATAAAATATTCAGTTTTTTTATTTTTTTTATTTTTTTATAAATTCCAAAAGCAAAAATAATAAATAACCAAAGTGAAAATGCATTACTAAGTAATAAAATATACATTCTGAACTAATTAAAGACAAACAAAAAACAACAACAAAACAATTAAAGGGCACCAATTTTAACCATTTTTCAAGACTAAATATAAATCTTTTTATGTCTCCAAAATGTGTTTGTAAAGTTTCAGCTCAAAATACCCATCACATTATTAAATCTGGGAAATGTGAGCTGTTTTAATATTGTAGCTCTTTTTGTTGCCTGTGCCTTTAATGCTAATGAGCTGGTTCTCCCCACCCATCATTCCCTGGTGGGTCTCAGAGCCATAGCCTTTACATAGACAAGCAGCTCAGTGCTGAGTGACAGACAATAATGAAGCAGTACAGTACTAACTTTCACAACGGTTATTTGATATATTTGTTGGGGGGTTAATTTAAGCCTTTCTTTAGCGATGAATCGCACACAATGTCGTTAAAAAGTTCGCTCATGTGCACACGCACACACATACACGTTAGCTTTGCACTGTTTTTGCACAGCAAATGTGACCGGATACATGTTAATATCCACTGCTGTATGCATATCCGTTATGTTAATATACACAATAAACCTGATTTAGCGTCCACAAACCGGGATTGAAGCGTCTTCTTTCATAATTGTGTTGACGCTATGCGGCTGTGGTGATGAATTAGGTAGCAATCTTACTATCTTTATTACAAACATGCACTGTAAAACAAACATGTTTTAAAAAGGTTTTAAAGGGCACCTTTGATGAAAAATCTACTTTTTAAGCTGTTTGGACAGTCATATGTGTAGTTATAGTGTACAGACGGTCATTTTGGGGTGGTATAAACACACCCAGTCCTTTTTTTTCAATTTAACAGCATAAAAACGGTGGACCAATTGGAGCGGTTTTGAGATCCACCGCAACTCTACGTAGGAGTGCGGTCCCCCCGCCCACCGAATTGATTGACAGCTGCGTATTAACATGTCTCCGTAGTAACGTGTATAATCATATCAACAAGACAAGACGTGCGCAAAACAACTGGGAATAAAAGGTCTGTTCAGTTTGCGAAGGTCATCAATCATCATCAGATGTGATCAAGAGTGAGTTTCACAAGTTTAACACGTGTTTAAAACAGTGCATGTTTGTAATGAACTAGGGAGATTCACTTCAGCTTTACTTCATCACCACAGCCGCGTGTCAGGAAAAAAGACGCTTCAATCTCGGTTTGTTGACATTAAATCAGGTTTATTGTGTACATTACCATAACAGAAATCCATACAGCAGTGGACATTAGCCCGTATCCTTTCACATTTGCTCGCAAAAGCGCGCGCTGTCTGTGTGTGCGCGCGCACGTGCGTGCGTGCGTGAACGAACTCTATAACTGCATTGTGCGTGACTCATCGTTGCAGCTCCTTAACAAACACATTAAACAGTCTTTGGTAAAGTTCTTACTGTTGTATTTCTCACAGACGTAGTGAGATCTGCTTCTCTTACACCTGTTCCTGTTGTGTCTGTGTGTCTGACGCAGCCGAGGGCGGAGATTGGGGCACGCTGGCGGGAACGGTGGGCGGGGAGGACTATTCTTAAAGGGCCAGTGCAAAAAACAGAAAAAATTTGTTTAGAGCTATAATGGAACAACTTAAAGCAGCTATAATTAATAATCTGATGGGTATTTTGAGCTGAAACTTTACAGACAAATTCTGCTGACAGAAAAGACTTATATTAAATATAAAAAAAGGGGTCATGTATGTGCCCTTTAAACTTGTAACACTCATCCTTGATCACATTTGATGATGACTGATGATCACGGAGAGCTGAACAGATCTTTTATTCCCGGTTGCTTTGCGCAAGTCCTGTCTTGTTGATATGATTATCCACATTACTATGGGGACATGTTAATACGCCTGTCAATCAATTCGGTGGCCGGAGAAACTACCCTCCTGCGTCAAGTTGTGCAACTTTGTGCTAGTCTCTTCTCGTCATCATTTTTCTACGTTAGTTTTGTTTAATTTTCGCTGTCCAATTTCTAAAATAAATCAGGTACATAAATGGGACAGTCAATGGAGCAAAGGCCATGTCTGTGTCTGTGCACGGATTCGTGTTCTTATATTGACCGGTCAGTTTCGCAGGTTACCTCAGAAGAACAAACTCGAACCGCGAGAACACAGAACGTATATGAGAAATGAGATTCTGTGAGCTTCCAGTTGATCACATGACTTCACGCCAAAACAACTGTGAAAATGTCTAAATACTAAAGCACTGTCAGTGAAGATCATTGTAAAGTGCGAATAAAAACGTTTTCAGCAAGGAAACGACTCGCACCGCTAGTGGTTTGTGGGGGCCCCCTAGTGGCGTCGGACCCTATGCAGCTGCTTAGTCCGCTTATAAGGAGGGCCGACTATGCATATGTGTCTTGTATTCCGCCATTTTGCCTGGTTTTGTGCTTTATTTTACATTTTGCACAGATTATTGTTACATGAGGGGGTTTTCTGCAAAAAAAACAAACAAACAATATATATATTTAAAATATACACTTCGCTCAAAAGTACTTCTCAATCAAATAATTTTGGAGGTCTTTAATTCAAAGCTTGTAGAAGTGTCAAATTAAAGTAATCCCTTTTATTAATCTAGCATATGTTCACAGCTGTAATAATAATCGTTTTTATTTCATAACTCTTCCTATCTGCTCTAAATTGAAATGTCTTTTTTTTTTCCTATTTGGACTTCTCACATTACGACATTAATGTGAAAGTTGGATGAAGGAAGGAGTTTGACGGTTAGTCAATAATGTTTTCTGGATGCCTTGTCTATTTTCACAAGCCCCAGTGACATAAGAAGTACAAATTGCTTGCTTAATATCATGAATTTCATAATCCGATACTAGCTTGTTTTAGGATTTTGGCTGTAAACATGCCTTTGCAAAACATCTGAAAATTCTAATCTGGTGTAACTGGCCTCCAAAAAGCACATTAAAACCGGTTAAAACTGGCTTCTCCTTCAGCTGTCGGTAAAGTTAGCTAAAACATGGCAGACCTTGATTAATGAACTTGACCTTTGACCTGAACACTGTGTTTCAGCTTAGTACTGAGTGACGGCATCCTGTTGAGCTCTTACTCTTGGAAGCCCAAGTCTTTCTGAATGGAGCAAAATCTGGTTTATTACTTTTATATATATATAAATATATATTACTTATGAATACTGTTGGCATGTCTTGCTAAGTTTGCTTAAAGAAACACTCCTCTTTTTTTTTTCAGAAATAAGCTCATTTTACGTGTCCTCTAGAGTTAAAGAGTTGAGTTTCACCGTTTTTGAATCCATTCATGCAATCTCAGGGTCTGGTGGGAGCACTTTTATTTTAGCATAGCATCAATCGTTAAATTGTAGTATTTCATATTTAACCCTTTTTTTTATTTTAAAAAAGGGGTTTTAAAACGTTTTAAATACCCCAGCTGACTCTCATGCGTGAGGCTTTTTTTTGTTACCATTACCTCCGTTGCGTTCTAAAGTTCCAATGGTGGCGCATTAAGTTTATCATGTGACCAACCAGCCCCATTGATCTATATATATTTATATCTATATAAATCTATATATTTAGATCTGT
>CAIGQQ010014769.1:1933244-1963560 GCA_903798035.1 Danio albolineatus
ATATTAGGGATGTTCATCACGCAGTATCAGACTCGCAGTATCAGACTGGATTGGAATCGGACGTTACTTTCCTATCAAGACTTGAATATATATGTATATATATTCTCATTATTTTTTAACACATCTATAGTTATGCGGTGGCACAGAGAAAATGTATTTTGTCTTTTAAACAGTTTAATAATAATCCCATTATTTGTTATATGATGGGTAATGGGTGCTGCCGTTGTTGCTTGAAGGGATACAGCTGTGATCAGAAGTTAACGAGAAGTATTTATATTATTTACTAAATTACGTATCAATTGTATTTTATTAGCTAGATGGGATACAGCTGAGCATACTCGCGCCACTATAGCAGATTTGTT
Source organism: Danio albolineatus (assembly GCA_903798035.1). Taxonomy (NCBI): domain Eukaryota; kingdom Metazoa; phylum Chordata; class Actinopteri; order Cypriniformes; family Danionidae; genus Danio; species Danio albolineatus. Next base: position 1,933,607 of record CAIGQQ010014769.1, read on the forward strand.
TTAGGTAGGAGTAGACGCTAATAAAATCTAATTAATGCGTAATTTAATAAATAATATTAAATAAAATAACACTTCTCGTTTATTCATAATTTTCTGCCGGCTTCAGGGACTAACCAAGGCTGATCACACTGGTGTGATCTGATGCGTAAAAGGGTTAAAGAGTGACCCCCTGTTGTTACATAGTGTACTAAGACTGATGAAAAGTTTTCTAGGTCAATATGGCTAGAAACTATACTTAAATCCAGTGTAATAATCAAGAAACTTTGCTGCTGTACCATGGCTTCAGCAAGGATAATATTACGCAGCACCTAAAAATAGTCCCCAGATAGATAACTAGGAAACAACACTGCGTAATATCATCCAACACTTATAGAAGGTAAAACTAGTCACCAAAACCATACACTTCTTAAAAATTATCGTCTGTTCTAGGGAAGTCGTAATTGTGCCATCAGATGTGTTCGAATCAGTTTGGTTGGAGAAAGATGGGAACATACCATTTCCACTTAAAAAAATCAATCCATTTTTTAAACTCTCCATCTACAAATGAATGTTGTACATGCAACTTAGATTCATCAATATCAACAATTTGATCAATAATACAGAAACTGCATCCACCGTGTTTGATGTGGTCTCTCGCACTCCCCCTGCAAATAATTAAGTTTCTCAATCTTGTGGTGCTATTAATACCACCCTTGTGTTGAAATTGATATTATCTCACCCAGAACTTTTCAGCATTACTTGAATGCATAGTAATTCAACCAATAACATGTGTAAAATATATTTAAGTATAAATGTCACCTGGGTATAGTTCCTAGCGTATTGTCTTGAAATATAGCAACCTTTCATTTTCTGTCAGTACACAATGTAACAACAGGAAAGACAGGCTTTAAAAAATATAACTAATCATTTTTGAGCAAGATGCTAATGGTCTAATCCGATTTAATGATCTATGCTAAGCTAAGCTAAAATTGCTCAATTGGTTAAATATATTAAAATATGATTTAACTCAACTGTTACTTAACCAGAGGCTGTTTTCCAAAAAATAAGTGGAGTGTTTCTTTAAATTTGCAAATTAAACTGCATATTTCACATTTATCAGATGCTTAAAACCTGCATATCTATTTTTGCCAGTGCCCTCCATGCTATACCAATTGCACTGCAGTGTTAAACACATTGGAAATGGACATGGAAAACTGCTCGTGATCATATTTCGATACTTCCAGATCTTAAATCGTGCAGCTACAGCATTGACTTCATTAGCCAGAAGTGTGCATTTCAGCGTTTCACCATCACGTGTGTGGAAACTCCTACGCCTGGAAACGTTGTGGGCTACTGTCTTACGGCTGGAGTTGACACTTACAATTAAAATAGCACATTTGTCACTCTATGTGTGTCTGAATAAAGCTAGTCAGCAGGTGGGTCTTAACAAAGGATGTTAGTGATTCAGTAATGTGGAAAATAGAGCAGTTCATGAGATGAGTAAGGACACATTTCTTGGACTGAAAACTTGTTTGAGCTAAATTATTATGGTTTTCAGTTGACCCACAGAGAAATATGGCATATGGCAATATATGTAAATTACTTTAATGACACTCAAGTTCATATTTGGATTTCGCATATATAAAATATATGCAACATATATTTTTAAATATTGCAAAAATGGCCACTTCATATATTTTTTCAACAATTAGGAGTAGAAATATGTACATATTTTCGGCTATATTAGCTATAATGTTGTATAATAATATGGCCACATGCACTACCTGACAAAGTCTTGTTGTCGATCCCAGCTGTAAGAGCAGCCCGCGGCCCGCGGGCCCTAGTTTGGGCATCTTTGATTTAAACACTTATGCCGAGTTCAGACTGCATGATTTTAGCCCCGATTTTGACTCGCCGACAGGTTTTGAGAAATCGCCGACAAATGCCTGAAATCACAGGCAAATTGGTGCTCGTGCACGCGAGTGACAATCACACAATATGAACTATCAAAGACGCGGTCTGAGAGAATCGCCGATGAGTCGCCGATGCCCGGGAGATATTTGGCGTGCTGAATATCTGGAGCTGCCGTCAATTCAAATCATGCTGTGTGAAATGTGTTTTGACTGAACATAACATCGGCGATTGCCTACAGCCAATGAGAGAGCAGCATCCACTAGTGTGGGTACCTGCAGGCCAGCGGGAGGTTGAGGGAGAAGTTAAAAGCTCTCATTTTCAGTTTATTCGGACACAAGAAATGGAGGGAAAATTAGTGTAAATTTGGCAGGAGCCCCCATGTCTGTTTGACGTGTCATGTGAGCAATTTCACAACCCAACACAGTCAAACAATAAAAAAGTTGAGGAGAAATGGCTAATTCCCTTCAAAGCCAGGAGAGCAAATATGTACAATTTCTACCCCGTTAAAGACTTCTTTCTCGTTATGCAGTTAATAACAAAAGATATACTACGTGTTTTTGGGTGCGAGATGTAGTTTGGACAAAGTTGTCTGCGATTCTTCCTATTTTGAAGTCATGCAGTGTGAAACTCCCTGTCGCCGATCCATCTTGCTTTGTATACAAAGCAGCGACAAAACACTACCCCAGATTGTCATGCAGTGTGAAAACATCTGTGACATGACTACTTTGAAAATCATGCAGTCTGAACTCGGCATTAGCTAATATACAGCTTAGATTTCTATTAGACAACTACTATTTTTGATGTATTCTTATATTTATTTATTCATTTTTCTGTCATTTATTTTCAGTGTAAAATTATTACCTATGTTTAAAATCAAAACTTTCCACTTATTTTTAAGTCCAAAGAGAGAAATGGACTGTTGTTTGTTTTTATTATTCTTATGTCCTGCATTATTTTGGTTACTGGTGTTTTAGAATTAATGAATGCATAATAATCTTGATAACTGTGTTTATTCCTTAGATAATAAACGTACAACCAAAATCTATAATCGTTGCATCCCTAATTCAATGTATATAAGCGAAATCCAAACATGAACGTAGATGTCCCATATGTCATTTGCACACATTTCCATTTGTATATTTCCGAGTGTGCTGTGTATCTGCTTTGTTTCAGGGATGGTAAAACGATATAGCCGCGCATGCGTAGCAAGTAACGTCTGAGTGCACGTGTCGTATTACTTTCTTTCCATGACTTCATCATGACTTCACTTATGGCTTGCATACATAAGACATCTAGAAGCTTAATCATGCAGTGAGAGTTCTGGTTCCTTCGCCCCATATCGTGAGCTTAAATGAGAGATGCCCCGTTGGGATCCATTTATGTGATATGTATGTCAAACTCCAGCAAAATTTCACGCTGGTTTATCACAGACAGGAGGGGATTTAGACACACTTAGACTGATGCACACATGTGAGTGTTGAGTGATTGGAGCTGGCGTTGCGCTCAACTGGAGGCTACCTCACACCTCAGGCATGACAGCTGGGGCCCTGTAAGCATTACATCATGGACTGATGTATCCGCATATCGCATGTCACTGGTGCTCCGACAACAAGCGCTATCAGCACTAACCCTCACCTACACCATACTCGTTCACTCAAAAATTCCTTTTGCACATATCCTTTGCTATAGTTTCTGAAAACACTCCATAAGCCATGCATGCAGTAATGTAAATAAATAATCTTGCAGTGTTGTGATACAACCGCTCCCTACTGAATGTTTACAAGAGTCAAACTCACCTATAGAGACGTTTACACTTGAAACAAGCTCAAAGGACTGAAGTGACCCTTTCAAAGTTGTGAGTGATGCAGTCGAACCAGAATTAGCTAGCATAAACCAGCCTGGACCTCACTTGGTCTTCTCAGGAGTTAAAGCATTAAGTGTGTTTCACAAAAATTCCAGCAGCGCACTTAAGAACAGACACTGCAATTCTTTCCTGCAGAGCTATCACTGCTGCTAGCGTTTTTAGCATTTTTGTAGGCTGACGTCCTCTTTTATTTACAAAGCTAAAGTCAAGCTCATCTATCCATGCGCTGAATGAATAAAGGAGTTAGGCTATAAAGAAATACTCTGCATTTTTTGAAAACAGCATCGTTTTACAACTCTCCTAGAGATAAACTGTTGAGTTTGACCACTTTTGTATCCCTTCAGGTGTTCTCTGGGTATGGTGGGAGCAATTTTAGCTTAGCTTAGCATAGATCATTGAATCTGATTAGACCATTAGCATCTTACTCAAAAATGTTACTCAGTTTTGATAATTTAAAGCTTGACACTTCTGTAGTTACATCATGTACTAAAACCAACTGAAAATAGGCCAATATTGCTAGGAACTATTCTCTTGTTCTGGCGGAGTGATCATAGCTTGGCATAAAACTCAAACAAATAAATAAACACCAGGATGAGAGTATATTTCTGAGCATGTCATCTTGGAAAATAGTAACTTCATTTCCTATTAGTCTTGGAGCTTTAAATAGGAAAAGTATAACTCTAATCATTTTTGAGCAAGATGCTAATGGTCTAATCCGATTCAATGATCTATGCTAAGCTAAGCTAAAAAGGCTCAAAATCAATTCAGATTAACTGAATCGATTCAAAAATGGTAAAACCCAACTGTTTAACTCTAGAGGGGGTTGTAAAAAGAGTTAAAAAGTTGTAAAAATTTTTTTTTTTTTTTTTTTTTTTTTTAAGTCAAACGCTTTAAATAGGAAAAATATAACTTTAATCACTTTTAAGCAAGATGCTAATGGTCTAATCCGATTCAATGTTCTATGCTAAGCTAAGCTAAAATGGTCCTATTTAAGGCTTGACGCTTCTGTAGTTACATCATGTACTAAAACCAACTGAAAATAGGCCAATATGGCTGTGAACTACACTCTCATTCTGGCGTAGTGATCCTAGCTTGGCATAAAACAAAAACAAACAAACAAATAAACACCAGGATGAGAGTGTATTTCCTAGCATATCATCTTGTAAAATTATTATTTTTTATTTCCTGTCAGTCTTGGCACACAATGTATCATCAGAAGAGCTTTAATTAGGAAAAGTATAACTTTAATCACTTTTGAGCAAGATGCTAATGGTCTAATCCGATTCAATGATCTAAGCTAAGCTAAAACGGCTCCAAATCAATTCAGATCAACTGAATCGATTAAAAAATGGTAAAACCCAGCTGTTTAACTCTAGGGGGGTTGTAAAAAGAGTTAAAAAGTTGTAAAAAAGGTTTTTTTTCCCCCTTAAATTTGTAAAGAAAAGTACATATTTTACATTTATTAGACACTTCTAATGCCATTCTTTTCAGAATAAAACCTGTAAACCTAGTTTTGCCAGTGCCCTGATATACCAATTACACTGCAGAGGTATTTAAATGCAGGATTTTGCGTAAAGTGCTGACTTGTAATTACTGATTTACAGTACACTGCAATGTAAAGCATTTAACATAGTAATTGTAATACATTTACAGTAGGTAGTGCGATCATGCTGAAACATGCATCTCTGGGTATGGTGGGAGCCCTTTTAGCTTAGCTTAGCATAGATCATTGAATCTGATTAGACCATTAGCATCTCAAAAATGATGAGAGTTTTGATCATTTTCCTATTTAAGGCTTGACACTTCTGTAGTTACATCATACATCATGTACTAAAACCAATTGAAAATAGGCCAATATGGCTATAACTTTACTCGTTCTGGCGTATTGATCTTGGCATAAAACAACTAAAAAAAACAACAATAAATAAGCACCAGGATGAGAGTGTATTTCCTAGCATATCATCTTGGAAAACGACAACTTTTCATTTCCTGTCAGTCTTGGCACACAATGTATCAACAGAAGAGCTTCAAATAGGAAAAGTATAACTTTAATCACTTTTGAGCAAGATGCTAATGGTCTAATCCGATTCAATGATCTATGCTAAGCTAAGCTAAAATGGCTCCAAATCGATTTAGATCAACTGAATCGATTCAAAAATGCTAAAAACCAACTGTTTAACTCTAGGGGGGTTGTAAAAAAGAGCCTATTTTCAAAGAATAGTCGAGTGTTCCTTTAGGTTTAAAATTAAAACTACATGTTTGACATTTATCAGACACTTCATTTGGAAGTAAAACCTATAAACCTAGTTTTGCCAGTGCCCTGCTATACCAGTTGCACTGCAGAGGTATTTAAATGCAGGATTTTGTGTAAAGTCCTGACTTGTAATTACTGATTTACAGTACAGCGCAATGTATAGCATTTAACATTATAGCAATTGTAATATGTTTACTGTTGGTGCGCGATCATGCTGAAACACGCATCTCTTCGTACATGTATAAAGTGCACGCTTGCAGTCTGCTTCATGCCTAAAGCCGTCGAGAGGGTGTTATAATTTTTTCATTTTCAGAAAAACACTGAGTGGGCCCCTAAGGTGGCCACATATTTGCTCGGTGAGTAAGGAATGCGGTTGCATGCCTTACTCATGAGCCAGATTCAGCTCATACACAGTAAGAGCGAGCGAGAGAGAGAGACGGGGGGAGACAGAGTGAAAGTAAGCGAAAGAGGAGAGAGACAGGGCAGACTGTGCTCACGGCAAATGAGCTCATTCACTCTAAGGTCATAGAGAGAGAGAGAGAGAGAGAGAGAGAGAGAGAGAAGGCGGGGAAAGACTTGAATGGAGGCTGTACAACAATAGCGAGCTCCACTTTCAGTTGTTGCCACACAGAATGAGATCGAGGAAGGATCCGTGGCGCTCCTGAGGAAAGACCACACACTTCTTCAGCTCCGTGAGGGGAGCATAGCTGTATCTTTCCTGCGTGTTTTTTTTTAGGATCGTACTTTTTTGGCCCCCATTGGACATATTCTTTTTTGGACTGCGGTTTGGCGCTTTCTGAGTGGGTGCAGATGCCCATAGACGTGGTCATATCGTCTCCAGAGAACTGCTTCTGGCCGGGGATTCAGCAAACAGACATGACACTCAAAATCAGAGTCCGCAAGATGAGGAAAGAGCGCAAGCTTAGAGGTGTGTAGCGTCTGTTGACACCTGGTCAACGGTGCTTTCCCCATTTGAGCCTGTCAAACATATATTAATTGTGATCTAGTTTTGTTGTTCTAATATTTGAGATCGTTGTCATCTTAAGTCTACAATGAATAGTTGCCTAAAAGAGTGTAACATTTGAGCTTTAATAGTCTCTAAAAGCAGTTGTAGTTGAAAAAGCATGCGTGGGATTGTTTTATTTCAGTACATGCACTGCAGCTGGTTTGTGTGTGTTCATAGTTTACAGCTTATGGTGCGTTATTATGCGCACATAAAGTGTGTATGTGACCCTGGACAGTTCCACCGTTTTTATTTCATGTCAAAAATTGTTCGAATATTACGTAAAGATCATCTTCCATGAAGACATTCTATAAATTTCTTACTGTAAATATATCAAGACTTCATTTTAGGTCATTTGCATTGCGAAGAACTCAATATGGACAACTTTAAAGGCGCTTTTCACAGTAATTTGATTTTTTTTAAGACCCTCAGATTCCAGATTATTCCAATACTGTCGCTGTATCTCTGCCAAACATTGTTCCATCCTTATTTATGCAGCTTTCGGATGACATCTGCATCTCAATTTCCAAAAATTGACACTTATGATTGGGTTTTTGTGTTCCATTGTCACATCTTTGAGTATATATAATATGCATGCATTGTACTGTTGTCATCAAGTACAAGTTAAACAGTTGGACTTTGCTAAGCAATTTACTTTTATTGCAGTGACGTCTGTGTTTCCGTTACGGCTTTAAAGCAGAAATGTAATAACTGTAAAAGCGCCAACAGTTAATGATTGGAAGATACAGGGACCCGGGGTTTAACACTTCTAATCTGTCAAGCATGACACAAAGCGCCGGGAGTGATGAGGTAGCCACCAACCCCCTGCTGTTTTTTGTGTTCCTCATTGTGCAGCATGCATGTGTGCAATGATGTCATTGGGCCTTTATTGAGATGCTAATAAGTGAGTGCGTGTGCGTGGAGATGGGGACAGATGGGGTCTGATTCTCAATGGCGTCATGTCTTCTGCATCTAGAGACGTGCGTGTGTGTGTGTGTGTGCGCGCGTGTGTGTTAATGTGCATTAGTTTCATTCAGGGGCCCATCAATGCCACTAGATGTAGAGGCCTGAATGGAAGCCTGTGTGAGAGTGGCTATAGAGTTCAGCTGAAAAGATGAAAAACTGAGGGGCTTCTAAAGATGGAGGTCAGGTGCCAGAGGACAATGAACTAATATCAGAGGCTGTAGTTAATCAACTGTGTTATTAAACGCCATCATGTCTCCATAGATCCAAAACAAACTCATTGTATGCACAGTAGGGGAGGATAGTATTGCAGATACATTGAACTTTCAGGTATCATCAAAACAATTATAGATAAACACTTCCATGATGAATTGAGTTTAGAGGTCTGAGGTACGTCAGAGAATGCTGGATGGCGAATGGAGGTTATGTAAGCTTTGGACAAACAGAGAGAGAGAGTAAAAAAGGAAGTGTGCGAGTGGCACTTTGCCTTTTCGTCCAGCGTGAGGTTGACCCTGGCACACTTCGCTTGCACACATGCATTTATAGTGGTTTCAAGAAACGTCACTATTGACCTCTTATGCAACCAATTTTACTGCCACCTATTTTACCTCATTTTCAAGATATAAGTCTTCTGTTTCTCCAGAATGCGTCTGTAAAGCTTCAGCTCTAGACACCCATCAGATTATTTACTATACTTTTGTGTATATTGGAAAATAATCTGAGCTGTTTTGACTTTGTAGCTGTTTTTGTTGCCTGTGCCTTTAATGGAAATGTTTTTTCCCGCCCACCATTCTCACGTGCGTTCTCACGTGATCGCTCCCTATTGTAGGGGTGGGTGTAGCTTCTCCTGCTGCATCTCACGCATAAGCAGCACAGTGACAGACAAGAATGAAGCAGATCTCTCTTACTACAGTAAGAACTTTCCCAATGATTATTTGATGTATTTGTCATGGAGTTATTTCAAGCCTTTCTGCAACAATGAGTCACACACAATGTCGTCATAAAGTTCACACATACTCGTGTGACAAGTATGTATCCTGTCACATACAAATGTGACAGGATACACGTTAATATACACTGCTGTCTGGACATCCGTTATCATAATGTACAAAATTAACCTGATTTAACGTCTACAAACCGAGATTGAAGCGTCTTCTTTTATAATTGTACTGATTTTAATGTCTTTATTACAGTGATGCACTGTTTTCAACTTGTAAAACTCATTCTTGAGATGCTGATGATCACAGAGAGTTGAACAGATCTTTTAATCCCAGTTGCTTTGCGCACGTCCTGTCTTGTTGATATGATTATACGTGTTATTGTGAAGACAATCAATTTGGTGGGCGGGGAAACCGCACTTCTACGTCACGTTGCGGTGGGCTTTAAATCTGGAGGGATTTGGATCCTATTTTAACATCAGGAAATAAAAAAAAGACACTTATTGTGTTTTTAGCACCCGGATATGACTGTGGACACACTATACCTACACACAGTTCTGTACAAAGACCTTACAAAATATGATTTTGATCATAGGTGCCCTTTAAGTCAGTCATGGGTAAGAGTTATGCAAAATTGTGCATAGTGTATATGTAAGTACATAATATTAGTATGTTAACTGTGTGATTATTGCAGGAATAAAACCGGTCATTTGTTTATTTAACATCAGCAAGACAGTAAGACAGATACGGAAGCTCATGGTTTCCTTGTAATCCTAACTGTCACCACCACCGCCCTGTTAGAAATGATAGCTGATGACCTCACTTAAGTATTTCCTCTCTTGGCTTTTCAACAATGTGGTGCTGTACGTTTTCCTGTTAGTGCTGCTGTGGTCTAGAAACATTCTTCTTTCTTTTCTTTCCTTTTTTTTTCTTCGAGGAAGCTATATAAAGGATCCCTGTAGATCTTCGAAGCATTTTTCCAGATCCTTCCAAAAGGAGATCCTGTTCACTTGCTTTTTGAGCTGTGGTCTTGCTTTCACAGATCTCCGATAGCCTTTGAAATCCTTGACCTTTGAGTTTAAGGAAGAGGGATGGGAGGTCATCATTGTTTCCCTGTTTTGGCACAAGAAGTGCATTTGAGAGATCGTAGATAGGAAGCCACACACTAAAGAAAATTTGAAGCCTTACCATGGACGGTTGACAAAATGTCCAACCCCAGTTATGTCACTGGGCTGATAAAGAGGGTTACATTTCAGAAGAGGGGAGTAGACATCCAGGATATGGTGGTTGTATTGTGTTAGAAATAGGCATGAGCCAGTATAAAATTCTGACTGTATGATAACCTTGGATAAAAATATTAGTTTTACGGTATTGTGATTACTGCTCCAAAATAAGTTCTTGTTTAATGTCAGGGTATAAAACAACAACCTTCTTTTCCTCCATTGAGCACAATATATTTTATTTTAGGAAACATTTAAAATATATTGGACCAGTAGCTTTTGATGTTCTTTTTGAGGTTCTTTTTCTGCTGAAGACGCTGGCTGTTTCTCATTACCAAATGCGCAAAGTTTGGAATTGCGACCTTGGAAGTTCAGACTTCCCAAGTTCAGACTTGGAAGAACGAACTACTGAAGATGCAAGTCGGATACTTCTTCAAATGGAACGGCAGTGCACTTTATAACATCAGTTACCTCACCATGGATCCATCGGTTCCACCGTACATTAAGAATAAAATGATTTAATTATATAAAGCACAGCCTTATAATTAATATTAATACTGATATTATAAAACTAGATTTTGGATTTAAGAAAATGTAAATATAAATCACCATAAATGTGAAGTGAAATGTGTTATTATACACAATCGTGTCTTTGATTATCAGATTTAATAAATTACAATAGACATTATACTAGTATAAAGTACAAGACGTATATAATAAGAGAGCGTTAAGCAATTCGGTAAACAAAGACAAACATCGAACAACACTGTAACAATTAAAGATAATCATAAAACGTAACAAAATAACACTGCCAACATAATACACCTGAGAACCAATTATAGATTTAAAAGACCAAAAATTGTTCTTTAGATAGGCACAAGATGGATTCAATATCATGTTTTTACTACAATGGAGAGATGAGATCCAGTGGTACAACCGAAATGGACTGGCCGATTAAAGCTGCAATTGGCGGGGGAGGTGATGATCAAGCTCCCGCTGAAAGGCTTGGGGTCAGAGTCTGCATAAGCTAAGACAAATAGTCAAAGACATCTTTTTAAAACAACTACACTCTCGCCTGAAAAACTCGTAAAACTTTATTTTGTAACAAATCGAACGAGCATTTTCAAAATCGTGTGGGTTTTCTCCTTCGCCATTATCTTTCGCTGTTTGAGCTGCACTGCATTCTGGGATACCTGCGCTTCGCAAGTTCGCACAAGTCACCTCTCGATGCATTCTTGACAAAAGGGGCAGAGCAAGTACACATCTGGGAATTTTATCTGTACTTGTCAAGATGTGAACTTTGAATTGGAACAGTACTTCGGTGACGGCTGATGACGTTTCACAATGACAGAAGAACGCAAGTACAAACAAGTATGCATATTGAGAAACAGCCACCGTTGTCCTAAAAAACTAAATAAAATCATTGTGAAAAACATGTAAAAAGAAAAGAAAAATCTTAGGAATGGTATTACAGAAAACTAAACTAAATTAAAGACTATTCCAAACCTCGACAAACCTTTAAACCGGTTATCATCCTATGCCTAATTAGAATGTATATGTATGTGTGGTTTTGAGGGGGGAAGGGTGTATTCGAACCAGTATGGGGGTTGTAGAACATTTGGTTGGCAATCATTCATCTGCCACTGGTTTGAAGGGTGTATGCAGGAGGCACCAGGGGCCTGTTGGTTCTGCTTGAGTGACATGCAAATCACCTCTCGGTCTTCTATGCTGAGAGATGATGTCATCGTACTTGCCATTGCCGTTGATAGCAGGAAACAGACAGGTTGTCGCTCACGCTCTTAAAGAGATAGTTTACCTAAACCTGAAAATGATGTCATGCTTCACTTGTTCCAAACATCTTTGAGTGTCTTTCCTGCGTTGAACTCAAAAGGAGATAGTCTGTAGAAAGCTGGAGACTGGTAACCACTGACTTCCAATCTTCTTGTTTTTCCTGCTTAGGAAGTCAATGATTGCATGTTTTCAGCTTTCTTTAAAATATCTTCTTTTTTGTTTGACAGAAGAAAGAAACTCATAAATGCTTGGAACCACTTGAGGGTCAGTAAATAGTGAGCACAGTTTCATTTTTAGCTAATAGTTGTTGTTTAGTTGGTGATTTGTGCATCAGTAAGCTGAACAGGTGTTCCTTGATGTCAGTTAGGGCAAAGCAGGTTGAGTAAATGTAGGTTTAGGTTTAGCTGTACACATACACATGATGATGTCATGCGATAACATTTGACATGGCTTACGTTTGTCTTTGTTCTAAATGTTATCATCTCACTTTTTATTTGCCATGACTCACTTTATTGACTTGTTCGTTACAACTCCTCCCTCCCGTCGAGTTCTGTTTAACACAGTCACTTTTGTTTGGACTGTTGCACTGTTTCCTGGCTGGGATGAAATGATTTCATGGCTCCCTGGTTGACTGCTGTGTATGCACGCTCCCAGGGTTACCATGTCCCAGATTCTCATGAAGCTCATCTGAGATTAAGGTCTAAACCCATCTGCTGGGGCTCACACTTTCTGGCAGCAGTGCACAGCTTGATGAAGTCCTTGCTTACTTGCTCTGTAATTTAATTCCACTTGTCCATCTTTCCTTGTTACACAAACACATTCCAGGTTATGCTTATGATGCATGTGTGATTTCATTCCATAAGTTTATACTTCTTTGTATTAGTATGTGTGTCTTTTGTTATCCAGTCAGCTAAGAGCTGTGAACCAAGGGCTTGGTCTGCACCTGTGACCACCCTCATTCTCAAAGCCTGACGCAATTGTTCAGTTGAGGATATTAGGTCATTCAGGAAAAAGAGCTCAAGCAGACGAATGCCAAAACTGGAGCCACCCGCCTCTTAAAGAGACAGGATTCTTTTATAGGCCAAACGGCCTTTGCTCACTTGACTGCTGTGTTTTTACATGCACTGACCTAGATTGGCATAATCTTTTTCAGAACATCTGAATACTTGCTTGTTTTTTTTTTGACAAATGACATATGCCATCAAGATGTTCTTTTGTCAGCATGAAAGGTTTTGGCTTGAAATATTTCCCTTATTATTATAGTGTCTTTGTTTAGTTGTTTGTCCTGTTTGAGCGTTGTCGAGTTGTGTCCCTTACATAACATCTGTTTCAACAGTGATGATGTTAACAGCCGCAGAATTCTTCACCGTCTCTTATTCTTGTCTTAAAATTCCACAGGTCAAGGGTCTTTTTGTTGCTAATGTGTTCCTTCTTTTCTTTCTGTGTTTCTTTAGGTGGTTTTGCAGCATTCTCATCATGTTTCCCAGGCCTTTGTGAAGGCAAGCCAGTGGCTACTCTGCCTATGAGCTTGTCTCAGCCGTGTCTGCCTGTGGCAAACGTCGGTCCCACACGAATCCTGCCCCATCTCTACCTGGGCTCACAAAAAGATGTGCTCAACAAGGTACAACTGCTCATTACTAAAATCTTGGAATGTTAGAGACCTCTTCATATTTTATATCTTAATTCTTTGCTTTCCCAGGATCTGATGGCTCAAAATGGCATCACATATGTGTTAAATGCAAGCAACACCTGCCCAAAACCAGAGTTCATCTCCGAAAGCCATTTCATGCGCATTCCCGTCAATGACAACTACTGTGAAAAACTCCTGCCATGGCTCGACAAAACAAATGAGTTTATTGGTAAGGAAGTGCTTGCATCAATACCAGAAATGTTGATTATATCTTCCCTTTGCTCATTTATCTTTTTTTGGCTTGTCAACAGTAGAGGTATTTGGGTGCCTCGCATGTTTTGTTTACTCGCGTCTTGTTTCTTTTCTTCAGACAAAGCCAAGGTTTCCAACTGTCGAGTCATTGTCCATTGTTTAGCTGGCATCTCCAGGTCGGCCACCATCGCCATTGCTTATATTATGAAGACAATGGGCTTGTCATCAGATGACGCTTACAGGTAAACTCACTCAGACACCCTGCAGCTTAGATTGCACAGTCTTAGAAAGATATTTTCTGCTAGTTGTAATTTTATATCTATTTCCTGCAACATGGAAAATGGATCACATAGAAACTTGCAAACAATACCTGCTGTAGGCTTCCTAAAAACGTATCTTTATTCAAGGCCTATACATCCTCACATGATGCCTCTTTGTGTTGAATATGTTGTCCTATGCGCATGTGTGGATTTTGCCTCAGGGTAATCATTCTTACTCTTCTTGTGTTTCCAGGTTTGTAAAGGACCGCAGACCTTCAATATCGCCCAACTTCAACTTCCTGGGACAGCTGCTGGAGTTTGAGAAAGGTCTGAGGCTGCTGAAGGCTCTGTCCTCAGGTCAGGAGAAGTTGGAGCAGTTGAAGGAATTGTCAGAACCTAAAGGAGAATCTTCCAGTGATCCCGAAAAGGGCCGTTTGGAGGCTGAAAAGGACAGCACAGAATTAGACGGAAAGCTGCCTTCTCCGACCTCCCTCCAGCAGGGCTTTAATGGCTTGAATCTGTCAGCAGAACGCATTCTGGATACCAACCGGCTCAAACGCTCTTTCTCACTTGACATCAAATCGGTCTACGAGCCCAACCACTGTCCACGCCTTGCACCTGCACATACCGAGGATGTCCCTAAACTCTGCAAACTTGAAAGCCCAGAGGCCAGAGAAGCCAATGGCATATGTCAGCACTCACCCGTATCCGTCAGCCCTGGGTTAGCTGAATCTCCAAGCATCTTTCCCGAAAGCAGCTCCAGGCCTCGTTCCCGAAGGAAAAGCAAGCACAATGGTAGCAGTGCTGGAAGTTCTCCTGTGCACTCGCACAGCCTAAACTTTGGACGCACACTCTCTGCACAAAAAAGTTCCAGTCTTAATGACAATCTGAAGCCCTCCCTGCTGCTCAGCCTTCCCACTGTGGGTACCGGTCCCATGTGGACCAAGCATAGAGACACCGTACAGGCCACAACCCCTGTTACGCCAACAGATGAAGCCCCTTGGTTCTACGGATCAGAATCAATGAATGGTAATGGAGGTGGAGGGATGGTGCACTTTCCTGCACTAGGCTGTAGCAGTCTCCCTGGGCCGTGTGATGCAGTGCGTCTGCGCGACAAGGTGGGGGAACCACGGGACTCAAGGGGCAGTTGGCATGAGGATGCTCCCACTTCCAGTGCTGCTGATAAGCAGTTCAAACGGCGCAGCTGTCAGATGGAGTTTGAAGATGGGATATCAGAGACACGTTCACGAGAAGAACTGGGAAAGATCAGCAAACAGTCCAGCTTCTCTGGGAGCATGGAAATCATAGAAGTATCCTGACATCACCTGCACAGTCCCTGGGGACTTTACACACAGGCAGATAGGTGCCACTTATGAGCAAAGATGACTAAAAGTGGACCTGGAGATGCTCTTGTGCGGGACATTTTCATTTTAGTTCATAGGCTTGTCCTTAATGACTGGTTCTCAGAAATAAGACTTTGTTTTTGGTTGGTCTTTTTAAACCGGTGGACCCGGACACAGATTGACTTTGCTTTTTTTTCTATTTTTAAGCCATAGCCATCCCCAAGATGACAACAAGCTGGGACTCCAATTGCAGAAAAAACTGACTTTAGAAACAGATCCCCAATTTCTCATGAAAGCTTTACCAGCCTTTTGGTCTATTGAGATTCAAGCATGGCTGTTACGCTTACACTTGTTTCTTTTATTATGCCGCCCCTGGACTCTGAAGTTACACCACCACAGCACGAGGAGTCAGCACAGACTGAGCATTGGTGGTACATTTACTAGCTGAATGAAGGCCTCTTTGTGCACCCTGCTCCTGTATCCCAACGTTCTCGGAATCCTGGAGGAGGACCCAGGCATGTCATGAAGGAAATGCATTGTGGGCGTTTTCCCATAATGTTCTCTGTCAATCTTTTGTTACCCAGATTTCAGGGTCTCGTCCTTCCCCTCCTGTGCCCGAGTGGTGATGTTCGAACTCTTGTGCAACCCACGTCCCTGTCACTGAGCATGCTTCAAGGCTGCTGTGTTCCTTACAAACGAATAACACACAAACTCTACACGGCGATTTCAATGGACGATTTGTTTCGTCAGTTTCTTAGTTACAGTTTAATTTATTCTACTGGTTCATTCTGGTAATGAGAAATAATATAAAGATCGTGGAGTTTTTATTTTTCCTCTTTTTTCAGTGTTGATCTCACTTTTTCAGTGACATTTACAAAAATACATTCGCAAGGCCGATACGCAACTACAAGCAATATGTGTTTTTACATACCTTTCTCTTTGTCCTCCTTTTTGTTTCTAAGGGAGTGCCGTAATTACCAGGAATTATCTGATGTTTAAATGCACTTTCTGTTGCTTTAAGTGGAACGTTTTGGGGCGTTTTTATTAAAAGGGTACCACAACGCTTTACAAAAAATCTTGTGTAACCATTGATGTCCTGCGGTGTGTCACAAACTAAAGCATTTCTTACCGCTTTCGTTTGTCTCTCTAGCCTGCTGGCTTGAACTATTAAAGACTTTAATCCAGCATGAACAAGTTCTAGAGTAATCTAGAAGAATATGTATGATACCCCAGCATCCTAAATTTGAGTTTCAAGAATTTGAGTTTTGTATTAACAAGCACACGAGACAAAAATGAAGGGAAGAAAAATTGACAGGGACTCTTGAAGGGGTTTGTCTGTGTCCCCCATTTGTTCTGCATATTTATGACATTATTTATTGTTTGTTTGGGTCTGACTGTTGGAGGATGTTTGGATGGATGTTGTGAATGATTTGGTAGACTGACCCTTTGCTCATGTAGAGTGGCATCTTGGAGAGGAGATAAGCCCGTAATGTTTTCACCTGCAGCCATTGGAAAAACAGAATTAAACACAACTAGATGTAATTCAAAGATAGCTGATGGCCTGACAGAGTTATGGCTGTTGATCAACTGTTTATATGGTATCTAAGGCTTTTTTTACATGACCACAGCCTAGCTAAAAACTCAAGTTTTCCCCTTGCTTTTAAAAAAGTTTCACGTTTACATGACAACGTTTTCAAAATGATCCATGTTTACGCGTGCACAAAAATTGCCAAAAATGCTGTATTACATATGCCAGGCCAGTATTTAATGATGTCACACTCAGTGCCGAGGCTTCAGAGTGTGTGTCGAGGAATCTTCGAAAGATTTCAGGTGAAGCGCATATTGAAGCTTGAAACATATTGGAGCAATGACGTCACTGATGGTGGCTGAGGCCATGTTTTTGTTCAGCTATTTCCAGAATCACTACCATAAGGCACGACATCCTTTGCTAAGTTATGCGACTATATAATCATATAGCACCAGAGAACAAATATTATACTCATATCAATACATTAGTCTATGAAGAAATGGCTTTTTTTTAATCGTTATTTAAGACTTAACTGGAGGAAAACATAGTGTATCACATTAGGTCATCTGTAACGTATCTGCTTGTGCTACACTCTTCAGCCACAAGGTGGTATCGTGAGCAAATTGAGACTCGAAGAATTAAGACTCTAAGACAGGAGTCACCAATCTTAGTCCTGGAGTGTCCCTGCAGGGTTTAGCTCCAACTTGCCTCACCTGTTTCAAGTATACCAAGTGGGACCTTGATTAGCTTGTTCAGGTGTGTTTGATTAGGGTTGGAGCTCAAATCTGCAGGACACCGGCCCTCCAGGAACAAGATTGGTGACCCCTGCTCAAAGAAATTAACCCTTTTGTGAATCAAGGGCTCCGTCTGAAATTGCCTACGACTCAGTAGGTACTGCATTTGAATTTTGCAGAAAAGTATGAAAAGTAGAAAAACTGTTAGAAAAGTATGTTACTTACAGTAAGAATGTCAGTAGTCAGGCGTACTACATCCACCATTTTGTCATCATCACATGACCTACTACGTCAGTTGCATTGCTTCACCCCCATACACGAATTCTCACACAGCGCATCATGAGATAGCGTATCGTCCATCCGATGCGCACTTCAGAATCTCGCCGGAAGTAGAAGGTCATCCGGGTACTTCTCACATGCTGTTTTTCAAAATAAATCTGACATACTACTCGGCTCGCATCTGTTTTTTGCGTACTATATAATATGGAAGTATGCGATTTTGGAAGCAGCAAAGCGTTATTGCTTCATAAGGTTTCAGCTTGTCATCACTATCAGTATTTGGCGCTTTCACATTGTTAGTAAACACTACCTGTAAGGAAGTAATGTTGTCTTGTCAGCGACTCGGTGCTGGTTGTTTATATATTTGCCTGGTGTGTGAGACGAGTCTCTGCTTTTGGTTGTAATGTGAAGCGAATCCACACTTGGCTAATTCGCTTGTTAAATCACAACGTATCAGTGACGTATGGAATACTGTTTCCTGGTCCAAGCCGCTACTCATTTGAATTGCGAAAATATTTGTTTATGACCACTTTTTAAATCATATCACACATTAAAGTGAATTTTATATAAAATCATGCTGTCAACAACAGTCTCTGGGCATCTCAGACACCAATATTTAACAATTTATAAAAAATGATTTACTTTCTAGCCATCGGATATTACGCATGGTTATACATGTATTGCGATCGTGATATTCTAAAGCATTACATCGCTTTGAAAATGTTTATCATCACTATTTGTTGAGTCTCCCCATACAGTTTGATAAAGCGCTTGGACTCGGAAGCCGCCTTGTGTGCATCAGAATTAATAAGCGGATACCATGCATGTGAATGACGCCATCTTTGATGTAGACTTTCATTTTTCGGCTGCGGCATTTATAAAAACTTTCACTTTTGTAACCCATTTTCAGAATTATGCATAAAAAAACTGCTGTTTTTGTGTAAACGAACAGGCAACACAAAAACAGTAGAATTTTTTGGATGAAAACGTTGTTGTGTAAATGGCCCCTGAAACTTTATATGGAAGATCACAAATGGACAAGTAACGATGGTTAAAACACATTCTGCTTTCTTTCTTCTCAGGGGAGCTGTTTGAGTCAATTACATCTCTGAGGTTTCTCTTTTTCTCTAGCTATTTTCCCTCTCTT
Source organism: Danio albolineatus (assembly GCA_903798035.1). Lineage (NCBI taxonomy): Eukaryota > Metazoa > Chordata > Actinopteri > Cypriniformes > Danionidae > Danio > Danio albolineatus. The sequence continues at coordinate 1,952,706 of CAIGQQ010014769.1, forward strand.
CTCTCCACTCATTTCTCTCCTACTTGTTCTCTCACACTCCATTTCACTTCATCCTCAAGTTCTAGAACGCTCCAAAGGTTGAGTTTAACACAGAAAGGGTGTGTGTGTGTGCGCGCGTGTATGTGCAAATGTGAAAGGGATGGGAGATAGTTCAGCAAATTATTTATGTCTGTATTTTTTCTGTTAGCTTTTCTGTATGGCAAATCTTGTATTTGTGCTGCTGTATTTTTTTCCTTGTGTGAGACATCACCTGTATTTCCTTTTCCTTCCCTGTACTATATTTTTAAAGACATTGTTGTCATTATTTAAAATGTAATAAAAAGATGCAGGCTGTCCTTTTGCTGAAACTGTTAATAGTCGGCAACTAATTATTATTATTATTACTATTATTATTATTATTATTATTATATGTTGTGTGAATAGCATCGTATCAACAAAACTAATTGATATAGAACGTTTTTTTAAAGAGAAAATCTTGATACCTTAGGCTGCTTGACGCAAAATACCTCAGGTTCTTCTGAAAGGCTTGTTCCTCCCCATGTACCCATTTTGTGACGATGAAACAAATACAAACATTACAAAATATGAAAAGGTTTTGTGATTTCTTGTTATTCTGAATCTGAAATCCCTGACATATGATGAATTATCAGCATTATCTTTTATGGTTTTGTTCGAACATTCGATTAACATTAGGATTTCCGTTTTGTACAGTCTCAAACACAATTCCTGGAGGGCCGCAGCTCAGCATAGTTTAGCTCCAACTCACATCTGCTTAGTATCGAATACCTTGATTAGTTGGATCAGTTGTGTTTGATTAGGGTTGGAGCAAAACTGTGCAGAGCCGCGGCCCTCCAGGAATCCAGTTTATGACCTATGGTTTATACAGAAGGTAAGATGTAAAAAAAAGTTTATAGGCATTGTTGTCTTTAGGAAGAAATTGATAATACTTTGATGTTGACACTAAATGGGGTCCATGTGCAAACCCACCGATTTTCAGTATAAAAGTGAAACTGAAATATTTGGGGGTTTTAGTAGGAAAGCATGCAGCAAATAATAATTAACACACTTTTTTATAGACTTTCCACGTATAAGGACAAAGGTTTTGAGTTTTTGTGAGGGTAGCTTGGTTATTTGATATTTTTTCATATTAGTTAAGGGGTGGTCCACTATGATATCATTTTTAAAACTTTAGTTGATGTGTAATGTAGCTGTGTGAACATAAACAACATCTCTGTCAGACGCTCAAAGTCCAACGCAAAGTGAGACATTGGCTTTAACAGAGTTAGCTTAGCAAAGCCTACAGCGAACGAATTTGGGGACTACAAAAAATACATCCTGGTTAATGATGACATTAAACCTTCAGGCTACGAGCATACACCCTGCGCAGCAAAGGGACGTGGCCATATGTGCTGTAATGTTATAGCAGGACGCTTGGTGACATGAAGTCGATCTGCAAATCTCAGCACTTTATGTTAGCTGACCAATCAGAGCCTCTTGAGGGCGGACTGTTGGAGGAACTAGGAAATATGACAGTGGGTTTCATGTTAGCTGAGTAGCTTCATATAATTACAGTAAGTAAGTGATTTTTCACAAGTGAGGCATGAGCACAAAGCGCTTTGCACCCCATAAACACAATCAAGCTTTAAAAATACACTCTAGACCACCTCTTTAACCTCCTATATGGCTTAGTGGCCACTTTTGTGGACGGCACATTTTTAACTGTCCAAAATGGGCAAAAAAATAGTTTTTACTTTCTGATAGAAAGTATCTAAAAATACATCATATCAAAAGATGATACTTTGGTTTTATTCTTATAAGGTTCCAAAAAGCCCAAATAGCAAAGAGAAATAAAAAAAATGCATGCAAAAAAACCAACAACAAAAAAAAGCTTTGGCCTTAAGAGGTTCTCTCAGAAACAACATCCGCTTGCAGTACCATTGTGTGTACAGTAAGAAAACTAAAGAAAAAATCCAGTAGATGATGATGTGGAAAACATATTATTGTAAAGGGGTAGTTAAAAATGAAAATTCAGATATTTGCTCACGCTGGTGTTTTTTTTTTTTTTTTTTCCTGTGCCATACAGCGTACTGTCCTCTTGAGATCATAAAAAGGAGCATGATATACGCTCATAATTAATGACCAGCATTGATCATTTTTACATTACAGGCAAAAGTAGCTGTATCTTTAAGTTATCTTTATCTCTGTAGCGATTTTGCAATGATTGTGTCAAAGCAGCTTGAAGAAAAGAATAATAAAAAATAAAAATAACATATCCAGCATATCCAGTCTGATCTCACAAGGAAATGTAAGGGTTTTTCGTTTTGTCAGTTTAGTGGCTAATTCGTACAAAGTTTAGTCATACAAAAATGTACGGTTTTAAAAAGGCGGCATAGCACCCAACCCAACCTCTAAACCCAACCGTCGATCACCCCAATGAAAGTTGGGTTTAGGAGTGGCGTTGGGTGCAATGCCTTTTTTTTAAAACCGTACATTATTATACAAAATATATCCGTAATATATATCTTACTAAGTGAAGTTTCACAAACTAATTTCGAGAGGAGCACGTGATATGATTGACTGCAGCTGGTCTCTAATCCACAATCATTAGTCAGCCAATAAGATTAATCCAAACTCACTACAAGTAGCCTAGCCAGAATTACTCCCTTATCTTCATTTTCCGAAGAAACCCCCTATCCAGCCCTTCTCCCCTTTTCTGCCTTTACCACGGGGAGCTCTCGAGAACTGCCTGATCTCGTATTCCCCTTACATGCTCATTCCAGGGTGGGAGCCCTGGGTTCAATTATCTCCGAGCTCAGGGTTCTCTCCCAGGACAGCATGCCAAACATGCTAACATTTGTCAAACAATATCTAAGTGTGAACTCTTGAAACTGTATCAATGAGATTGTAATGATATATATGAATAAGCCACTAAATCAAAAAGTTACGAATTGTCGTGAGATTGTGTTGGCGTATCAGGCTAGAAGCAGAGTAGTGGTGTATTGCTGGTGTAGTTCTGGTTAGATCGAAACCGATTCAGTTCACTTTAACAACTAACACTGCTGAAGAACGATTCACTGAAATCCACCAACCAAGCAAGCCCGAGGCCACATCGGCAAAATCCAAAACTCCACCAATTGACTGAAGTGTAGAAGAAACCTTCGAAGTAACCAGACTCAGTCGGGGGACCGGTTCCTATCTGTCTAAAGACATTGGAGGGCTTGTGACATTGGAGACATTGGAGTATCCATCATGGAGAATTTACAAGTAGGTCAACAAGCGGGTGTTCAAACTAGCCAGAGGGATATATGCAGAGACTCATCTGTCACTGAAGACTTTGCCGGAGTCAGTCTAGTGCTCTTGACTCATCAATGTCCTTTCTGACTATGTGGGGTTTGCTCATCCCTATTCAAAACGTATACAATGTTTACTAGCGACTCAATGCTGACAGAACTGGGCTAATATGATTGTATATTGATTCCAATAAGAACTCTCACTCAGTAAGTAGCGCATTACAATTAGCACTCTAGTAGCGCATTACAATGGGGGTAAATGCACAAAGACTAATAATTTTCAGACAGATCTGGTTTCTTCAAATTTAAGTGATCTTCACTGCCATAGATATACAATATAAAGTGGGTCTTAGACCAGACAAGAAGCACTGCGTTAAATTCCACTTACCCTGCGATCTCTTTAAACTGAAAATACTGTGGTAAAAAACATTTTTATAATGGAGATTCTACGCTAGCCTGCTGCTACTGACAGTGATAATGTTTACAGTCTATCATCATCTTTTCTGCTTGAACATCTAAGTGAATGCTTAAGTGTATTTAACTGAATGTATTTTGATTACATTACGATGCCGATGCTATAAAGGGGAACCTAATAAAACTGAAAATAGTCACTTAAACCTTTCACTGAAAGTTTACAGTTGGCTGAAAAACACCAGCTGTGCATACAGCCCATTATTCAAATTCAAAAATCTATTTGTCCCCTAGGGCCAATTCAAGCCATATAGAACAGCACCAAAAGAAAACAATATTATTAACACACAAATCACAATGTACAATTAGATAAATAACAATAACAACAATAAACTAACTAATATGTTAATTAAAAATATCTTAAATGCATAATGAAGTTTGTTAGTTTGAGGGTGTTACTTTTTGGAGTTTAAAAGCAAAATAGCTTTAGGAACGAAAGTGGCTGTCCTTCTCTGAGTTCTACACTCAAACTCAAATGCTGAATGGAGAATATGTGAATGGTCCATAATAATCTTGCTTGCTAACCTATGAGTCTGTTGATCACATATGCATGAAAGAGATCTAGGCAATCCAATAATCCAAGAACACTCTGTAACAACACTTTGTAACCGATTTCTATTCTGTAAATTAATAGGATCGAACCAACACGAAATGGAAAATGTGACAATACTCTTTATAAAACAATAATAAAAGGACAGCAAAATGTCTTTACAGACTTCAAAAGAACTGCGTTCCCTAAGGAGATACTGCCGCCACTGGCATCTCGTAAGAATCTCCTTAGTGTTAAAATTGAATTTTAGCTGGCAGTCGTAAATGGTACCCAAGTATTTAGCATGAATAAGCATAAATCCACATTGAAGTAGTGGTTGGCCACATTGTTACAATGGGGAAAAAAGAAAAAAAAAAACTTTTACGGATGCGTGAAAGGTGGCTTTGACACCCCCAAATTTTTGACTAATGTAGAAGAATTAGCTGAACATCCATCAAGAGTTAGCGATTATTTTAGTTTTTTTCGTCCAATAAAAAAATAAAATAAAGAAAATGTTTTTTTTTTTTTTTTTTGTGAATTTAATAATATCAGCTGTTTCCCAGTGATAAGTTGCAGCTTGAAGGGCATCCGCTACGTAAAACATATGCTGGATAAGTTGGTGGTTCATTCTGCTGTGGTGACCCCAGATTAATAAAGAGACTAATGTAAATAATATCAACTATACACTCTGTAATCTTTATCAATTGTTATAAATTACTGCGAGAAGATTTCGGTATCAATGGTAAAACAGAGGAGACTAATTCCTTTTTTATGATATCACGTAGCAGCTGCAACAAACCCTTGCTGTACCCCACAGTGCACCCTTTGCAGACAAGATGCCTCTTTTTTTAGTGATGCTAAAGTTTGATCCCATACAATACCATTTTTTTAATGGGGATATGACACTTGTTTTTTTTTTAAACAAATAGAATGTTATGCATTATTTAACAATAGTTTGTTTTATATATTTCAGGGTTAGACATCATTTACTTACTATCAAGTCTTACTCTCCATATGTAATCTGAATTTTATGTGCTATAGCACATTGATAGTCTTAAAGTGAACAAATCTAAAAAAGTGAATCCACTGGAATTGAAAGTCTCTTCACATTCCAATAGTAATGATAAAAGTAAATGATCCAAATATATTTACAGTGCATCTTTTCCCAAAATGGATTAAATTTCCTTAAAATTCTACACACAATCCCCCATAATGACAATGTGAAAAAAGATTTTTTGAAATTGTTGCAAATTTATTAAAAATAAAAAACCTGAAAAATCACATGTACATCAGTATTCACAGCCTTTGCCGTGAAGCTCTAAATTGTGCTCAGGTAAATTCAGTTGATTGGACATGATTTGAAAAAAGGTATACACCTGTCTATACAAGGTCCCAGGGTTGATAGTGCATGTCAAAGCACAAATAAAAGCATAAAGGAATTGTCTGTAGACCTCTGAGACAGGATTGTCTTGGGACACAAGGCTGGGGAAGGTTACAGAAAAAAATTCTGCTGCCCTGAAAATTCTAGTGAGCACAATGGCCTACATCATCGGTGAGTGGAAGATGTCTTGAACCACCAGGACTCTTCCTAGAGCTGGCCGGCCATCTAAGCAGAGTGATCGGGGCAGAAGGGCCTTGGTCAGGGAGCTGATCAATAACCCTATAGCCACTCTATCTGAGCTCCTTCTGTGGAGAGAGGAAAACCATACAGAAGGACAACCATCTGTGGAGCAATCAACCAATCAGGCCTGTATGGTAGAGTGGCCAGACAGAAACCACTCCTTAGCCTGGAATTTGCCAAAAGGCATCTGAAGGACTCTCAGACCATCAGAAACTAAATTCTCTGGTCTGATGAGACTAAAACTGAACTCTTTGGAGTGAATGCCAGGCGTTACGTTTGGAGAACACCAGGCACCGCTCATCACCAGGCTAATACCATCCCTACAGTGAAGCGTGGTGGTGGCAGCATCATGCTGTATGGATGTTTTTCAGGAGCAGGAACTGGAAGACTAATCAGGATAGAGGGAAAGATGAATGCAGCGATGTACAGAGACATCCTGAATAAAAACCTGCTTCAGAGTCCTCTTGACCTCAGACTGGGGCAACGGTTCTTCTTCCAGCAGCACAATGGCCCAAAGTACACCACCAAAATATAAATTAAGTGGCTTCACGACAACTCAGTGAATGTCCTTGAGTGGCCCAGCCAGAGCCCAGACCTAAATCCAATTGAACATCTCTGGAGAGATCTGAAAATGGCTGTACACCGTTGCTTCCCATCCAACCTGATAGAGCTAGAGAGGTACTGCAAAGAGGAATGGGCAAATATTCCCAAAGACAGGGGTGCCGAGGTTGTGGCATCATATTCAAAAATACTTGAGGCTGTAATTGCTGCCAAAGGTGCATAAACAAAGTATTGAGCAAAGGCTGTGAATACTGATGTACATGTGATTTTTCAGTTTTTTTATTTTGAATAAATTTGCAACAATTAAAAAAAAAAAAGAAAAAGAAAAATTCACATTGTCATTATGGGGGATTGTGTGTTGAATTTTGAGGTCATAAATGAATTTTATCCATTTTGGAATAAGGCTGTAACATAAAAAGAACCATAAAGCAGTTTGATTTCTGTAACCTACATAGGTCTGTAGCATAATGCCAACAAATTCACTTACGACTTTAACCTGAGCTCAAAAACTGTAGCTAATTTGTGATGTAGAATTTGAGTATGAGCCACCGATTAGGTCTTAAATCAAACTTCGCTCACAGATATATTCTTAGACTGGATGCGTCATGATGAGAGCAACAAGAAGTATCCACAACAGTAAACTGATGCCTTGTTCTATTTCAGACATACTTCAAGCACTCACACGACTACTGACATGAGGGAAAAATGACTTTGTAATATTCCTTTCGTTGCTTTCTGCTTTGATGTGAAGTGCTGTTTAGACATGTAAAACAGTAGATTCCAACAGGTGGGTCATAATGCAAATATGAGTTGCAAATTTTATTTTTGAAAACGAAACTAAAACAAAAGACAAGCTATTGGTCAAAATATTTTTGTCTACTGAAATAGAATACTCACAATAAATGAAAAAGTATAACTAAACAAATCTAACAATAGTGCCCTGAAAACTATCTGAAATATAATGATAATTAGCAAAAATACTTATCGTTTTCAGAATTGATAAAAACACATTATGTGGTGGAAAATCAACTTGCGGCTGTTCTGAGAAATGCTTAGATGGAGGCTTGTTTAACTACATATATTATCTTTAATATGAACAAACTGCATAATTCCTTGGTTACACTTTACAATAAGGTTCATTAGTTAATGCATTTACTAACATGAACTAATCATGAACAACACTTGTACAGCATTTATTAATCATAATTGAACATTTACTAATGCATTATTAACATCCAAGTCCATGCTTGTAACATTAGATAATGCACCGTGAGTTAACGAACTAATAATGAACAACTGTATTTTCATTAACTAACGTTAGTTAACATGAAGAAATACTGTAGTAAATGTATTGTTCATTGTTTGTTCATGTTAGTAAATGCCTTAATTAACGTTAACTAATGAACCTTATTGTAAAGTGTGACCAAAATACTTCAGAAGACAATTTTGTTTTAACAAACACTGACACAGTATTCTGACTACATGTGATCCAATGCTCCAACATGCAATAAAAGCTACCTTTTCCATTTTCCATGCAACAAAGCAAATATGTTCCAAGGTTGAGAATCCAGGCTAAAATGGTGAATTCAAGATTCAATAAACCATATACACTCATTGGAAATACTTCTCAGAGATTTGTCTATATTGACATGATAGCATGACACAGTTGAAGCAGATTTGTCGGCTGCACATCCATGATGTGAATCTCCCGTTCCACCACATCCCAAAGGTGCTCTATTGGATTGGAATCTGGTGACTGTGGAGGCCATTTTTCAATTGAATTCAATTCATCTTTATTTGTATAGCGATTTTACAATGTAGATTGCGTCAAAGCAGCTTCACATAGAAGATTATAGTAAATTGAAACCGTGTCAGTCCAGTTTTCAGTGTTTTTCAGTTCAGTTCAGTGTGGTTTAATATTCACTGGTGAGAGTTGAAACACTGAAGCCATTTGAGTAAAGTGAACTTATTGTCATGTTCAAGAAACCAGTCTGAGATGAATCACGCTTTATGACATAGGGCGTCATCCTGCTGGAAGCAGCCATGAGAAGATGGGTACACGGTGGTCATAAAGGAATGGACATGGTCAGCAACAATGCTCAAGTTGTCAGTGGTGTTGACGTGATGCTCAATTGGTACTAATGAGTAAGTACTTCTGTAAGTTTAATATATAATTGACTATAAATAAAATAATGGCGGTTCATTCCGCTGTGGCGACCCCGAATTAATAAAGGGACTAAGCCGACAAGAAAATGAATGAATGAATGAATAAAATTATATATATATATATTTTTTTTTTAGAAAATGCTGATAATAGAAAATGATAGAAGACACAACCAATATATAATGTATGTTAATAAATAAAGGTTTAAATGAGCATTTCATACAAACATTTTAGAGAAAATGTCAGACTGGTAGACCTTTAAAATTTGATCAGAGAAAGAAGTGGTCCCCAAAGTGAAAAAGGTTGAGAACCCGTGGCATAAGGAATACCAACACAATCACATGGCAATTCGTAAGTATTTTATTTTAGTGGCTAATTCGAATAAATTTGTATGATCTCATTCCTACGATTTGCTCATCCCACAATGACGGTTGGTTTAGGGGTGGGGTTAGGTGCCACGTCTTCTTTTTAAAATTTGTTATTTTTTTATACGACTGAACGAATAACTATTCCATACGACTGTACGAATATGTACAAACTATCCACTAAACTGACAAAACGTGAAATAGTTACGTTTCCTCGTGAGATCAGACTGGGAATACAGTTGTACTTCATAGCAGGGTTTGCACACAACCTTTGTTGCATTTCTGCACATACTGCACATACTTTAGACATCCATTCTGCTGTATTGTTCCTCTCAATGAAGTCTTTATCGTCTGCCTCCTGTGAAAGAGGAGAAGGTGGTGTAAAATCTCCCACGACATCAACAGTCCATACCTAACTGCCCTCCTATAGAACGTCACACAAACGGCGCTTTGGGCTCAAGGTGAACCCCAGTGGTAAGAAAGCCCCTCCGTATGACCAGGAACACTGAAATCCTGTGGGAAAAGTAGGAAAAATTCCCAACTTCCCACTCAAGAATACCATTCTGTTCTCTCTCAGCTTGGGGATTTTTCATTCCTCAGCTTGTTTTCTGAATGTGAGTGAATCCAGTGAGTAGGACTGGGTATATTTCCCTCCTTTGGTGCAAACAGAACCAATTCTTTACTTTGTACAAACAAAATAACGCGCATGATATTGAGCGTGAGTGATTCATACAGCCACCCATGTGACGAATTCAGATAGTTGTTGAGTAAGTGTGTCGGACTGCATGTTCTGAAGAGGTAATGATTACAGACGGCCAGCTGACGATGACCACATCATGACATGCAGTCCACACAACAAAAGACTCTCCTGTCCTCTTCCCTCACATCACCATCAAAGCAACAAACATTCACTTTCAAGCCTGTGGCGAGCAGAGTTCATCCTCACTGCTTCTAAAAGAGAAATACAACCGTGCTATCTTATGATGAGATTAAATCGATGCAATACATAGTGTCAAATAATTATAGTAAATCGTATAACGTGGAAAAAAATTGATATTGAGTGCAAGAATGATGTTTCAATTTCAAATATAGTTCGAGAAACTAAAATGCTAATTATGTTAGCGTATAATAAATGTTATTGATTACAATTTAAGGCAAAATTATTAGCCCCCATGTGACGTCTCATTCTGAAAATGTAGCCCTATATAAATTTTTTAAGATCACAAATTATGTAGCCAGAGGAATGTATGGCTGCATTTTGACTTTAAAACGAACACTATAGGGCGGTATGGCAGCGTTCCTTTTCGCGTTTACCACTTGACCGCTTACCTGCATGTGGATGGCTTTTCTATTGTCGCCGCGTACGTCAGAGGATTTAAGACACAGAGTGGCATTTACTTTGACGATAGTGTTTGAGTCTGGTGAAGAACGGCTCCAGAAAGCAGGTAAGACAAAAACAAAAAGGCAAAAAATTAAATAAACGTTTAAATAACAGGGTGAGAATTTGGTAAAATCTGAAAATGTGGTAAAAGTTAAGCTGCCGCAAGGGCTTTTCTTTTTCTGGATTGCTTTTGAAAACAATGTCGGTTGGGTTTAGGGAAGTGTGCGGGCGCGGGTCAATCGGTGCTTTTTAAAACACTATTGGTTGGGTTTAGGGAAGGAGGAGGCTGGGGGGGATCAATCAGGGGGTCAGTCAGTCAGTAAGTTGACAGCGGCCTCTGGTGGATTTATGTGAGAAGAGCAGGCTCGAATGGCACTGGAGAGAGAAATTTGAGATCTCAAAAAGTGTACACAGCAGCCTCTGGTGGACAAAAACTGCAAAAACATTAATAAAATGTGTATATTTGAAGCAAG
>CAIGQQ010014769.1:1972985-1993680 GCA_903798035.1 Danio albolineatus
ATAATAATAATAATAATAATAATAATAATAATAATAATAATAATAATAATAATTGGGCTAAATGTAGATTTACCCCTTATTTCTGACTGCTGCGTTAAACATTGACATGCGACGGAAGCGATGGTGGGGGGAATCGATTCTGTTTCAAAGTCAAACTTACTGACTAGACAGTTTTTTGTGTGCCGTGCTTCAGTGTGGTCATTTTACTAGGATTTGAAACACAGACCGTGTTTACTTCCGGATTCCCGAACTCAAGCAGGAGCGGGACTGAACGCATCAGATGTTAAGAGCACTTGCTCGCTTTACAGACATCAAGGCTCGGATCCCAAAACACTGTCAGCCCAGCTCCGACACCTCACGCTGACATCTCCAGCTGCTGTGGCTCTTTAAAAACCAACATTCAACGTAATGACGAGCAGCTCCATGTCTGTTTTACATTTAGGCACCACTTCAGAGATCAAATAGCCCTGGACAGCCGGTGAAAGTCAAAGTAAAGGTGGCGTGGATGATCAGCTGCCAGCAGAATGGACTGGTTGATGGGGTGAGTTCAATATTTATTAATTTGGCCACTTATAAATGAGCCTATATTGTTGAAACTTGTGGCTTTAAGTTTGATAAATTCACAGTTATTTGTCAGAGTACATAATTATATTAACTTAAACTCACCAGCTGTACTGAAAGGGATCGTTCACCCAAAAATACTCACCCCCAAGGCGTTCGAAAACATTAATGGGTTTCACAACAGAAGATATTTTGAAAAATGTTATAAAACTGACTTGCATTGTAGGAAATAGAAATAATGTGTAGATCAATGGTTACATGTTTCCAAAATAACTGCTTTTGGCTTCCACAGAAGAAAGAAAGCCAAACACCTTTGAGACAAGTCAAGGGCGAGGAAATTATGACAGAGTTTTCAGTTTTGGGTGAACTATCCCTTCAACTGAAGTGGCTCAATCATCCTGCCGAGTTTCATTAGAGTCCATTGTGAACTTAAAATGGTAACTTTAAAGTGAGCATGGCATTTTGTCTACTCGTGTGGTTTCCTTCACGACATCCTGCCGCATGAAAAGCTACACCCTGACCTGCTGGGTTATTTAGGTCAAGAAGAGATCAGAAGACTTGTATATTTGTCGTATGTATCAGGGCTGCACAATATTGGGTGAAATAAGACATTGCAATATTTAGTTTTTCTGGGATGTATAAGAGCAATAAGGTGTGTGTTTGTGTGTTTTAAAGTGTGTATGTATGTTGATTGGGTAAAGAAATCTATTTTTAATGCTTTATTTTTGCGGCGTTTTTTCTGCACACTAAAAATTACAATTCAGATAGCTATCTGACCGCTGTCGTATCAGCACCTGAGCCGGGGAATCTCCAGGCCTAGTCCGTGCGCATGCTCCTCGCATGGAACCGCTACCATTCAAGGGCTTTTTAAACAATTTTAGTGTGAATGAGTGTGTATTGATGTTTCTTAGAGATTGGTTGCAGCTGGAAGGGCATCCGCTGCGTAACACATATGCTGGATAAGTTGGCGGTTCATTCCGCTGTGGTGACCCCAGATTAATAAAGGGACTAAGCCGAAAAGAAAATGAATGAATGAATGAATGCATTCTAATTGGCTGTTACTGCATTATTCATGTATTCATTTTCCTTCGGCTTAGTCTCTGATTTATTAGAGGTCACCACAGCAGAATGAACCACCAATTATTCCAGCATATGTTTCATGCTGCGGAAACACCCATACACTCTCACATTCACACACATACACTATGACCAATTTAGCTTCTTCAATTCATCTATACTACAATGTCTTTGGTCTGTGTGGGACCCGGAGCACCTGGAAGAAACCCATGCCAACACGGAGAGAACATGCAAACTCTACACAGAAACGCCAACTGACCCAGCCGGGACTCGAACCAGCAACCTTTTTGCTGTGAGGAGCCACTGTGCCAGTCGCCGCATTATATAACTTATGATTTGCAGAAATTTTAAAGCTTTATTTGATTTATTTATTTCGAACATAACAATCATACACAAAACAATTCTTTAAACAAAATACATTTCAACATGGTCGAAATGGAGCGGGATAAAGCACAAGCTTATTACCCACCCCTCCCCCCCCCCCCCCCCCCCCATTACCACAGACATCATTTGTCTATTACTTCTTAATTTACTTATCTCTTCTTTTTACACACGACACATCAGCTTTACATGAGACATATTATGTCCTTTGGCATCTTTGATATGTTTAATTCCATTTGTACATTTAGGGCTGTGCAATTAATCGCAATCGCAAAAAAATCATGATTTAAGCACATGCAATTTCTAAATCGCGTAAGGCTGCAATTTTATCTAGTAATTTATTTAGATTTTTGTTCACGTTCTTGTGCGCATGATTTTAACATGTTAACCAATCAGAGCTGGCGCAGCACACCGGGCAATTACAGCTAAGCTGAGCGTGAGAAAGATGTTAACCAATCAGAGCTCACTCCGTGCACAACAAAGTTGAGCGGGAGAACTGAATAGGTGGTTTTGGTTTACGTTAGTTTTTATTTATTGTTGTCGCTGGAATTGAGGTTAGTTAATATTTATTTTTTCATGTTGTCTGTTTGTAAGACAATTTATTACAGTTTTGTTTATCAAGCAGTTAGTACTGCTGTGTGTATGTTTAACTAGAGTTGAGGTTAGTTAATCTTAGTTTATTTTATGTTGTCTGTTTTAAAGACAATTTTACTACAGTTTTATTTATTAAACTTAATACTGTGTTATTCAGTGCTGTGAAATGTTCTGTTATGCTCTTATTTTGCACTGAATACATTTAGAATGTATGTAGCTTGCTTGAAAAAGCAAAAACAGCTGCCAAAATTGCAAATAAAATCGAAATTGCAATATTCGTACCAAAAATCGCAATAAGATTATTTTGTCCATATTGCACAGCCCTAATTTACCTTTGATAACGTAGACCAAAAATTTTTTAGGGGGTCTAAGTTATCATTTATTGCTCATTTTGGATCAAATAAGGAATTTTATTGAAGATGGAAATCTTACTGTCACTGTGCCTGATCTCACATTGAATCGTAACTATTTCACAGATTGTCAGAAAAGTGGCTAATTTGTACAAACCCATCATATGAAAATATGCAATTTATTTATTTTTTATTATTATAAAAAGAGATGTGGGCAACACAGTGGCGCAGTAGGTAGTGCTGTCACCTCACAGGAAGAAGGTTGCTGGTTCAAGCCTCGGCTAGGTCAGTTGGTGTTTCTGTGTGGAGTTTGCATGCTCTCCACGTGTTAGCGTGGGTTTCCTCCCGGTGCTCCGGTTTCCTTCACAGTCCAAAGATATGCAGTACAGGTGAATTGGGTATGCTAAATTGTACGTAGTGTATGAGTGTGTATGGAGGTTTCCCAGAGATGGGTTGTGGCTGGAAGGGCATCCGCTGTGTAAAAAACAAATGCTGGATAAGTTGGCGGTTCATTCTGCTGTGGCGACCCCAGATTAATAAAGGGACTAAGCTGAAAAGAAAAATTAATGAATTAATGAAAAAGAGACTTGTCCCCAAACTCCACCCCCAACCCTACCCCTCTTTGGGGGATGAGTAAATCGTACTAAATTTAGAAATGAGATCATACAATTTAATATGAATTAGCAACTAAATGTTGATTTTCTTTTATACTTGTTTGTGCAGACCACTTGCAAAAGAAAAACGGACAATTTTTACATGCCTAGATGTGTTTTGAAGCTAGAGATGGGATAATAAGCACATGCAAAATGAAACGTGCACCAAAATGTCATTTTAATAATGTCTTTCTGCTGTTTGTCAGTGACAGGTCAAATTTTAGCTTCAGCCTGTGGTTATAAAAAGAAGGTTAGACAATAAACATCGTCAGGCATTCCTGTGGGTTTATGCCATCATACAGCCGGTTTAACAGGTCAAAAGACAACGGCCATACATTCACATTCCTGTCTCATTACATAAGCACCCTCTCTTGAACTGCTGCTGCTGTTTTTGTGTGTGTTCTGACCACATGAAGATACTGGCCATTGCAAGCAGATCAAATCCTTTCCTGTTTTGATGTCTTACATAGGGACATTTTGACTTCTGCCCTGTGACTTAGAGGAGAGCGGGGCACAAAGTAACACTTTTTGGTTTTGGCCAAATAATAAGTAATGGGGTTAGACAAGCCATTTGTTTTTTTTTTTACCAACAGCACACAAGCCTCTCTACAAATGAGCACTGGTTGTATGATCGCCGGACCTATGGTTTCTGTGCAGATATTGCCAAACGTGCCAGGAGTAAAAATATTACAATTTACCCCTCCAGTGGGGTAAGTTGTAACAGACAGAGGGTTAGTTGTAAAACATGCTTACAAAGGCAGATTTCACACAGTTAATTTAATTTCTGTTTACTTTAAATAGTAGCTATATTTCCTCAGTACTTAGCTCAGTTTATTTTTTATTCTACATAGCACAGTATGTTTATTTATTTATCTACTGGAAAAACACATCTGGATTTATTTGCATAATTTTCCATTCATGCATTATTATACAATGCATTTATTTGCATTATTAACAATAAAATATTTCTTTTTTCTATAAAAAAATATATTTTCTATTAAAAAACGTTTTTATATAAAAAGTTCCCAACATTACACTTAAAATTCTAAAAATATTTTGTTAGTTTAATTGGTGTCCAACAGTGTGTGGATTATTTGTAACACCCTGTTACTACTAACCCCGCTGTGTCGTGTTTTCTTCAAATCTGACTAGCAGTCACTGTTTTTTTTTTTTTTTACATCTTTCAAAATGGTTTCATCTTTTAGCCTAGAAGACAGAAATCACAGCAATATAAGATTTTACCAACATACTTTCACAGATTTTCTTTAAATAAAAAAACATAGACAAAGAAAAAATACTTTTATGCTGCAAAAATGGTTTCTCATCTAAATTTCGCCGAATTTTTTCAATAATTGGCAGAAAGACGTCTGCCGACGCTGTGGTCAAAACCTTGGAAGCATGCCTGGTTAAATCTGAGCAAATACCTTAAAACTCCGTGTTACATTTTACCCTGCGTTACTTTGTGTTACACAATGGTAATTCAAAGTGCTTTACATAAACAGGAAGAAAAGAAACAAGTATAAAAAAATAAAAACAACAAAGAATAAAACTGATTAAAAACAGATTATTATGTGTTAAAACAGGTTTTAAAAGAATGAAAAACAAAAGGAAGACATGAGTGCGATCTGTCGGACGTAGCGCAGTGCTCATTCAGTAAAGGCACAGCCAAACGAATGTGTTTTAAGTCTTGATTTGAATGTGCCTAATGTTGGAGCACATCTGATCATTTCTGGAAGCTGATTCCAGCAGCGAGGGGGCGTAATAGCTGAAGGTGGATTCACCCTGCTTTGACTGAACTCTTGGAATTTCAAGTTTATTTGATCCTAAAGATGTATTCAGTGAACATATCTGTAATGCATTGAGGTCCTATAGGCCATTTAGTGATTTATAGACAAGTAATAATACTTTAAAATCTGTTCTGAATGTAACTGGATGATTGTTTCTTTTCTGAAAGTAAATGTCATGGGAAAGCATGGTATTTGAAATTGATTGATATAGTGTGAACTGTACAGAAACAGGCTTTTTGGAAATAGTAAGCACAAAGTTATACTCCATGCCTAACAAGCAAGATGTTTTCCAATTGATGAAAACCTATCAATAAGATTGCACAAATATGCCACTAATTCATTAACATAAAATAATCACAAATAGTTTTTTTTATATACTGTATATTTATTTTTGTATATTTATTTTCTCCAACTGTTTAGCCTTAATTAACTTTAAGTTTTTTAAAAATGCCAATGCAAGTTTTTTTCTGACAGTTATAATTTCACGACGTTCATAATCTGATCAATGAAAAGCCCAAAGACTACTCAGGCTTTGCTTGTATGCTAAGAGATTTTGAAGGTATTGATATCAAAGAGGGCACTTGACACACATAGGATGGACAATAGAAGTTTTATTAGAGTGGAGTAACCCATTATGTGTAGAAAAATAGGGATTACAGAAAGGACAAGGGGAAGGAAATGGTCTCCACTGGGTGGAGGGAGCCATTGTTTTTTAGACCAGTGCTTTATTGGAACCGTGTCAGATTTTACAGCCACAATGTTTATTATGTTAGTTACTTGGATTTTTTTTCATTGGTCAGCTTTAGTTATTAATTATGTAGTTGGTTATATTTCCTTCTTGATATTCGTTTCCCCTACAACTGGGCTTGCCATTAAATCCAATGATTGAAATTGAATGAAATTAAATTGCAAACGCAGTTGAGCAAAGCTGCACATTTTGTTAAGGAAGCATGGTTGTGTGATCAGTAGTAAATTTCTTCCGAAAGCCAGAGGGCACTCTTGTGCGTAAACTCCGAATACTCTTGAAAAAAAGAACTCTTCAAGATGAAATCTCCTTAGCATTGTATTATAAACAGAAGGTGTGGGTTTCATTCAGAAGAGCTTATCCCTTTGGAGGGTCCTTTTGAAGGCATTAGGGCACAGGGATGAGCCCTTCTGAATTGATTGCTCAAAGGATCATAGCCCGAAGTGTCCATCAGTATTATCCTTCAATATCCAGAACACTTCAATATGACAGCCATGATATGTATTCAAAGCACCCTACACAGAGCAATATATCTCGTTTGCACAAACCTGCTGCCTGTGCAACCAAACACGTATGTTTCTGCAGCCTGCTGCAATTTAAAAAAAAGTTGTTAAATTCAGATGCAAAGCTGTCTTCATTGAATGAACTGCCAATTATTTTAATAAACATAACATGTACATAACAGGTCACCAAACCCAGAGAGACTCAAGCTCTTTTTTAAATGTGCTGTATGCATGTTTTTGACTCCTCTATAGCATTAAAAATACCATAATACCATGTCTGCATATATTTAAGAAACATGCTAAGGGAACATATTTGTCTGAAAAACAAAGATGAAGTTAGTTATTTTCCTTTGAAAATGTGAACGCTGTGTCTGAAATTCTATGTTTTGGTCTCTGTTGGTCTCTGTCCTGCCCATGGCCATGTTACCCAACTGTATTTACCCTAGGTTGCTGTCTTGATTGAAGGCTGCATCAATATATGCGACCACATACGAAAACATGACCTCTGGAGAATAGCAGCAGCCTCCAACCATGCACTTAAATTGTTAAAATAGTGTGGTTGATGTGTTCTCGAAGGTTTAGTAAACATAAACCGTTCATTTCATATAGACTTTAAATTGAAATTGTTTTATTTTTTCATTAAAATAGACACTACAAAACCGCAGACACTAGTGCTGTACTTCTCACAATATTCCATATTTTGATTATGAGTGAGTTCAGTCCATGTTTTTTGTATCACAGAAGCATAACCTAGAACCAGGCCCAGATTAGAATTCAGAGACCCCTGGGCACAGTGTCCTGGCCGCACCCCTATAGCTGAATTAAAAAAATAAGATTAATATTCTTTTGGGTGCCACGGTGGTGTAGTGATTAGCAGGTTCGCCTCACAGCAAGAAGGTCGCTGGTTCGAGCCTCGGCTGGGTCAGTTGGCATTTCTGTGTGGAGTTTGCATGTTCTCCCCGTGGTTGCGTGGGTTTCCTCCGGGTGCTCTGGTTTCCCCCACAAGTCCAAAGACATGCGGTACAGGTGAATTGGGTAGGCTAAATTGTCCATAGTGTGTGAGTGCGAATGAGTGTGTATGGATGTTTCCCAGAGATGGGTTGCAGCTGGAAGGGCATCCGCTGCGTAAAACAAATGCTGGATAAGTTGGCGATTCATTCCGCTGTGGCAACCCCAGATTAATAAAGGGACTAAGCCAAAAAGAAAATGAATGAATGAATGAATGAATTAATTAATAATATTCTTTTTAATAAAATTTATCTAAAATGTATTGCCCACATTTTTTTAAAATAAATGATATACAGTACATATATTTCTAGTCTACAAAGATTTAACTTATTTTTAAAGCATTTAAAGCATACTTTGAAAACAAATACTAATAAAATAAAGGGATTTTAATAACTACTATAAAATATATTTAAGGGTATTTTTAATGTATAACTTCTAAAAACTTATAATGCAGATGATTTGAATTTAACACCTCTCCAATCCAGGTCTATGAATCGGAGTCAGCCATAATACACACACTTATTAATGATTCCTACTTGTCTTCCTCGTGATGAAGAGTAGGCAAAATCTGATATGTAGTGGGGAAAAAAAGAAGAACGTGTTTATCAAACTCTGGATTCTGGAGACTTCCGGGTTTCATGATTGATTGCATAAAAACATATTGCCATGCGCTTTACAGTTCTGTTGTCTCTGTCAACCAAAAAGTGATGGGTGGGAATCACTCAACTATTCCAACGAGGTGCGCTATTTGCACTTAGCCAAAATAGACACTCCAAAATCTGCATTTTTTTCCTTCCTGAGCCCATAATGCCCATTGGTTAATCCGGCCCTGCCTAGAACCCTACTGATGGCGTAATGTACACAGTATTATAGATGAATAATCTAATGCAGCGGTTTCCAACAGGGGGGTCCTGGCCCACACGCTGGCCTCAGCAAGCTCTGTCAGGGTTCATGTCATATTTTGACATTTTTTTTAGCAGTGGACAATATGCTGAATGTCCCGTGACCAAACTGTATCCCTGGGTAAAACACTTCTGCTCATCGCCATTTCATATGCACCATCGGTTTGGTATTGAAAGTAGTAAGTAGTGTTTTATACGTTATATAATAGGGTATATGCGCAACTTTCGCGTTCCAGTCAACCTGGGTAGAACACTTCCCGTTTTTCACTCTCCGCTAATATGGCGTTGTTTTATACAAGAAGCCTCCAGGAACTACCAAAGTTAAGTATCACAGATGTCCACTACTTACTACTTTCAATAACAAACCGATGGCGTAATTATCAAGTGCTGTTCGGGTCCTAATTAATTGGTTCGGGTGTGTTTGATCAGGGTTATAGCTGAACTGTGCAGAAAGGTAGATCTCCAGGAACGGGGTTGAGCACCACTGCCTTAGTTCATTTTATTCCCTGGCTGACCAAAAAATGGACACATTTGTAATTCATCCTCCACAAAAAAGAAACGTCTCACTGATTCGCCTTCAGCAGCTTACAGTAATGACCCAAGTACACTGGACCCAGGTGAGGAAGCTCCAAACATTTCAGGTCACAGCGCTAGCAATACTATTTATTCCATTTTCTCGAAGCAAAGAGTCCCTGACCCAGCCACAGTGTATTATCTACACCAAAGTTCCTGCTAACGAATGTATGAGGCCGTCCAAATTAATAAGAGATTATTAGGAAACAAATGAGAAAAACTGGAGTGACTGTATTGGGCTCTGTACTAACGATCACTCGCTGCAGCGAATCAAACAGGTTGCTTCGCTTGCCGTCTCAACGCAAAGCAATCCTCACAATGATTGATAAAGCATAACAAATAACATGCAAGTATTAAATTGTAATAGCCTATATTATTTTTTCCCTTATACACCAGTGTGAATACTCTTTTGTTATTGAATTTCAAATAGGGCCAATTTAAAGGCGAAAGGCTTACGTTTTTCAAATACAAATGGCCTACTGATGTTTTGCTTTTATATTTTACATTAGGCTATTATTTCTACGGAAGTCCTAAGAGGCCATGCATTAAAATATATTTTCTCTCTTGTTATTTCGTGATCACGACTTAATTATCTCATGATCTCGACATAACAACTCGATTTCTCGTGATCTCGATATAACAAAAAGTTCTGCTTATTCTGACTTCCGTAAGCAAACGCCTACGAAACATCATGGATGAACGCATTCGCTTTTATTTTGACCAGGGACTGAGTCAAACTGAGATACAGTAGTTTTATGCCTTTCATTGATTGACAATTTCTATATCAGTGTCCGACACTTGAGAGGGGGCCTTTATCTTAGAAGATATAGCGACCCTGAGAGTATTGTCAGTTTCATTGCATGTCAGCTTGAAGGACCGGGACGTCTGCACAGTTATAGAATGATCCTAGAAAGGTGCCATTTAAATGGTTTGCGGCTGACCAGAGAAATGGTAAGAGATGTGCAATTAAGTTTGAGAATAAGCAGAACTTTTTGTTATATCGAGATCACGAGAAAATTAAGTCGTGATCACAACATAACTTTTTTATGTCGAGATCACGAGAAAACGAGTTGTTATGTTGAGATCACGAGATAATTAAAGTCGTGATCACGACATAACAAGAGAGAAAAAACATTTTAATGCATGGCCTCTTAGGACTTCCATATATTTGTGCATTAATATATCTAGATATAGTTATAAACATACTGTTTGTTTGAACATTTTTTTTCATCCTAACTGCAAACTTAGATAAGTAAGGGATAATCAACGGTTTGCCGTGCGTTAAAGGATTTTAATGCACGACGTGGAGGCTAAGGACCACACGACGCGCAGCGAAGAGAGCGCACGTGCACTTTATATCTGCTAATATAAGATTAGTCCGATCACAGGTGGATAAATAACACATTCTCAGACACACGTTTCTTTTGTCAACTTTCTACTGCTTCTCTGACGAGGGAGAATCTGTATATTGGCTTTGTCTTGACAAGAAAGTGTATTCTAGAGTCTTTGAAGCAGCCAAAATCTCTGCTGTTAAATATAGGTAAAGTTTGCATAATGAACAGGTAGGAGAACATTCTTCTTTATTTATCTTCTTTAAAACAAAAGCAATCAGCCAAACACGCAGGATCAGTGCGATATTTACGGTCATAAATTAATTATGAAACTTACTTGCGATCGGTCAAAAACACCTGAGAACAAATTATATAGGTTCAAATGTCCAGAGACTGACCGCTACATACACTAAAAGATTAATTATATATCCCGATTTAACAACAGCGATGCAGGAGATTAGATCCAGCCGCGGGTCTTCAGATGGTCTGACCGACGTGAAGCTTCCCTCAGGGGGAGCCGTTTGCGGAGCTGCCGCTGACCGCCTGGAGCTTCCAAATTTTTAAAGACGCGCTATCCATGCACACAAACTGCCGATTTGACTTTAAAATAACTATATTCTCGCTTGAAAAACTCTTAAAACTTGATTTTGTAGGATAGTTTATGAGTATTTTCCTAATTTTGAGAATTTCCCGTCCGCCATTAAAAGCCCTCATTGATTTCAAGCGCAGCACAAGCGAGTTGCTATAGTAACTGTAAACGTATGGGAGAAGCACATTTATTTCGAACTGTGATCAAAACTGACTGGAACTACCTGTGCGTTTCAACGAAATATACCACACCCACCAGCCAATCAGAATCAAGAATTTCAACAGACCATGGAATAAGCGATAATAAACGTGGAGAGGGGCCTTACAATATTTTAAGGGGGAAAAGGAGGTCTCGGGCAAAAAAAAAAAAAAGGTTGGGAACCACTGATCTGATGCTCCTAGTGGTCGAAGACTGACACTCTTGCAATAATGTATAACCTTTAGTGATTGTGTTGTTATCTGACGTATATTGCTAACCTTTAGCTTATAGGTTTCACATAGTCATTAGCACTGCACGGCAAATATCACCACACAAAATGTCAATAATACTGGCTTAAGTAGAGTGTCTTCAGAGCTTGTAAAGTTTGGTCAAACACACTTTTAAGAGCCTCGGTCAATCTATTAAAACCACAAACAAACCTTACGCCTTGTAGTTTTGACCTTTGTGATTGGTTGATGAGATGGAATGTCTGCTGTCAGCCAATGAGCTCTGATTAGGCATGTGATCAGTTCTTTAATTTGATTTGGTCCTGAGGTAGAGGATGTGTTGTTCTCATTTTATCTGTCACGCTGTTGTCATGCTGTTACAATCATTATTAAAGCTTCATCCTGTTTAAAGATTTACATGCCATCAGGTTGTTTTGAAGTTCTCAGTACTGGTTCTGACTGGCAGCTTTAAGAAAGTTGCTCTTTATAGTCAAAATCTCTATGTGCCACATAAAATGTTCTATCAGTGTCATTCCAATGTAATCATAAGGAAAGCTCTTGCTATTGACAATGGTTAAATTATTTTAAAAGATCTCTGATAGCTCAATGAGCACTAAATCATGTGTTATATTGTAGGAACATAGCTAAATGTGCTTTGTTGTCTCTACCTGCCAGTACTCTATTATTATAATGCGCGTGCGCCCTCTTTAGGCTGGGTACTGTAATTGCTTTGTCATTGCACTGCCGGCAGTGGTGGAAAGAGTACTAAAAAATCATACTCAAGTAAAAGTACCATTACTTGTCCAAAAATGTAGTGCAAGTAGAGTAAAACTATGTGTAGCAAATATTATGAGTAAAAAGTAAAAAAAGTAAAAGTACTCAAGTGTAGTGAGTAGAAAAGTTGATGCGTTTACAGAATGTTACGTTTACACATCCCTGCACAAACAATATGTGTAGGGATCTTACTATTTTCGTTCGTTCCTTCCAACCTTCCTTCAATTATTTGCTTGTTTTCTCCTTCCTTTATTTATTCGTTTGTTCCCTCCTTCCTTCATTCACTTTTTTTGTTCATATTTTTGTTCCTTCCTACATTAGCTCCTTTTGTTCATTCATTCGTTTGTTTGTTCCTTCCTTCCTTAATTGTTAAGTCCTTCCATGAATTCTTCCTTCATTCGTTTGGTCCTTCCTTCTTTCCTCCCTTCATTTGTTCGCTCATTCTTTCTTCCATATTTTTGTTCCTTCCTTCATTAGGTCCTTTGTTTATTCCTTCTTTCCTTCCATAGTTTGTTCAGTTTTTCCTTGAATCCTTCCTTCGTTTATTTGGTTCTTCGATCCTTCCTTCCATTCCTTGTCCGGTCCTTCCTTTATTTGGACCTTTCTTCCATTCTTCATTTGTTCCATTTAGTGATTGTTTAAGGCTGTTTGGTGATTTCATTCATCATACAGTCGACATCCATCATTTTCAGTGACATGCAGTCTATAAAAAGTCTCTGGATCATTGCGTGTAAAGATTTTGAACATCTTCTTGGACATTTTTAATGTTTCCAAAAGGTTTGCTGCATTTATAAAGCGCCCATGTCTTGAGGTTGTTTAGTATGATGTGATTTACTTTCTATGTGTGATTTAATTGGACAGTAATCACAGGACTGATCTTTCTACTTTAGACAATGACCATAGAAAAGAAATAAATAAAGTAGTGACTGCAGGTTGACGGAAAGTAGTGGAGTAAAAGTACCGATACTGCACTAAAAATGTACTCAAGGGAAAGTAAAAGTCCACATTTTTAAAACTACTCAGTAAATTACAATTCCTGAGAAAAACTACTTAATTACAGTAGTTTGAGTATTTGTAATTAGTTACTTTACACCACTGACTGCCGGACGCAGCGTGTTTCTTGTCTGTAAACGTCACGTCCATAACAATGACTCCTGCTGGGTCAATAGAACAGCTGGAACATAAGGTAGTCTTATTAAATGACATATTGAGGCGTCATATTTTGTTTAGTGTGTACAGGAAGTTGTTCATAATATTTTTATTGATCCTTTTTTGTATCAAAATCAACATTTTAATTAATTAAATTAATATTTAGGAGCTGAAATTGTTAATGTGCTCATTTGTTTTTTGTTTGTTAAACTTCTGAGTGCATCAAAATCATTACAGATTTTCAAAACATGCTTTTTAAAGTTGTTTTAGGGAGCATCAACGTAGAATGTATTTAAAGGTTACAAACAATTAATGTATTATGGCTTAAGTATTTGTGGATAATGTTTAAATGCCTGTTTGATGCCATTTTGCTTAAAACCCTTATATTTCATTTGAAGTATACACTCACCGGTCACTTTATTAAGTACACTGTGCTAGTATTGGACTAGCTAGGTTGATCCCACTTTTGCCTTCAAAACTGCCTTAACCCTTCATAGCATGGATTTAACAAAGTACTGGAGATATTCCTCAGAGATATTGACATGTCATGCAGTTGCTGCAAATTTGTCGGCTGCACATCCATGATGCGAATCTCCCGTTCCACCACATCACAAATGTGGTCTATTGGATTGAGCTCTGGTTGCTGTGGAGGCCATTTGAGTACAGTGAACTCATTGTCATGTTCAAGAAACCAGTCTGAGATGATTTGCACTTTATGACATGGAGCATTACTCAGCAACAATACTCAGGTAGGCAGTGGCGTTGACACGATGCTCAATTAATACTAATGGGCCCAAAGTGTGCCAAGAAAATATCCCGCACACCATTACACCACCAGCAGCAGCCTGAACCGTTGATACATGGCAGGATGGATCAATGCTTTCATGTTGTTGATGCCAAATTCTGACCCTAACATCCGAATGTCGCAGCAGAAATCGAGACTCATCAGACCAGGCAACGTTTTTCCAATCTTCTATCGTCCAATTTTGGTGAGCCTGTGCGAATTGTAGCCTCTGTTTCCTGTTCTTAGCTGACAGGAGTGGCACCCGGTGTGGTGTTCTGCTGCTGTAGCCCATCTGCCTCAAGGTTGGCCGTGTTGTGCGGTCAGAGATGCTCTTCTGCATACCTCGTTTGTAACGAGTGGTTATTTGAGTTACTGTTGCCTTTCTTCAGCTCAAACCAGTCTGCCCATTCTTCTCTGATCTGTAGCATCAACAAGGCATTTGGGCCCACAGAACTGCAGCTCACTGGATTTTTTTTTTTTGTGACCATTCCCTGTAAACCCTAGAAATGGTTTTATGTGAAAATCCCAGTAGATCAGCAGGTTCTGAAATACTCAGACCAGTCAGTCTGGCATCAACAACCATGCCACATTCAAAGTCACTTAAATCACCTTTCTTCTCCATTCTGATGCTCGGTTTAAACTGCAGCAGATCGTCTTGACCATGTCTACATGCCTAAATGCATTGAGTTGCTGGCAATGTAATTGCCTGGTTAAATATTTGCGTTAACGAGCAGTTGGACTTAAATAAAGTCGACGGTGAGTGTATGTTCTTTTTAAACATATTTGTAAATTTATAATAAAATGTAAAATACTATAAAATGTAGTAATATTTATAGATTTACATTTTTTTTTGGCCCTACACAGGCAACTACACAAAAAAAATATGTTGCTCGGGTAAATTTCTAAGCTGAATTAATTCAGCTTTACATGTCATTTCACTCATTCATTCATTCATTTTCTTTTCGGCTTAGTCCCTTTATTAATCTGGGGTCGCCACAGCAGAATGAACCGCCAACTTATCCGGCATTTGTTTTACGCAGCGGATGCCCTTCCAGCCACAACCCATCTCTGGGAAACACATCCATACATTCTCATTCACACACATACACTATGGACAATTTAGCTTACCCAATTCACCTGTACCGCATGTCTTTGGACTGTGGGGGAAACCGGAGCACCCGGAGGAAACCCACGCAACCACGAGGAGAACATGCAAACTCCACACAGAAATGCCAACTGGCCCAACCGGGACCTGCCCCAACCGGGGATCGAACCAGCGACCTTCTTGCTGTGAGGCGAACGTGCTACTCACGCGCCACCGTATCGCCCCCATGTCATTTCAACTTGTATAAATTAAGCTGACTTAAAAGATCAAGTTAAAATAGTTGAATACTAATACTTGAATAACTTTCTAAATTAGGTTAAAGTAACATAAAAACGTCATGTCTTTTTTTTTATTGTGTATTTTTCCAGAGTACTTGTATGTAAATATGTATGTTTATATATGTTAATTAGTTTACCTTATTGGTAAACTTTTAAAAATAATTTTAAGTTAAACAATAACAAATTCCAACTGTTCATATAACTACAATGGCGTTTCAATGATACAAAAATAACGCTGCTCATAAAACTCTCAACATTTAAACAACAGAAATGTCTGTTTTATTGTATCAAGTTTTATATTTAAAAAGGTTACATCTGTATCTGCCTGCATTTCTATATTTGCTGTGTCCTCTTCAGTAGCATTCACTCATAATGGAACAGAAATAGCTTGTTTATTGCACAACATCGCCTTTAACTTCTTTTACTGGTGTTCTGTGTAATTATTAAAAGCACTGCAATACATCCAGCCACTGGACAGCAAGTCAAGGTCAGATCAGTTCACGTTCCTGAATGAAATACCATTGGAACACAGTCAAACAAACCTCTTCACACAGCAGTAGAAGCTGCTGATATTAGTGATCTACCTGCAATGTAATGACATTCAGCAAAAGGAGGAGACAGAAAGGTCTCAGACCAGCAGAATTAAGTCAAAGTCTCAACACAATTGGGAGTAAAGCGCTGTCTCTGAAGATAGAGATGATAGAGTAATGTTTTTTGGCTTTCACTGCAGTACTGAACAGTTGTCTTATAAAGCAGTCAGTGGCCTGACAGCTGCAAGATGCCCCATGATGACCTCAGACAGTATCAACAAAACCAAAACTTAAGGTCTAAACCAGCAACCAGGAACATTTAATGCAATTTGTAAGGTTTTTTTCAGTGGTTAGTGGCCATTGATTTAATAAGCCACCATGGGGTTTTTATTTTACTGCAAGGAATTCAGTTTGGTTCATGTTTATTTTTTTAAAACAAGTTTTAATGTAGCTATGAATCTTTCAAATGATAAGCATGAAAACATTATTTCATTGCGTATTTAGCCTTTCCAAAACTCTTGCTAATAAATGATCCTTCACAAAACAAAAACATCATTAGTTTTATTATATTATTATATTAATGTTTTAAAGGGCACATACATGACCCCTTTTTTTATATTTAATATAAGTCTTTTGTGTCAGCAGAATTTGTCTGTAAAGTTTCAGCTCAAAATACCCATCAGATTATTAATTATAGCTGATTAAAGTCTCTGTATTATAGCCCTAAAGAGCTTTTTGCTGTTTTTGGGTCTGCGCCTTTAAGAATAGTCCTCCCCGCCCACCGTTCCCGTCAGCGTGCCTCAATCTCTGCCCTCGGCTGCGTCAGACAGAAAGACTAACAGGAACAGATGTAGCAGGAAGCAGATCTCACTACGTTTGAGAAATACAACAGTAAGAACTTTACCAAAGACTGTTTAATGTGTTGTTTAAGGAGTTGCAACGATGAGTCACACACAATGCAGTTATAGAGTTCGTTCACGCACGTACGCGCACGCGCGCGCACAGACACACAGACAGCGCGCGCGTTTGAGCTTTGCACTGCTTTGGCAAGCAAATGTGAAAGGATACAGGTTTATCCACTGCTGTATGGATATCTGTTCTGTCAATGTACACAATAAACCTGATTTAATGTCCACAAACAGAGATTGAAGCGTATTTTTTGCTGACACGCGGCTGTGGTGATGAAGTAAAGCTGAAGTAAATGGCTGTAACTCATTAACATACACTGTTTTAAACATGTGTTAAACTTAAACTCACTCTTGATCACATCTGATGATGATTAATGACCTTCGCGAACTGAACAGACCTTTTATTCCCGGTTGTTTTGCGCACGTCCTGTCTTGTTGATATGATTATACGCGTTACTACGGAGACATGTTAATACGCAGCTGTCAATCAATTCGGTGGGCAGGGGACCGCACTCCTACGTCAAGTTGCGGTCGATCTCAAAACCGCTCCAATTGGTCCACCGTTTTTATGCTGTTAAATTGAAAAAAAAGGACTGGGTGTGTTTATATCAGCCCAAAATGACCGTCTATACACTATATCTACACATATGACTGTCCAAACAGCTGAAAAAGTAGATTTTTCATCAAAGGTGCCCTTTAATATATTAATTACATTTATTATATTATAGTCATTTCCATCACCATGAGTGGTTTTTAACAAAATTTACTAATGTTCAAAAGATTGTGGTTAGTTTTTCTTTATTCTTTACTTATTTTCTTTCAAGAAAACATCTGCATTTAATTCAATGTAACAGAGAAGTTGTTTAATTAAATATGAAACTGTGTTGAGTATTTCGAATTGCATTTTGGGGTGTAAGAAAAAATGACTAAACTATACTGATTGGAAATAATATAGAGTAAAAATAACTTTGACTGGCAAGATTAAATGTATTGTTAAAATATTTTAAAAATATATATATACAATTTAACTGTTTTACTGTACTGGAAGCTTGACGAAACATTTAAAATACAATTAATAAAAAAGAAAATCAAAAGACTCCAAAGAGTCACACAATTTGAATTGTGGTGAAAATTACTGTGGTGAAAATGTGCATGACTTTACAAAAGGCAAACAGTAAACACAAACTATGACCATTTATCTGTCTGTCCTTTTTCATGTCTGAAAGTTTTTTTATTTTTAAACTATATAACACTAAATGTGGCCTCTTTTAGTTTAAATAACAGAAATGAAACCATTTGACTCAAAGTGGTCTAGACTACAATATATTGCCACTAGACAAAACGGTTACACTAAATATACCCACAAACCCCCCCGCAGTTCAGTCTTGAGTCACAAACATGCAGAAAGCCACCTGATATAAAGTTTTCATGATTATTCATCCATATACAGTGGGATTGTTAAAGTCATTATTTACTCAAATGTTGTTTCAAATCCTTAAGAAATAAATTTGTTTTTAGAATGCAAATTAAAACATTTTCAATAATTCTGAGAGATTTCTTTGCTTCTCTTGAAAATCCGCCCACCCACAACTTTGATGCTTCAAAATGTTCTTAAAGAGATATCCACAAGTTGATCATAAATAAAAAATGTGGGGGGAAAAAATTTATTATCGTAGCTTCATAAAATGACAATTGAATTTAAAGGAACGCTCCAGTTTTTCAGAACATGGCTGGTTTTGCCAGTTCATGTTGATTGTCCTGCTCTACAGATTTGGTAAGCGATCAATGTTTTTTCAAAACCGCCAAATTTTTCTGCATCTTTTCTGCATTTTTCTGCAAGCGATTGTGGAGAGTAAGCAGCGCGTGTTTGTTTCGGCGTCCATATTAACAGATTAGGACTTGCAGAAGCCGTGCATCAGCACGAGCGTCACTGAAGCAGCAGTGTCGCGATAGTTTTGGCACTGGGTCTGTTTTTGCTGTGCTGCTCACGCTCAATAACAGTGACAGTGCATTAATAACGACCAAAAACGTATTGAATGACAGGAAAAAAAATAGCAATTTTGCACAATAAATGCATCAATAATATCAACAGATTTTTATATATTCAATCAAATAAATTTAAACTATTAAAAACGGCAACAAATATTTATTTGGGCCTGAACTACAAAACCAAATTTAAAACAATTTTAGTATTAGTTTTGCTTAAGTTGCACGCTAGTTTGATCATGTATAAATATAATTATAACTATATTGTATAAATATTATTATAGACCTATATCATCCTGACAATCAATAACAAAATGACATGATATGACAGGCGATTGTCTTCTGACCGAGTGCACCTAAAAAGACATGAATGACACTCCTCAGAGCGTGAGACGCATACTTTAGGATCTTTATCATTTGTAATAATATCAGTATCTCCAGCAGAACAGATATCCAAAGATGCCGTTTTAAATAGTAAAGAAATCTCTTATTGAAACTAATGAAGACAGCAGAAGTCAATGATTCATTTGATTTATTTAGCCTGACATGTTTACTGCTCCAATATACTTTAAATGTTTCTCAAAATAAAATATATTGTGATCAATGGGGAAAAAGTTCTTGTTTTTTTTTACCCAGATATTTAAAAAGAAGATATTTTAGGAAACTAAACACAATACCGTGATACTGTGAAACCGTGATATTTTTATCCAAGGTTATCATACCGTCACAATCTTAAACCGGGCCATGCCTAGCTAAGACCAGGCTGGAAATGGCTGAAGCTAGCCTGGAAATGGACAAAACCCCTCTAAAACCAGGCTGTTTTTTTTTCCAGCAGGGTTTGAAATGAAATAAATCGTGACAGCATTTTAATTTTGGAGTGAACTAACCCTATCGAGTGAAAAATACTCCCCTCGTATAGTAGAATTTCCAGCCTATTGTGTGAGAAAGTGTCTCTAAATGCAGAAAAACAACATAAAATGGCTTGTCCTATTATTGTCCAAATTATCTAAAGCTGTATTTGTTTTCCAATAATATCCAGCTGCAGGCCCGCAGATCCACACACGTTTCAGGCACACACAATCCAGCGCACACGATAATCTAGGCAAACCATATATGTATAACCATAATGTTATTAACGTCCTCTCGGACATCGTCATCAATATATTTATATATATATATATATATATTGTTAATGAATATTGTACACAACCGTTTCACAAATATTGTGGTGGAGACGGGTGAATGGGGAACATTGTTTCCGATCGCAATTCAATATAATAGACTGAAGAGTTTTCTATCAGTCATCATAGATGATCACTGATTATCAGTCATTATTTATATGACAGAGTCACAATAGCAGATACTCGTTTGCTGGACCTGCTGAACGATCTAAATTGTTTCATTTATATAATGAATTCATTTATAAAGAAGGAAATAATATAGCAAGTTAATATGTATAGGCAATAATACATCTTTATATGTATTAAAAATCTCTTTACATTTAATAAATTTATAACACTATATTAATATTTTACTCAAGCGGTTGAAAAGTATTTATTTGCTTAATTTTCTAATAACTTTTTACTGATGATTTCCCACAATAAATACTATAGTAGTTTATAGTAAGTAATATATTGTTTTTAAACCATAAAGTACTGGTAATTTGTGGTAATTATAGTTGCAACAAATTTTGCAATACAAA
>CAIGQQ010014769.1:1994080-2008586 GCA_903798035.1 Danio albolineatus
AGTAAAAGATAGAAGTTTAAATCAGTTTATAACTATATTAATTTTAAATTATTGACTATAGACAATATAAGATCCTGAATTTGTTTATTACACATACCCTCGGTTTTACGATCAAGGTTTAAGGCTAGACATGGATTAAATTGAATGTTTGAGCTGTCTCAACTGAAAATAACTTGCAGTGAGATGTCTTAAAATATGTCAGTGTCATGTTTTGTCTCCTGGTGCACACCGGTAATGTATTTTTCTAAGGCCGTTTCTATAAACGTGGCTTAAATAGCTTAATTTAACTAAGGTCCAGTCTTGGCTTAAGCTAAACCCTGTTTGTGAAACTGGGCCTTAATCCTACAATTATACGGTCTGTTATGTTTATGGTTCTGCACGACTGCAGCTGGATATATCTCGTTTTCACCATAAATCTTCTCATTTATACACTAGATGGCAGCATTTAATCATCTCTGATTGTGACAGCATTCACTCTAGCTTTATACTTCTGTTGTAAAAGAATTTCCATATACTAATCCTAAAGATTTATTTAATAGCAGTTTCACCATCTGTTTCACCTGTTTGATGATGTAAATTCACAATTTTACCAGTCCCTTTTGAACCCAAATGAAGGTCTTGTTTTTGTGTCTTTAAAAGGGATGTTGGACTATACTGGGAAGTATGCGGACATGAATGGAATGTTCTAGAGGAGTGAGAGGAACACAGCGGCTGTTATAGTCTCTACTCAGCCTCCCACAAATGTTATCATCTTAAACTTGCGCGAAAACTAATATCGCATTCTTTAGCTATTTATCCAAGTAAGAGTAACATAAGTTCATGAGTTACATAGTTTATGGTGTCTGAGGTTTCATTGACTCTTGGGTTAAAAAGGGTTTGGATCAATTCATCTGTTGTGTTAACTTTGCCACAAATCTTACTACATTAAATAGATTAGTGAGCCAACAAATAGTCATGATATATAATATATCCTCAGTCATTCCTGCTGTAATGCGGAGGAAGGTTATTATGAGACGCAGTTATGAGCAGCAGTGTGGTTCATCCGGGGTTGGTGGTGATTGATTTAATTGCTCATGTGTGCCTACAGGCAGCGTGTCCAACCAGGAGGTCTGACACATTTCAGCAAACACTTACGTAACCCTGACCACATGGCCTGTGCTATCGGACTGAGCAATGACACGCTATGCTCTTTACAACAGCAGATTGTAAGATGACCCCAAATCCTACTAGCCCCTTTCCTATTGTTTGAGAAATGCTATACAGCCTATGTGAAACGTTTGGAATAAGTGAAAAATATGAGTTATAAATCTTTCTGGTCGTGCTAAAACACTGATAACGTTTGATTGTAAGCTTCTTGTATAGAAACTGGTCTAAAAATAGTCAGTGGCTGCTTTCGAAACTGCATACTTGCATACTATATAGTACGCTAAAAAGAATATGCAAGCTGAGTAGTGTGTTCGAATTCATTGGCTGCGTCCGAAATCACATACTTCCGTACTATATAGTACGCTAAAAACTGTATGCGAGCTGAGTAGTATGTCCGAATTCAAAAAACAGTATGGGAGAAGTACTCGGATGACTTAATACTTCTGGCGAGATTCTGAAGTGCGCATCCGATGCACGCTATGCTATCCCATGATGCCCCATGATGTAGTATGTCCAAGTTCCATTCATGCTACTCACATTTATACTAAAACACATTTTTCTAATGGTCATGTAGTAAATTTACAATTTAAATGTAGTACCTAGGGTGCCACGGTGGCGTAGTGAGTAGCATGTTCGCCTCACAGCAAGAAGGTCGCTGGTTCGAGCCTCGGCTGGGTGGAGTTTGCATGTTCTCCCCGTGGTTGCGTGGGCTTCCTCCGGGTGCTCCGGTTTTCCCCACAAGTCCAAAGACATGTGGTATAGGTGAATTGGGTAGGCTAAAAATGTCCGTAGTGTATGAGTGTGTTGGATGTTTCTCAGAGATGGGTTAAACAAATGCTGGATAAGTTGGTGGTTCATTCCGCTGTGGCGACTCCAGATTAATAAAGTGACTAAGCCGAAAAGAAAATTAATGAATGAATGTAGTACCTACTCGAGTAGAAGGCGATGAATAGGTGTGCAACTGACGTGGGTATGTCACGAGATAATGACTAATGGCGGATGTATCACGGAGTTCCATTACTACTTGCATTCATACTATATAGAGTGCACTTTTCTAACGGTCGTGTAGTAAATTTAAAATCCAAATGTAGTACCTACTCAAGTAGTAGGCGATTTCGGACATAGCCATAGTGTTCAAAAATCAGTATGCGAGAAGTACCTGGATGACCTACTACTTCTGGCGAGATTCTTAAGTTGGACGCTATGCTATCCCATGATGCACTGCCAGAGAATTAATGAATGGGAGTGAAGCGATGCAACTGATGTGCGTAGGTCACGTGAGATTGACTAATGGCGGATGTATTATGGAGTTCCATTTCTCACATTCATACTATATAGAGCACTTTTTTCCAATGGTCGTGTAGTAAATTCAAATTCAAATGTAGTGCCTTCTCGAGTAGCAGGTGATTTCGGACGCTTCCTGTCTGGCATTTTGATTTATGTAAAAATCTACTTTTTCTAAATTTTTTCAGTTTGACTCATTTTATTCTCATTTTATCATATGTCATCTTCAAACACTATTGATTATTCGTAATTGAAAGCTTTTTGAAACACAAAACCATTTTCGATCAACAAATTTGCTGCTAAGATTCCAAACTGAATTAGAGCCTCTGAGCTCTGTTGTAATGATCTAGGTGCATGGTCTAAATGGCGTAGATGCACATAGGACATGTCTGAATCCACTTTTGCTATTTTAAGGATGAAAAAAAACAGTCGTTGTGCACAGCGCATGATCTAAAAGAGTTTTCCATGTTCTCTTAATGAGTTATGGGGTGAGTTTTGGGCATAACATGCATTAAACTAAAGAGAGTCTTATCTACCTCCATTTTTAGGCAACAACCATGTTTCAACGATCCAGTCCAATCCAACACTTTTTTTATTTTTTATTTCAGGGTGGTTTCAGTTGGATGTACATCACGATATGGGAAAAAAAGGACAATTTTAACGTCCGTTACAATTTAAAATTTCAGTCACTCCATGGTGAATTCCCTATATACACGATAGTCTTTGCAAGCAAAGCACTGTCACCTCAAAGCTAGAGGGTCGCTGGTTCAAATTCCAGCTGGGTCAGTTGGTATTTTTGTGTGGAGTTCTCCTCATGTTCGCGTGGATTTTCTCCAGGTGCTCCAGTTTCCCCCACAGTCCAAACAAAATTATCTATAGTGTATGAGTGTGTGTATGAATGCGAGAGTGTATGAATGTTTCCTGGTACTGGGTTATGGCAAGGGTTATGGCTATATGTTGAAAGAGTTGCTGGTTCATTCCTCTGTGGCGAGCCCTGCTAAATAAGGGACTAAGCCAAAGGAAAATGAATGAGTTATATTACTGTGCTGTTGTTCATCCTTGTGTGTGTATATTAAGCAAAGTGTACGCATGTTTTGGACCTTCCTATCACTATCGCGCTCTTTTAATAACACCTGCGTCATTGACTTTAGACTAGTTTTTAGTTGGTCTGTTTCAGTTGCTTTTGCACTGCGCCAACAAATGTGCCTAAACACATCACTTTTTCAGACCTTCATGCCCATGGGTGCACAAATGGGAGCAAATGCATCACTATTTAAACAAAATGGAGCAGAACAATAAAATAATAACTGCGCTGGACTAAAACTTGGCGTTTCATTGTGCTGGGTGTATGACAAGGCCCTGTTTCTCAGTAATACTTATTGAGATGAAACTCTAGGTGTTTCACCTAAAGCAGTATTGGTTGAGGTCTTTTATACTCTCTATGTCTGCATTTATTTGGTTATAAGTAAATTGTGTATTGTGATGATTCATTTTAATGTATTTTATTCGTAGATTACATTGCAAATAGACCTGTCACGATATGTTTTTTTTTGGTGTACGATATATTGCACCAAAATATATTGTGAAAAACAATTATTTTTTTAATTGTTATTTAAGACCATTTTATGCCACTCGTTATATAATGCCAGAATGGCAATATAATGTCATCACAATACAAGTGCACTCTTTCAAAGAACACGTCATATTTCATTCATAAGAATATTTAATTTAATTATAGTCATTATTAGATTGGACAGTTATCAGACAGGAAGCAAAGTGGGAGAGAGGGAGAGAGAGAGGGGGTAGGGTCGGGAAATGTCCTCAAGCCGGGATTCGAATCTGTCAAAATTCGAATATGTCAGCACGCTAACCACTTGTCATTTTAACAATTTAATAATTAGGCATTGGAATCACATGAGAAACTTGAAAACGCATATCCTAAATAAATACTAATACATTTTAACCCAAAAAGTGCATGGTAAAAAGTATTAGAAGCTGTGATATGTGGTGTCAAATCTGTTTTCATTCGTCGGGCACCCACATAAAAATATACTAAAGTCATTCATAGTAAATACTATAGTGTTTTTTTTACCATGCTGACACGGACACCTTCAATAGATATAGAGATGTTGCGCAATCAGATAAAATGTTGCTGGATTTGTTTTTTTATGTATAGCCGATATATATTGCATCACCAAAAATAATTGAGGTCATGCCCATGTGTTATAGTGCGATAAGTCGATATATTGATTATTGTGACAGGCCTAGCAAAAGCTGTAGTAGACGCAGTTCATAGAAACTGCTACAAAGCATTATTTCACATGTCTTAAAAGAGCTAGCCTTGTCAGTTACTGCAGCCATGAGTAGATTTCATTTTTGAGTTTGAACAAGCAAAGCTTCACATGCTTTTGATATTTATTTTACTGAATATTTGACTTAATTCTCCTCTTTTTTTTCCCCAGTCTTCCATTTTGTTCTAGAAACTGACATTTACCTCATATCCTACTGATGGATGGTGCATGTGGGAGACTTGAACTTGAGTTTTGTAACAGTCTGGCAGGGAGAATTTTCCCAAATATTATTCCGAAATTACAGTGAACATTAGTTCTGCCAAAATAAATTGCCCTGTTACCCAGATACAGAGCACATAGCCTTTTATTTCATAGTAGTTTGAAATGAAAAAAGAAGCTGAAAAATTATTCATTGGATTTACTTAACATTTTTAAAGTAAGTGGTTGCAATTTATATGAGCTATATTTAAACAAATTAAATGTAGTAATGTTCAACTTAATTTGTTTGTTTAAATTCAGCCCATAAAAATCATTTGCAACCACTTAACTTAAAAAAAAAAGGCAAATCCACTGAATCATTTCTCCCAGTGTAGGCTATAGCTTCATATGGCTTGTTTTATTGCTGATTGATGTTTACTTTAGCCACTACCAGATGTACTGCTCTTATAAAACAGAAAAGAGCTGTGTGTCCTTGTTCTACCGTAAAAAGCAGTCTGTTCTGGGACTGTTCGGCTGGTTGGTCCTGGTGCACTGATGGTTCTCGCTGAGGATTGCATAACCCGTTGCAGACTGCAGCCGCAGGGATCGATCACTCAGGACACTGCCAGCTAGCTGTAATTATAACGATGGTCCTGCCAGCCAAGCTCTCTGCAAGAGACTAATCTGAAGAGAGAGGAACACATTCATCACGTTCTGAGAGATCGTTCCTTTTTTCTTTATGTTTTCGAAAGAGGTTGGGTAAGATTAAGAAAGTCAGAACTGGCTCCTTTTCAATACACGAGTGTGCTTTCGAATTAACTTCACCCCACCCTACAGGATGATGAATGGAAATTGAATTTGAGGGACTAAAGAGGAATTGCACATTCAATTCAAGACTGAAAACACATCTGTTTAGCTGTGCCTTTACTGAATGAGCACTGCGCTATGTCCGACAGTTCGCACTATATGTCTCTCTTTTCTTTTTTTATTCTCTTAAAACTTGTTTTAACACATTTTAATATGTTTTAATTACTTTTATTATTATTATTATTATTATTTTTATACTTGTTTCT
Organism: Danio albolineatus; assembly: GCA_903798035.1. Taxonomy (NCBI): domain Eukaryota; kingdom Metazoa; phylum Chordata; class Actinopteri; order Cypriniformes; family Danionidae; genus Danio; species Danio albolineatus. Next base: position 2,000,073 of record CAIGQQ010014769.1, read on the forward strand.
TTTATTCCTGTTTATGTGTTGCACTTTGAATAACCATTGTGTATGAAATCTGCTATATAAATAAACTTGCCTTGCCTAAAAGCATGAGAGAAGTTTTGGAATATTTTCTTTTTGTATACAACATTTTTGTAACGCTTATGGTAAAATTATTAATTAAATGTATTTAATAAATTAATTCACTCCAATTCGTATGTGCTTGTTAGTGTAGCTAGAGATAAAAAGTTAGCAGATTAATTAATACATATTTATGGGAAATGTGGTGATACTGCCCTATTCAGTCCTAGGGTATGTTTTTACTCAACAACGACAAGGAAAAAAACAATGAGACACAACAACGATGTAAAGTCTAAAAAACGTAGTTTAGTAAAGGTTCAGTCTATTTTCTGTAAAAATATTTTTGTTCTGATTTTTTTGTAGGCCTGATAATTCACCAAAACATGATTGTTGCTTGTTCTTTCACTAGTCTGTATTTATATGGCCAAGTTAACAAATTTATCAATTTAACCAATTTACATTTAGCCAGGTTACCTAAAAAATAAATCCAACCTGATGTTTTAGAATGTTGTTTTTTTAGTGAAGTTTATTTATAAACTAATTTCGAGAGGAGCGCGTGCTCATGATTGACACGGCTGGCCCAGAGTCAAGCTAATGCACAATCCACCGATCAGACGATTCCCACGTTAGTATAAATAACCAAAGCATCTTACCTTAGTCATCTTTGTCTTGAAGAATCCCCCCTTCCACCCCCTCTCCTCCCTTTTCCTCTATAGGGCAGCTGCGGCCCAGTGGTTAGCACTGTTGCCTCACAGCAAGAATGCCTCTGGTTCGAGCCTCTACCCAGCCAGTTGACATTTCTGTGCTGAGTTCATGTTCTCCCCGTGCTCACGTGGGTTTTCCCCGGGTCCTCCGGTTTCCTCCCACAGTCCAAAACATGAGACAAGTAAATTGACTTAAACAAATCAGCACCATACCCAAATTCCAGCAGCAGCATACCCTCATAACAATTTATAAGCAGCAGGAGGGCGGGGGGTTCTCGAGATCTACCTGAGCTCAAACTCCCCTTTTGCCCTGCAAACGGGAGGGAGCCCCAGGCTTAAGGATCTAATGAGACAAGGCTCTCTCCCGGGACAGCATGCCAAACTAGCTTATACCAATCATCAGCTAAGTGTGAACTCTTGAATTATACTTTAATGAATGTTGCAACTGTACCTATGGGTTGTTGCAACCGTCTCCCCGGGATCAGTTGCTACATTTGATTTTTGTCTGTTCAAGTTTAAATTCTGAATATATTATCATATGTTCACATATTATAGCAATGTGGGTGGTGTCGGAGAGATGTGGGTGTATTGTATTGAAATGTTGGGTTTCTGAAGTGGAACTGAAGGGAATGCAAAAGGTGTCACAACTGCCCTCATTCTCCTAAATCAGAGATGCCCAAACTAGGGCCCGTGGTAACCTTTGACTTGGCCCACCATCTTATCTGAGAAGAGTGATGGGGAGAGTTGGGAGTGAATGCCTTTAACTGAGATTGTCATTTCAAAAGTATAGCATAATCTTTTTTTTTAATTGTTTTATTGCTGAGCTACAAAAAGCAGGCTAAAATTAAATGTTTCAATTAAAAATTTGTATCTGTCACTCTGCGGACCGAGACCAGTGCAGAAGACATCATTCATTCATTCATTTTCTTTACGGCTTAGTCCCTTTATTAATCCGGGGTCGCCACAGCGGAATGAACCGCCAACTTATCCGGCATTTGTTTTACGCAGCGGATGCCCTTCCAGCCACAACCCATCTCCGGGAAACAGAAGACATCAGTGAGGCATCAAATCAAAGAAAAAACAGGTGCACCTTGACTCGTTTATTCTGCATTAAACTCCATTCTGTTATAAATATGATTCTTTACTGTTAAAATTCATGATAAATTTTAAAAACATATACTGCATTAGTTAATATAAAGCAATGTTTTCGAGTTATTTTTAGAAATGATTAATTACCCATGGCAGATTTAATGTAATACAGTTACATTTGTTTACAGTATATTTACAATACCTTCGTCCCACAGCCCTCAGTCAAGTTTGGTTTTTGGCCCTTCGTAAGAACAAGTTTGGGAACCCCTTTCCTAAATGAACAGTCAAGCAGGGAAAGATTAAATTGTAGCTATTATCCACATAGTGTGTTTGTTAATCAAACTTGCAAAAAAAAACAAATCCCCCTATTACACTGAACACAAAACTTATTTCTCTTCTGTGTTTTCCCTTTTTAGCCTATGAAAAACAGTGCATGCCTTTTTGTTTCTTTCAGAGCAGCACTGCTCCCACTTTTGGTCTGGTTCTATTTTTGTCCTGGCACTTTGAGTTAAGTGGAACCAGTCAGTGTTTTTGAAATGGGTGGGGTCTGGGAGCTGAGATCAATCTTAAGTATATCATTATGACTATTTTTAGCTCATCCCGACGCGTGTTTTCGGAAGCAGCTAACTTATCTTATAGGCGGATCCTTTGGGCTTTCACTGTTTGGAACAAGGCAAATTAATGGAAGTTGGTGGTATGACCACAACATGTTTCTTTCTTTCTTGCCTCACACACACTGACAAAAAGAAATAACGGGCATCGTTTTTAAAAGATTAAATAACTGACAAAAAGCTTTTGATTGTTTAGTTACCTTACACATTCACACACGCCTTAGTTTAGCTGAAAGAAACTTAGCTGAGACAAAACATAACATTTTACTAACATAAATAACTTCACAGGCACACAACAAAGTGTTATTAATCTCCTTCTCATCCCCCTCTCTGATTTTAAGCCAGTCCTACTGAGACAAACGGGCATTAGAGGCGGTCTCGTACTGAGGACTCCCTCTCTTTGTGTTTCAGCAGCTTACTGTAACGTACCCCGTTAGCAGCCTATTTTTTATTTCTATTTTTTACAGTTCTGGATTTAATCGTCAAAATTTTATCATCCAAGATGAGGTTCAAACGGAACGGTTCGTACACATTAAATAGGTAAGCACTTCAAACGTCGTCCATTCATTGATTCGAACGACTAAACTTGCTCGTATTAAAGTTTTCTTGAGAAATGTCGGAATTTGTGTGTGAATGCGTGGTCGCGTTCAGGTTTCATTGTTCCATTCCGCTAAAACCACACGTGAGCCGCTATCGTAAGGTCACGCAGGCCGGTCGAATAATCCTGCGCTGTTTAAAAATGATTCAGTTCATAATATTCTAACAAACGCTAATGTTTCCTGAAGCGGCGATGTAAAAATGCACCGTAGAAGCTTGACGCAAACGGATTGTGCATCGCTGATTAAGTTTTACAACTTGTGCTGGGGGTTTAAACGCTCTCTGTCTTTAACCGAATCATTCATTGATGGGTTTGTTTTGGAACAAACCAGTAAACATACAAATCTTGCTTTCAGGAGGGTGGGTGTTTCATGTCCATTGAGTGAACCGAAACAAACGCATAGCATCATCCATACTGCCTCCCCGCAACTGTTTTTCACTGGATTCAGTGAAACTAGCAAGTCCATTCATAAGCAGATCAATAGGACACAAGACACATGCACTTTCTCTGTTCTTTGTTATTTGCCATGCTTCCCTTCTCCTTTCGAGTCCTTAACACATACGCTAAGTTGTGGCTTTTCATTTATAGCTCAAGAAATGCTTTCATGTTAGGATAAATTCCTAGTAAATTTCCTGGAAAATCTACAACAAGCACAGTAGTACTCTCTGCATCTTTCTCGTCACAAAGAAAAGGTTCTTATCAACTCGGGCATCGGAGCTCCTTGTAATCATTCAGTACTGCTAAGGATAACGTCATCGAGTCTGGGACAAGCTCACTGTGGTTACTGCTTTGTTAATACAGAGAGCAAAGATTTAAAGCTGATGCTTGTGTTCCTCTCAGTGCTTTTTGATTGACACACTGGGTGATGTAATGTATTTCAGTGGTTAGGTAATTGATAATCTCCATGCATATTTACATGTGTTCAGAAACGTAAAAGAGAGTTTGTCTGTTGGCGTTGATCTACAGCAGCCCATTGTTTTCTGTGTGCATGTACACATACATTAACCTGACATTAGTCATAAAATGTGTTGTGTTTTTCACTACACAGAACTCAAAATGAGGGTTTAAAATGTGCATTTTCCATGGTGGTTCATATTATCTGACTGATAGAAGTCATGTAATGTTACTGATTTTACAAAGGCTAAATGTAAACCATCCACTAAAGAAGAACCATTCAGAATGTTGGTTTAATATGGTAAATGGAGGAACAAGATAGTGACAGTGATGTCATGGATGTATATTTACTGATGATGGCAACGTTGTGATATTCACACAGACCTTTTAAGACCACTTGTTTCAGGTTTGCATGCTTGTAACGCAAGATGTTTTAAATACTATAAATATCATTTAACTTCATGGTTTGTTCATTATCCTTATTTTGATGATCAATGTAGTTTAATTCCAGAGAGCTTTGTGAGCAAATTGATAAAGTGTACACCTTTTCTGCTGTCCAAAAAACTAATTTGGGTCACTTTGTATACAATTAACACATTGGTTGTTTTGTTTTGTTTTATTTTTTTTTCCAAAGAAGAATGCATGAAAAACTAAGTTGAAACTAGAAATGCAGCACTTCTCCTCGTTTTCTTCAATTCAATAGAACATGGCCAAAAAATACAAATAAAATAAATATAAATAAATACATACACCAGGGATGTCCAAGCTTGGTCCTGGAGGGCCGGTGTCCAGCAAAGTTTAGTTCCAACCCCAATCAGACACACCTGGGCTAGCTAATCAAGCTCTTACTAGGCTTTCTAGAAACATCTCTGCAGATGTGTTGAGGCAAGTTGGAGCCAAAATCCGCAAGACACCGGCCCTCCAGGACAGAGTTTGGACACATACAGACAAACATATATACTGTTAGCTTCTCATTAATTTTCAAATCATTGCATTTTGTCAATGCTCATTCAGAGGTCAGAACTAATTGTATTGTTTTAAACAATATTTAAAGAAGAAATATCACTCTGAAACTAGAAAATGTGTCTTCTTCAATCAAAATAATTGCATACAACATCCTCATTTTAATACGCTTGCATGAATGTACTCTTTTAAGGCTGGGTATGGTTCAGTCTCAGACATACTGGGATTTCAATGTGGTAATATAAAGTTGGCAGTAATATGGAACTTGGCAGCAACGGAAGCTGTTTAAATAAACAATATTCCTTATTTCAAATATGCTAAAACTGATTCATATATAGAATCTGGTATACAGATAATAAAAAAGTTAGTTAATGTTCCTCAGTTTGACAATTACAGTATATTTATTGCTATCAGAGCGGTGCATATTATGCAAAAAAAAAATTTGCAATGCAGATATCTCTCATTGTGAAACCAATATCTCTGGAAATTACCTGTATGGCCTCAAAATGAAGATTTTAAAAGAGGTTTGTGAAGAACTACAATTATATGGAGATATAGGCTACATTTAGCATCAATTAAAAGTCGCTTGAGGCTTTTATTTCATTTCAGTATGTTATTGTACTTCCAACTGATATGGAACATTAAGGCAAGGCTTTTTTGTGCATCATTCTCTTGTAGCAAATTAGGTAAGGGTAAGAGGGGTTTGGATAAGAATATTGCGCTGAAGCTGTCAAACTGACACCAATAGAAAATGTACACTACTCCAAACATGGAAGCAAATGATAAGACTTTGATTGAAGATTACCAAAACAAACACTTTTTTTCAGTGCATTAACTCGCACAAATTGATTGTTCACCTAAAGAATATGTGCACTAGCAAAATAAACATCGTACATTTTGATTAATAATTAGTTACAAATGTAATATATTTTGAGCTGTATGCAAATTGACCCACGTTTAGTTTTCAATCTCATCGCAATAACTCTGGTACTCAAACTGGGCCATCAAAATGAGAATACAGAAAAAGCTCAAAAGAAACACAAACGTAGCAATTTTTAATTCCCCCCTTTTTTGGAATTGCCACTATCGGCATGTAAAGTGACAAATGTCATTTAAGTCTACAAATGTCTTTTTCATTTAGGTCTACAGATTAAGTCTTAAGCCTAACAAAAGTTAAAGTCAATTATTATTAGCTCTCCTGTGGATCTTTTTTCTTTTTAAAAATATTTTCCAAATGATGTTAAACAGAGCGATGGAATTTTCACAGTATTTCATATCATTTTTTCAAGTCTTATTTGTTTTATTTCGGCTGGAATAAAAGTAGTTTTAAATATTTCTTAGAACCATTTTAAGGTCAATATTATTAGCAGGGCTCAACAATAAGGACTGCCCAATGGCCCGGGGCCAGCATGAGAGATGCTTGGGACAGAAGACAGGACCATTACTAGCCCGATCGTCTGCCTTCTCGCTAAAGTTTAATTTGCCTGCGACTATTTGTCAATTGTGTGCAAACACAGTATTAGGCCCCGTTTACACTAGTGCGTTTTTGTTTTAAAACGCATAAGTTTTGCTACGGTTACGCCATCCATCCACACTACGCCGGAGTTTTCAAGGTGCGAAAACGGAGCGTTTTGAAAACGCTGGAGAGGCCGTTTTCATTCTAAAACGCTGCTGCCTCGTCTCAGTGTGGATGTGGGAAAACGGATACCTTTGAAAACTGAGGCGTGGCTGCTGAGATTGGCCAGTGATTGGAGCTTTGGGTCATTGCGTATCCTTTCCTTATTCGTCAAGCGCACATGGCTATAACGTCACCGGCAGACGGCAGACCAGCCTTCACTGTAAACACGAGCTGCGGCCCAAATCGCATACTTGTGCACTTTTCTACGCCATTTTGTAGTATAAATAGTGTAATAAGTGCGTTCACACTGAAAACTCTAACAATAATAAGTGCACTTTAATAACCCGGATGATGCACTCATTCCACCGGTAATATGAAGTGTGGAATGATGGACACTTCACGCACTCAACGACCGGAGCTTCGTGCACGTAACGGAAGAGGCGGAGCTATCGTGTGCACATGTTGGATAACTTTATTTATTTTGGACTGTGAAAGCAAATTTCTCCTACGAGAGTGATTATAGCGCCTCCCGACGGTGAATGCGGTTATTCTCATGCCAGGTATTATTTGGAATTTTGGTCATTTATTTCTCTAATTTGGCAACCGTAAAACGTCATCAGGGAAACGGTTTGAACTTCCGCTTAGTAAAAAAGCCATTAGTGTTCCATTTGGGACAGCACTACATACCTATACTATGCTGTTGAGTGTGTAAGTGCATAAGTACATAGTGCATAAGTGCATAGTGTATAGTGTGTCATTTGGGACGCAGCTACTGTATTTTCGATAGCCATGGATGTTTTATATTCATTTGTTACTTTAAGTAACACTTCAACCTCGTCGTCTGTCCTCAAAAAGACCTCTCTTGCTTTCTTTACCATCGCGTTTATCATTCAACCAGCGTTTGTTGACTAACGATAACCAAATGCCGAGCGAGACACGTGCTTCCTGTTTATACTTGAACGCGCATGCCCAGAGTGCGCGAATGGTCACGTGATATACGTTTCTGGTGGAGGGAGATCTGTTGAGATACGCTAGTGTGGACGCGGATCGTTTTCATGCTAAAACACCATTTTTAAATTAAAACGCACTAGTGTAAACGGGTCTTAGAATCAAGAAACAGTTTGTGCTTTTAAGCCTTTAAATGCTGCCTTCTCTGTGATGTCGTAAACACCATTTTGCTTTTCGGTTCCTTTCATCTGATTGGATGTTGTGAGCACGTTATTTTTTTCTGTAACCTGGTAAACACCAGTACATCGAAGAGACGGCAACATAGCAGCAACATCAAATTATGAGACTAAAAAAATGTCTGTTTCTAACATCTTGAAAGCAGACATTTAAGTGGGTACAACACAACAAAAAACTGAAGTGATGCTTTGCACAACTTGCCATCAGTTTGGCAAGTCAGACATCTTTTGTTAAATAATTTAGAACTGCGATAAAATACCTGCACATTTTCTGTACTGCTCGTTTTTGTTTGCATAACACTTCGAATTGTGCTCGTTATACATTTATTGACATTTTTCACAGACAATATTTGTGGCACCTTATTTAAAATAAGTGGCTAAAAAATAGCTTTTAATTTAATTAAATTTATTTTTGGTGGGGCCAGTGAAAATTTTGCCAGGTCAAGTAAAATTCTAAACCACTGGTCTGATTGGGCCTGTAGAAAAAATCCTTAGTGTTGAACCCTGATGAGCCCCTTAAGCAATTTTTTTTACGATTGTCTACAGAACGAACCATCCACAATGAAATTATCCTAATTATCCTAGTTAAGCCTTTAAATGTCACTTTAAGCTGAACACTAGTGTCTTGATAAATATCTAGTGAAATATTATGTATTGACATCATGGCAAAGATAAAAGAAATCAGTAATTAGAAATGAGTTATTAACTTTTATGTTTAGAAATGTGTTGAAATGTGTTCATCTTTTTGAAGTCATTTTTATGCTTCTCTAGCTTGATACGTGTGTGTGTGTGTGTGTAT
>CAIGQQ010014769.1:2008986-2064046 GCA_903798035.1 Danio albolineatus
GCTGGTTCGAGCCTCGGCTGGGTCAGTTGGCATCTGTGTGGAGTTTGCATGTTCTCCCTGTGGTTGCATGGGTTTCCTCTGGGTGGTCCAGTTTCCCCCACAAGGCTCACAGCCACATTAGCCAGAGCTTACTGTGCCAAATATTTACCAAAAATGGCCCACATTTGCACCTACACATGTAAGCCATTTTAGGTTTAGACTCAGATTACCCTTAAATGACTATCTCAAATTTTTGCCAACTGTGGCCCATTGTCCTCCATCACATGGGCCACATTAGGCTCACTGTCAGATTACATTTTGGAATAAGTGACAAATCGTTTCCTTAAATGGCCCGTATATGAATTTGAATCTTTGGCGCACTTTTGCCAATGTACAAGTAGGCCACTTCAGGCTCACATTCGTATTGTCTGGGCCGAAGGAAGACCACATAAATGCCTAAAGTGACCCAGATTGTATGCTATCTGGGATGGATAAAGACCTCTGGTTTCTAGTTCACTAGAAAGTAGCAGTATTAAGTCCCCACCCCATTCCGCTTTTAGTATGCTGATGGTCTCTAGCCTTACTCTACAGCCAAATCAGTTTGAGTTTGTTTAATCACTTCAACGTAATGTTAGAAATGGGAACCTTGGGCTAAATAAAAGATAAACAATTAAAATTATTAATTTAAAAGTAGAACTCGGCGCCACAGTGCCATTCTGCTGCTTAAAAACAGTCTATTTAGGAAAACAAATATTATATTAGGTTTAGATTTTATCATCATAATTATCATCATCATTATTAAAAATTATAATAATGTTAATGAATAATTAAATTCTCTAGCTGCAGTTTTCTTATTAGACCTACATTTTGTGCAGAAATATATGAATCCCAATGTCATTAAAATATTTACTGTTCCGAATGAAGTATTCAATTTATTTATTTATTTTTTAATAAATTATTTTTTTTTATTTTAATTTAGCCAAAATATTATGAAACATGAGGCTTGAACCACAGTTCCAGTTTGTTTATGTAATGGCACAGTTTCCACAGTCAGGATATGCAGGTTTTTAAGTCTGTCAGGAGTTCTCAAATGTAATTAATGTTTTTGTTATGGCTCATGGCTTCGAATGAAATCAGATCTCTTTGGGATGTGTTTTTTTGAGAATCCTATTGGTAAAATGCAAGATATTTGCATTGCACGCCTTCCTCTTCGGTCTAAATGTTATGGAAGCAGATTGGTTTGTTTGTGTCCATAGAAGTGTTGAACTAATCAGGCTTTGTGCAGCACATTAATTTTATGTGTATCTTTTACTAATTTTCATTCTTGAAGCTTGTTGTCATGCCCTCTACACTTATGTTCTTCATTATTCACATCTGTTGGAAAGCATGTCAGACTTGAGTCTCAAAAATAGGAACTTCTGAAAAGAATTCCCAAGACCAGCACTGGGTATTTCATATCTCAGAAAGCTATATTCATATTTTCACTGCTGGTTATTGGCTACACATAGGCGAAGCTCTGAACCACAACATTTTGTTGTTGTGCATTCAGCATCCTCCGGGATGATACCAATGGGCTCTGAAGTCTGGCTGGATGAGTTCCTTTGAAACCGCCTCCGTCCCAAAGGCATCTAAGCTGCTTACAGGATAACAATTTCCATGAGCCTCACACCTGAGCTAGGCTGCTGTTTACATTTTCAGCAGCCAATAAAAACACAAGGCTGAGCTCTGTACATGACACTATACATAGGTGCATGTGCGTTTTCTACTCAAATTCTCAGATGTTGCGAGATGGTTTTGCTTGAGTCTGTTCATTGATTTATGAAATTAAGGTAAAGGAAAAAATCTCTGAATGGATCTTTGGTTTCCAGTAAGGTTGGGCGGAGATGTTTGTGTAAACACTGGAAAATGCCTGTGATTAGTGGAAGACCTGCTAGAGCAGAATGAGGGTAGTATTCAGGAAATGAGCAACTGAGAATACTGAAGGGCCAAATTATGCTTCCTGCTTGGTTATAGAAATCTACTTGCCAACAAAGTAATTGGGACAGGAAAGTAACTAAGCACATAAGAATCTGTCAACACCTTAATGGAACATTTCACTTATAAAAATGGCCAATTTACAAATCCCCTAGAGTTAAACAGTTGATTTTACCAACTTTTTTAATTCAATCAACCGATCTCCGAGTCTGGCAGGAGCACTTTTAGCATAGCTTAGCATAGTTCATTGAATCAGATCATAGATATTTATATCATATGTCACCTATGCTGTTGTGGTCTATTGGAAGGAATGCATCAATTGAACCGTCATTTTAGTACAGGGTAGCGCTCCTTTGAAATGAATGTGGGACCAAGATGCAGTTGAGGACTAGCCATCCGGAGCCCAAGATATGTAAACATTTATACATATATCTGTGATCAGGAGTTTTCCCAGAGGTCAGTATGCAAATATTTGTTTTAAATTATGAAAATTATAATTTTACATCACTATTCTACATCGAGGGATAAGTGAACGCACAGATTAAATGGACTAAAAGATGATAAAATTCAGTTGTTTTACTATGGCTGCGCAATATGGACAAAATAATCATATTGTGTGTTTTTTTTTTTTTTAAACAAGCTACATACCCACTTTCTAAATGTATACATTCTAAGTGCAGTTCCTTTCATTCTTGATTTAAAAAAAATGAATCAAGGTTTATTATGTTTGGAATAACATAATTTAAATTTTGGGATGAGCTGTCCTTTTGCGCATGCTTGCTTGATACACAAGAGCCATTAAGATTCAGTCTACATCCAAACAGCACTGATTTTTTTTTTCTTTTCTTTTCTTTTGTGGATTCTAAATTTTGTGTGCACACACGTATGAAGAAACACATTTCAAGAAATGTCTGTATCAAAACGGTATGTAATACCTATGCCACATGTGGTGCTGTAAAGTAAACAAACACAGACAGTCTCACAGGGCACAATAAATCCCAGAAGAATGCAATGAGCATGTGCATGAAGTCCTTCTTGTTGTAAAACTGATTATACATTTAGAAAAAAAAATGCAAGAGCTGGAACAAATGTCCTGATTCTCCTGCAGAACTGTACTTGAGCACTGCTGTTATCAGAAAATCCTTACTGCCATTTGACCCCATTAAAGTCAATGACCGAGAGAGTGTTTCCTGCTCTTGCACCCTTCAACAAGCTGCAGTTTACAAAGGTTTTGTGTCAGTTCCCTGTGCAAAGTGGTCGGTTATTCTGCTTTCCTGCACAATAATAATTTTTGTATTGGACCCTTGCATGCATCCCACAGTCATCCCAACCTTCAGTCTTTCCCACTCTATTTTCTGCTTACAAAAATATTACAAATCTTCTGTCTCTTACCCAAAAAGTCATTGAAAATGTGCTTGTCCTTTTTTTGGTGCCCTTTTAGTTGCACATCTGGGATGTTTAAAGGGTTAGTTTTCTCAAAAAATTGTAATTCTGATATTAATTACACACTCTCACATTGCTCCAAACCCACCTTCGGCTCATATTCCTAACTCAAATTAAGACATTTTAGATGAAATCAGAGAGCTCACTCATCCTTTATAGACTGCAATGGTCCTGAAATGTTCAGAAAATGAACCAAAAATGTTGACAAAACATTCCAAACCCCTTCAGTGGTTCAGCTGTACACATACGAAGCACCCAAAACACTTTTGTGAGGCGAAACAACAGTAGAAACAACTTGTTCACCAATGTCTTATGTATCAGATGTGGAAGAGAAGATGCTGGCGAACAGAGATGTTTTTGTTGAGACAGTTGATGTGATGGAATATATTTGACAATGTTTTCAGCTCTTTTTCTGCACTATAAACGTCTGTTGCTGTCTAATGGAGGATGTGAGATCTCTCAGATTTAATGTAAAGTATCTTCATTTGTGTTATGAAGATCTCAGGGAACATGGTGGTCAGCAGAGTTACTCTATTCTAATTACAGTGTATACAGTACAATATACAGTAATATACTGTTATGTAACGAATTACATTATAAATGTGTGTAGTTTGATTACAGTTACTAAAATCAATGTAATTGCGTCACTGACATTAGTTTTTAGATGACAAAATGCTTTTTTAATCACGTTTTCTGCTGCATTGTCGGTTAATAAGCATGTGCTTTTAAATTGCTGCAGAACGCCGGCTGTAATGGTTGCTGTCGAGAATGTTTGCTTCTTCAAGTGGAAATACAGACGTAACTTTGATTTCATTGAGTGTAAAAACAAAAATATTGCTTTGAAATGAAGTCTATGTCCAGTCTCTAAAGAACTTTCGACTGCTTCAAACTCGGCCAGCAACTTGTTTAAGCACTTGAACAAGCATTCTATGACAATACTCGTCACCAAGGAGGACATCACATCAGTGATGAAGACTGCAAAAGATTCACTTGAATTATTTAGCCTGACATGTTTACTGCCCCAAAATTTTGTAAATGTTTCTCAAAATAAAATATATTGTGTTCAAAGGTTAAAAGGGTTTTGTTTTTTAGCCAGACATTTAAAAAGAATATATGTTAGAGCAGTAAATACAATACCGTCATACAGTGATATTTTTATCCAAGGTTATCATACCGTCAGAGTCTTATATCGGCCCTTGTCTAACTCTGACACAACATGTCATTTGTTGTTCATTGTCCCTGTATAAATAAAGAAATAAAGAAATAAATAAGTAGGTAAGTAAGTAAGTAAGTACGGAAGTAAGTTAGTTAGTTAGTTAGTTAATAAATTAATAATCAGATGAAAATTTACTAGTAGTTGTAATTTATTACTTTTTAAAGTAACTTAACACTGGTGGTGAAAAATTAACTACAGAATTTTCCTTTTCAGGTGAACTAACCCTAAAAAATTAAAGAATGGTCTGTTTTATACAGTTTCATATAGAATCTAGTTTGTAATCAGCAAAATCCATATAAACACATGTAAAAAATATCTTCTTGGCTGGCAATGATGGAGAAAAGAGCTGCTTTTGAATGGTTGTGAGTGGAGGAAAAGTCACTTTGCAGCCAGAAGGTGTAGTAACAGTATTTACCAGCAGAGGCTAACTTTACCATGCTAACACACCAAACGTATTTCTGTATTTCTCCATTTGGAGGCGCTGAACTTCCTGTAGTAAAAACAAGACTCGTGTTCACTGTTTTTATCTCATTGTGCCTTTCAGATAGAACATTTTTCATCACATGGTCTTCTTGTCTGTTCTTCTTATTTACTTGTTTATTTATTTGTTCTTTTTTTGTCCTTTAGCCCACAGCTGTTTTTCCTCTTGATCTTTTTACGTCTTTGCTGGAACTTATGCAATTCATTTCAGGGGAGGTATCTGTGTGTGTGTGTGAACGTTTAAGACTATTCATGTCTACCTCATTACTTTACATATTGTCTGTCCCCACTGATCAAGCTTGTCTCGTCACCTTTTATGTCTTTATTCTCCAAACAAAGGCCTTGATTAGCTTTTCCTACCTCTGAATCCAAGCATCAATGCCTCCATAATTACATTCAGTAGCTCTTTCAAAAGTCGAATGCTTTAGTTTCTAGGCTAAATTGATGTTGCTATGGATTAACAGCAGTGTCACATCTTTAAGTCTATAATCTTATTTTACTTTGTGTATATATATGATGACTACATTCATTTAAATCACTTTATCTGGGGGTAAAGGTCACAACATGTAACATGATTAAACAATGATTAAAAATGATTTAGATTTATATCTAACAATTTTATGTTTTTAGTGACCTATGTTGATAGAGATGGACTGTTATGTGTAAGATTTTTTTTATTTACATTTATTTTTTATTTTTTTAATTGTAAATCTGTTTTTAAAACTAATGAAGACCGCAGAAGTCAATCATTCACTTGAATGATTTAGCGTGACATGTTTACTGCCCCAAAACATTTTAAATGTTTCTCAAAATGAAATATATTGTGTTCAAAGGGGGATAAGGTTTTGTTTTTTAGCCAGACATTTAAAAAGAAGATATTTTAGAGCAGTAAACACAATACCGTCATACCGTGATATTTTTATCCAAGGTTATATTAAAATTGTGTCTGATATTTTAAGCCAACAATTAGATTTATTTAGATTTATTTACTACTACTACTAATAATAATAACATTAAAAATAATAATTGTTATTATTAACATTATTATTGTTATAAAAATGTAACATTCACTGTAAAAAATGCTAGGTTGCACGCAATTCCTTCAGGTTGTCCCAACACAAATCCATTAAAAGTGCTGTATGCAGGTTTTTGACTCTTCTAAATCATAAAAATACCATAATATGTTTGCAGATATTAAAGAAACATGCCAAGTAAACATACTTATTTATATGAAAAACAATGCTGAAGTTAGATATTCATTCATCCATTTTCTTTTCGGATTAGTCCCTTAATTAATTTGGGGTCGCCACAGCGGAATGACCCACCAACTTATCCAGCATATGTTTTTATGCAGCGGATGCCCTTCCAGCTGCAACCCAATTCTGGGGAAGAAGTCAGATATTCTGCTTTGAAAATGTGTGTTATGTGCCAGAACGTCTGTCTTTATTTTGTTTTTTTTTAACCCACCCAATGCCAGTTTAGCCAATTATATTTAAGCACCCTAGGTTGCCTTCATGGGTAACAGGATACAAGGCTCTTAAAGCATGTGCCCACAACCAAAATGCGACCTCCGGTGGACAATAACAACCTCCAAAATGAGATGCAGATTCAGAGTTCCAAATGAAGGTGCTTATTAATAAGCAAATAATATAAATATTACAAATGTAAACATTAGATGAGCAGGTTACAATAGCTACGTTTCTATCCAACAACAACAACAAAAAAGAAAATCGGTTGATGGAAACACCAAGATGTGCATAAATTTTGAAAATGCACATAAAAAACATAAGTGCAAAACTGAGTAGGATAAACTTTTTATTTGATAAGAAAAGAGGCGCATAAACTATGATGAAAACACTTTTACCAAACAAATTCCAGAATGCGCATTTAAATAAAAGGTCATGTTATTCTGTTATAAGAGATCATGTGATGGTAAAAACATGTGTGAATGGACAAACCAGCAGGCTGGGCACACTGTAACAACATTTTGTCGTTTTTGTTATCCTCAAACACCTTAACCATTTCAGTATTAGTGTTATTATATTATTAATTACCTCCAGAACTCAAGAGCATCTGTGCTTCGCGTCTCAAACCTTCAAACGCCACCGCGCATTCACTGCGTGTCAGGATTGCATTCTGAGGCACAAGTTATTTATTAAATAAAGAAAAGATTCACGCAGCTTCTCCTACCAAAGCAAATTTAGTTTTTACCGTAATATTTGGTGCCAGTTAATCAAGAAGTGATGATTTTGTTTGACTCATTGGATGGAAATGCTGCTTTATTTGCACATCTTTTATGTGAAAATCCAGTTTTGCGCATAAAAATAATTTGCGTTTTTAGATGAAAACATAGCTATAATGTTACCCAGTATCCTAGCATCATGCTACATAACGAGATTTACAGTGATAAGCAATTTGGCTGTTTGCACCAGAAGAAGCATGACAGAAATTGAGGTGATCGTTGTTCCCCTGTGAGAAATAGAAGACATTTCTAAATTATTAATATCAGGTGTTGGTTTGGACAAAAACTCCTTTTAATAGGGAAAATATTTCTTCTATCAGGTGCCGTTGCTTTTAGTAAAACAGTTCAAATCAGCCTTTAGGCTCAATAGTCAGGCATACTTATGTTAATCTGGCAACCTGCGCTTGCATGTACTAGACAGAGGAGAAGCCGAGTGAGAATGTGTTTTGATCCAGGAGTGCAATACCTAGTTCAACCACTGGGTGTCAAACTTACACATAGCACCTTTAAGCTAATAGTTTTGTGTTGGGACAACATGAAGAAATTGTGTGGAACCCTCCATTTTTTACAGTGTTATTTCAATGAGTTAATCAGGTTTCGCCTTTTTTTTTAATCATACAAAGTTTATCTTAATATTTTTAGTCAGTTTCATTGATGTAAGTTGAGATGACTAGAAAAAAATAAGATACAAATTTAAGTGGATTGAACATAAAACAATGTTGTCCCAAAAAAAACCTTAAGAATTGTGTTGTTTCAACTCATTTTAAATAAGTAGTTTGAACAAGCAACAAAAGCAAATTTTTTGAGTGTTATTTTAGATCTTATTTTATGTCTAAGTACTAAGATATCAGTTTAAATTATAGATGCTAAAGTGAATTTTGGTGTCACATAGTACTTTATAGTAAGAAATATATTTTAAAAAAATCAACATTTATTTTACTATTAGTTAAAAATTACATGAAACAATGTTAAAACTTTTTTCAATGTTAGAAGTTTTCAGTTAAGTGGTTGCAGACAATTTAAATGGACTCAATTTAAACAAACAAATTAAGTTCAGCATTACTAATTGTAATTTCTTTGTTCATATTCAATTGTTTGCAACCACTCACCTTAAGAATTTTAGTAAATCCAATAAATCATAGAATATGGCCATGATAGGAACCTATGACAAGTTGACAATAGTCTAATTTGGTGCTAATTTGTAAACATTTAATGATATGGTTGTTGGTAGATTGTGAAATGGATTGTGTTTTATACCTACACTATATGATTCATGGTTTTTGATGGATAATCCTTGCACAATTTCTTTAAAAAAGGTTAAAACTGAAACTATTTGAAGATTTTGATGAACTGATTCTGATAAACGTTTGATTTAAGATTTTGTTGAGACATCAGGGGTTGTTAGTAGGTTCGTTTGCCCCATATCCAGATTGCCTTCTGGAATGCGGCGTGTGTGTGTGGGATGAAGCCTTTTGAACATGCTACAGCATGCTTTCAACATTCTGTGTCACTCTTTGCTTCATTTACTCTTTTTCTGACTTGCTTTTTCTGCCCCTCTGGCCTTTTTTACACATATAGCGCCTGATCATTTTCAGATAAACATAGTAATCGAGTCACAACTATTTTTTATTTAAATAAAACTTAATACTTTTCCAACATTTGGTATAATCACACATGTATTCGATCCAAAATCTAAAGAAGAACGATTTATAATCACAAGCACTATTAAAACACTAATATTTCATGTTTCCTGAAAAGTCTTCTTTCTCATCTATCTATCCCTGTCTTGCTTTCATTGCTCCCTGCTGTGTGTTTTCTTAGTCGGGAGCCGAGCGTGTTGGTTCATGCAGTTGCTGCCCTGCAGGAATTTGCGATAGGATGCAGGTCCATGTTAATAATGGCCATCTTCCAAAATCTCTTCAGGACAACCGGGGAGATGAGTATTAAATGGATAGTTCACCCAAAATGAACATTTAAATGCTATTTATTTACTCTCCCTCAAGTGCTTCCTGACTTTCTTGAGTTTCTTTTATTCTGTTAAATACAAAAGAAGTTATTTTGAGGAAAGCGGTAACCTTTGACTTTAATAGTAGTAGAAACAAATACTAGGGAAGTCAATGATTACTGCACTGTAAGAAAAAAAAGACCAAAAGTCATGACAACAAATGTTTTTGTTACTTTACACTCTACAGTTGAAACAACACAATTCTGAAGTTTTTTCAGGGGCAACTTAATTGTTTAAATTATGTTTGATTCACCTAAACCACTTAAAGGTGCCGTGTGCAAGTTTTAAAATCTTCTAAAGCATAAAAATACCATAATATGTTTGCAGATATTTAAGATACATGCTAAGTGAACATTCTTGTTTATCTGAAAAACAATGTGTGTTATGTGCTGGGACATCTGTCTTTGTTTTGGTCTCTTTAACCCACCCAATGCCACTTTAGCCAGTTATATTTCAGCACCCGGGGTTGCCCTTGTGGAAAACAGCGTATTTGATTCATTTAGTCATGAAGGCCTATAAAGCATGTGTTCGCGACTGAAATGCGACCTCCGGTGGACAGTAGCAGCCCCGAAAGGAGACACAGATTCAGAGTTCCACATGATGTGGTTATTAGTTAGCAAATAATATAAATATTACAAACATAAACATTAGCTGAGCAGGTTACATTGTGTAACCCTGTGTCCTAACAACACTCTACCTGACAAGATTTGCAGTGATTTGGCTGTTTGCACCAGACGAAATATGACAGAAAATTAAATACAGCCAACAGAATAGTGCACTTACTGCACTCCAGCGAAATAGAAAGGTTTACAATCTAATTAATACATATTAAGCTTCTTTAACAGCACATGCTGAATGATTGATATGTGTTGGCTTCCACTGAGTCACAGTTCTGAAGTTCAATTTCAAAGGGTTTATTTTATTTTCAAAATCTGAGGTAAACTATCTGCTGCTGCTTTCAGTAGTATGGCAATAAATGTCATGTGAAATGGCATTCAAGCTCACATTATTAACATTTAACACTGAATAAAGCACATGAGGTGTACCTGAGGTGATCAGTTAATCTTGTTGTTCACCAGTGAGAAATAGAAGCTGTTTCTAAAATATAAATTTCAGGTGTTAGTTTGGACAAAAACTCCTTTTAGTATGGAAATATTTGTTCTATCGCGTGCTGTTGCTTTTAGTTCGAAAATGTTTCAAATTAGCCTTTAGCTTCGATAGTCAGGCACACTCCTGTTGGTGTCGTTAATCTGGCAACCTGGGCTTGCATGGACTCGTCATGGCCGAGTGAAAATTTGTTTTGATTCCAGAGTGCAATACCTAGTTCAACCACTGGGTGTCAAACTTACAAACTGCACCTTTAAGTTAACTTAATCGTTTCGTGTTGGGACATTATGAAGAAATTGTGTGGAACCCTGAAACAGTGAACGTATTTCAATGAGTTAATCGGGTTCCCACTATTTTTTTTTTATTAGTCATACAAAGTTGAACTTACTGCTTTAGTCAGTTTAATTGATGTAAGTTGAGATGACTAGAAAAGTTAAGTTGGCTCAACAACAAACAAAGAAATGTGAGGCTTCACTTTTTTTCAAATAAATATTCTGTGTTCAGCAGAAGAAAACAAGTCAAAGATGTTTGGAACAAGTGAAAGGTAAATAAATGATAAGCATTTTTTAGTTTTGGGTGAACTGTACGCTGTAAAACCCAACAGTCAACTTTATCAAATGAAATGAGTGTAGTTAACTCAATTTACTGAACGTTAATTCTACTCATTTGAAAAGAGTTTTGAACTCAGTGTTGAAGGTAAAGAGTTAATTAAATACCTCATTAACTTAAATGGAGTAAGTTCACAATACTCATAAATTAGTTTTTTTAAACTCAAATGGTTTGAGTTGCCTTAACTTATTAAGTTTTACAGTACTCTGTTTTACCATACTCAAGTTGCTTCGTTTACTCAAATGGATTAAGTTCACAGTACTCATTAGGATTAGTTTTTGAGCTTAAATGGTTTGTTGCAATCAGTTTTCTCAAATGGTTTGAGTTACCTTAACTTATTGGATTTTACAGTGCATCTTTAATAAATAATAAAATAATTAAATCTAAATAATTCGACATTTTCAGCAAAATTGATTTGTAAAAACTATATTTCAATTAATATTATTAGTATCTAACTTTATTTAAACTTCTTAGATTAAATGTAACTATGGTTAGCCAAAACAAAGCTAGACCAAGTTTTGAGAAGTATTGCTTTTGGGAGTCTTTTCATAAGGTTGACTTAAAAATGTTGTAGATCCTCAACACTGATCGAAGAAGGAAGAACTCACTTTTCTACTGAAAATCGTGATCACAGTGAATATTTCGACAGTTTCTTGCCGTGTTTCTTTTTCTCTGATTGCAGGAGGATTGTGGGTATAGTTCTTATCTTTCTTGTTCATCTCGTGTCGCCCTGGGCATTTCAACAGTGCTGAATTACTCATCTGCTGGATGCTTTAGCTCTGGGCCTCATGCGCTGTGTCTGAGAGGATTTTTTCCTGTTTGCTTTGTCTAAGAGGAATGTTCGTTGACTTTCTTACCGAACAAGTCGAGCGAGCCATGTGACCAATCGTATGATCAAGCTCGGGGGGAAAAAAAAAAACAGTAATTGTTTTCGACACTGGTGCAAACTGGATTATTTTTCTGATCACACTTTTAGTTTAAGTTTCAATTTTTGCTATGAACCAAGAATTTTAGCTCAACTAAACTACTAATTTGACGCTTATTAATAGTTAGCCGTTGGGTTTAGGTTAGGATTAGGCTTGTAGAATAAAATCATATTTTATAAGTACTAATAAACTGCTTATATTTTAATAAAAGGCGGATGATAAGCCAGCTGTTAATAGTGGGGATTGGTATTTAAACTAAAGTGTTACCTTTTTATTATTAATTTTATGTATTTTTTTTATTTGATTGGACCATGTTAGAGATAGACTCCAAAAAATTAAATTTACTCACCATTTACTCATCCCTGTGTGGTTCCAAATCCTTATGATTTCCTTCGGTTGAACACAAAATATGATATTTTAAAGAAAGAACCAGTAACCATTGACGTCCATAAAATATATCATGGACGTTGATGGTTACAGGTTTCCAACATTCTTCAAAATATCTCTGTGTTCAACCGAAGAAAGAAACTCATTAAATGCATGAATAAATCATGACAGGATTTTCAGTTTTGAGTGAACTATGCCTTTAACTTGTCTTCTTTTTGTTTAATTTTTTATTTGACCTGCTCTGATTGAACAAGTTGAGTGATGAGAAACATTGTAGCAAAGCTTATGTCATGACTATTACTCACACTGGCCTTATGTCACCGTCTCAGACATGACGTCTGGTTCTGCAGTACTTTGGTTTTTCTTCTATAATTGGTCTATGGATATATGAGAACATGACTAAATGTTTAAGACAGAAGTAACTCTGAAGTCTGTAGTAACTCTGAAGTAAGTCTGAACTGGAAGCGCATGCTGTAAATCAGTGACTTGATTGTGTTATCAGACACGGCAGATGCTGCCGGTATGTTGTTTCAGTTGTCGTGAATCAGGTGGTGAGTAAACATCTCACGAAGTGTGTGGGATCAGTTTTGGTTGAGCCTCAGCTGACAGATAACATGTCACCCTCATGTATTTTTCCGAAAAATTGTCTGTTGCATAATAGGATTACTGAGATAATGTGCTATTTTTAATTTAGGAATAGTTCACCCCACATAAAAGAGACAATTGTGTCATTATTTACTCATCCTTTAATTGTTCCTGAGCAGATTGAGTTTCTTCTGTTGAACAAAAAAGAAGATATTTTGAAGAATGTTGGAAACCTGTAACCATTGACTTCCACGGTATTTGTTTTCCCTACTATGGAAGGCAACGATTACTGGTTTTTAGCTTTCTGAAAAATGTCTTCTTTTGTGTTCAAGAGAAAAAAGAAACTCCACCACTTGAGGGTGAGTAAACAGTGAGTAAATGTTCGTTTTTGGGTGAACTATCCCTTTAAGGAAGTTTCTAAATATGGAAATATATTCTTGTCTGTCATCAGACTTCTTAATAAAACATTTGTAGTCTGGATTTCATGGGAAGAGGCACAAGATGCCAATTGTGAAAATGCTTTTGTAACAACTTGTATAACTGTCTTTCTAATGAGGTAAAAATGAAGAGCTAGAAGTCCCTTTTAGTTACCTAAAAAAAAACAACAACATTAAATATATCAGACAAGAAATGTTTTTAAGTTAATTTGATTAACTTTAATAGGTTAATCAGGTTTTGACTACAGTATACAAAGTTATACAACGTTTAACTTAATATTGTAATAAATTAGACTGATATAAGTTGACTATAAAAATTGTAAACATGTAAGGACGATTTTTTTTTCAGTGCATATGTCTAATCATATTATCATTCTGTCTTCTTCTCTGTATTTAGGAGTGTGTGAAGCAGTTTGCAAGTGAATCAGACTATATTGACCACCCTCAAATACACAAACTTCATTCAGTCATTCCTTCAAAACATATGATTTACTATGAATTTGTAATTTCCTTTAACATTTGATGACGATTTCTGTCCAAGTTCACCCGAAAGTAGTTTGAGCAAACGAACACAAAAATAAGCGATTTATTGTTGTGTTTCGTCAGAATGTGTTGTAATTATGCTAAATGTTCCTGTTAAACTGCAAAGAAGTTCGGATGTTGGTTTACATCACGTTCTCCAGAATAAAAAGCACACTGTCTGACCCACAGGATCAACAAAGAGTCCTTGAAACTGTACGATAACCACAACACGTCCCGCCCATTCGCGTATGATTGGCTGCGCTCAGCTGTTAACATATCACGCCCCGCCTGTGCAGTGTTCTGATTGGATGACCGTTTGTAGAACGAGGACTTTGGAGCGAGAACTTTATATTCACTCGCAACGCAGACTTTGAAAACATCTGTGTGTGGGGAAGGGAAAAACCGGTCAGTTCAAAACGGCTTGGACCCTCTGTCCGTTTTTGTCGTCAGCACTTCGGATATGCACTCACAGAAAACTCCCAGAAACGGATTAAGTTGCAAGATGGTCCTTCAGGCTGTTGGTAAAGTTTTAAGGTAACGTGACCTTGTTGTTTTCGTAAATAAATAGATGTGCATGTCTCATGCAGGACCAAAAGCTTTAACGGGGCTATGCAGTAAACAAAGTAACAATATTACGTTAATAAATGCATATTATATGTACACAACGAAAGCCTATTATGTCAGATATAAGCAGTATGTTTAACAGAATATCGTCTTAACACAGTTCCAGGTGTAAACTACCCCCAAGACCCATATAACAGTGCTATTTTGAGGTAAAGTTGGCTTCACACATTCGTACTTTCTCCTTAATGAGATAATTTCAGAAAATTATTCTTTATATTCATTCTAAATCGTGAAATCTTATTAGCAGCCAATGACTATCAAAGTACAACATACTTCACAATGAAAGAAATAGTGGTAATGATGTTTTCAAGTCATACTTACACGTGATTTGTGGCCGAATATTCAAAATACCATGGTAAACAATATAGTGAGCACGCCAGAAGTTGTCACTGAACGAATGTGCGACTATAAAACCAACTTTACCTAAATATATACTATATCTATGGAGACTGCTATACTGTAAACATGGTTATGTATTTTAAGATTATTTGACAGAGATAATAGTCTTATAAATGTATCAATTTTGTAAGTCGTTCACGAACATATCAATACACATGGTGGAACAATTTGAATGAACTTAATTAATTTTGACACTTCTTTTACGTTTGACATATGTTATCATAATAATGCATTATTCGTATTATCATGAACAGCAAGCGCGAAAGAGAAACACAACTCGACCGCAAATGTCACATTGGTTGAGCGGTACTACGTGTCTTGTGCATATTCATGAGCAAAAATAACTATTTGTAGTGACTCACAGTTCATTTACATTGTTTGAAAACGTCGAGCACTTAAACTAGGTAATTAGACTAATGTCGAAATTCAGGTAGGCTAACGAGTGCCTAAAAACAGATATCTTACTATTTTTAGACAATCTGGCACTTTACATAAATATGTAAACTGAATTATTAACATACCAATGTGCTCTAACTCTATTAAAGTAAACCCTTGAGTAAAATTACTGTCTTAAATATACAAAAATAGTATTACAGTAAAAGTTTTAATGGACAGTTGAAAATTGTCAATATTTACTCACCTTGTCACTTGTTTAAAATTTATCAAGGGAGATTCTTCCCTTGAAAAGAAATCAAAAAAGATATTTTGAAAAATGCTGGTTGCCATTGACGTCTATAGTCATTTTTTCTTTCTAGGAAATCAAGTTACTAGCAACCAGCATTTTTCAAAATGCCTTCTTTAGTATTCAACAGAAGAAAGAAACTCATAATAAAAGGTTTAAAACCACATGAGGAAGAATGACAGAATAAAAAAATATCTGGTATTAACAATATTAAAATATAATTAATACTATTTATTAATTTATTATTTATTGAATTATTTTTGAAAACTAATATATGCGTTAGAATGTAAAGTAGAAGCTTACCAAAATACAAATAGCACAGAAGTTCTGTAAAGAAAAAGCAGAAGTATTTACTGTCCACCGTTGTGTGCTCTCAATGAGAAGAAAACCTCAAATTAATTTGTAAGTGTGTGAGGAGCCATTGAGATGACAGTATTGTGTTAAACACAGCAATAGTGCCATGGGAACAACACAAGGAGAGCTCATCAGCATCACAACAGATAGGTGAATGAAGAGATGGGTTTCTGTAAACCATCCCCCCACCTTTCTCTCTTTCTCTCCCTCACACACGCTTCAAGCCTATGAAAACTAGGAAGTCCAAACGAGGCCAGACACGCTCAGCCAAAGAACAGAAGCACTTTAGCATTAAACATGGTTAAGAGTTTTGTTCGAAATTGTGTTTAATTCTTGTGAAAACAGTTGTGTCATCGTACAGTGAGGTCCGTTTTTAAATTTTAACAGCATATTACTTTGATCAAAGACTATTGCAAGAACCAAATGCCAATATTTTGTGGTGCTCATGTTAAAATTTGTCATGTTTTATTGGTTTGTGTCAATGCATGAAACCATTGATTGTCTATGGAAGCCTGTAGACAGATTTACTATATGCATGTATATATAAACATGGTCAGTAGTCTCAAGTCTCATATATGGCTAAATGCTTTTTTGTAAAACTGAAAAAAACATTTGTTACATTTATGTAGTCTGATGTTTGAGAAAATATAACTGATCAACAACTTTGATATCTTAATTTTTTTATTTAACCTTTAACTGTACACACTTTATACAGTGATTTTTATAAAAAGAGTTTCCCTGCCTTTGTTTTTTAAAAAAGGTCTTTGTCCACACAAAAACGCTCTGTAACACATTTTAAGGGCAAACCGAACCAACAGACGGTGATAAAAGCCTTTTATGCTGGATTCACACCAAATGTGCATTAATAAATGTACATGATATATACACCAAGAAAGTGTGTTATGTCAGATATAAGCAGTGTATTCAACAGAATATAATTTGAACGCAGTTCCAGGTGCGGAAATAAATTACCTCCCCAAAAAGACCGATAGACTATTTTGAGGTTGTACTATTTTAAAGTTGGTTTCGCATATTCAGACTTTCTCCCGACTAATATAATTTTCATTAAAAATTTTATTTGCAAATTCTATATAGTGAAAGCTTATTAGCATTCAAAGACTATCAAAGTACATTGTTCTTCACAATAAAATAAATAGTGCTAATTCAAACAAAATTATCTATTTGCCTGAGTACAATCTATAAAAATCAATGCAAACGTGAGAAAAGAGGCAGATTCAATTCAATTCACCTTTATTTGTATAGCGCTTTTACAATGTATATTGTGTCAAAGCAGCTTCACATAGAAGGTTATAGCAAATTATAACAAAATTATGGGACTTGTTTGCTATAAATGTGCGAAATTTGCCTCAATCGAGTCTTTCGCATTCGGTGTGAACCCAGCCGTCTTGGCCAATCAGAAAAGACAAAATGGTGTGTATGCTGATGTTATGACTTTCGTTTGTAGAAATTCTTCACCCTGCCTGGAGTTTTTCAGAAAGTGCAACTTCTTGTTTGGCCTGTCACAATATATATTTTTGTCATACGATATATTGCACCAAAATATATTGCAATAAATGATATTATTGTCATTTTAAGACCATTTTATGCCACTCATTATATAATGCCAAAATGACAATACAAAATCATCACAATGCAAGTACAATTCTAAAGAACACTTCATGTTTTATTCTTAAGAATATTTCATTTAATTATAGTCATTTTAACAATTTAATAATTAGGCTTTGGAATCAGAGTGTAAAAACGCATATCCTAGACTAAAATGTTGCTTGAATTGGTTTTTATATATGGGCAATATATTTCATCACCAAAAATTATCGAGGTCATGTCCATGTATTGTGTGATAAGTTGATATATTGATTATTGTGACAGGCCTATTTCTCATCAACAACCCATACACCGTAAAAAAAAAAAATGCAGCATTCCACACAATTCATTCATGTTGTCCCAACACAAATTGATTAAGTTAACTATTGATTAAGTAGATTGAATATAAAACAATTGAGTTGTCCCAAAAAACAGTGCTATTTCAGCTCATTTTAAATAAATAGTTTATACAAGCAGGGTTTTTTTTATTTGTATTTTTTTTGAGTGTATGCAGTTTTCAGTTTCCTTAAAGTACATAATGAATGCAGATAGGCGCTGGATATTTTTACTTCTGTTTACTGATTTCCAAATGGTAGTTTTGGTATGCATATGGAAGCTTTGAAGTTTTCTCAGAGTTTGGTTTGAGTGGGAATGATTTAGGGATGTTTTAGCTGCTGGATAAGAATGTGCACGGCACGTTGCATAATTCCAGGCCTCATGCTTAGTTCATCTTCGAGATTCTGAACAGCACACAGCACTTAATAATCGCTTTTGACAAGATGTTTACTTGGCAGTGCAGTTGATTGTTTAATTGCTTAGGTTTCCCAAAGAACTTGTGATCCCTATCCATACCGAAAACCTTTGAAGAAAACCAGCCATCACACATTACTGTTACACAAACGTCTCTTTTAGTGTTTCATATTTTGATTTGAATCACAAGATACCGAAGACTCGGATTGTCCTGTTTTGATTTTTACAAAAGCAAAAATAAATGAAATTAGATCAAATAAAATGAAACAGGAATGTATTTCTGGATCCTCAGTATAGATGGATTTCCCTGAAGGTAACATACAGTTTGTGCATTGTTTTATTTTAGCTTTGCCTAGGTTTCGTAATTTTCCAGGAAGTGCTTTTTTCGTGAATTATGCGGCACAGGGCAAATTCTCAAGCCATTAGCTAGTATATTTTAGGAGAAAGAAAAACTTTCTAGCTGCCAGCGGCCCTCCTGATACGCACACACTCGCATACCATGCCCACTCTTTGCCGTTTCCCGCAGATATCTTTGCCATAAAAGGCATTGTAGATTCAGACTCTCCAACCAAGTCAAGGTTTTGACCAAAGACTTGTATCATCCAATCATTTGCAGAAAACCATCTGTGTTTGTTTAGCAAACACTAAACTCATGGTTCAGTTGTACAAACTACCATTTTGGGCTCCAGTTTACTCTACAGTTAAATATCACTTCACTTTGTTTTTGAGTTTGCTTGCTTATAGAGGTACATTCATTTAGGCTTGATTGCAAATGAATGAAAAATTCAATGATGATTTGGTAAACCATTGATTGAGATGGCTGAGATGCACAGCATTTCTATAATGTTCACTTTGTCACTAAGTAGTGATGCCTTTATTTTGTAGAATATTATTTTCAAGGAAGTGACTCCCCATTGTTGCGTGATGACTTTATTCTCCCATATAGGTCTGCACGTTATTGGGAAAATAAGCGTCATTGAGTACATGACATGTTTTTGAGTTCTGTAAGAATTTTATTAATTTTTTTATTAATTAAATTTTCTTACTTTTTTTTTGCTATTTTAAGAAAATAATTGATTTATGAAATGATCATATGCCAAAATTAACCAGTAATCTATATATATCTAATATATATATTAAGTGAATCAAAAAAATGTCAAGGTACGAAATATTTAGGCTAAAACTCTATGAATGAGTGAATGAGTTCTAAGATGTTGTTATTTTCCTCTCTTGTCTTGACTCCCACCATTAGTATTTATTATTGAACTTATTCTTTCATGTACAAGCCAGCGCAGCCATTGGAGCCGTATTGGGTCAAGATTTGTGATTTCATTCACGTTCATTGATTTTTAGCCACGTTAGCTGCTTTTGATGTTGCGAACTGGTATTTTCTTATTATATTATTTTTCTTTTTATAGAGCAAGTAGTTTGACCATTTATTTGCCATTTGTTATTGTAGTCATTCCTCCATAGGCAAATTAATTAGACGTCCTAAAACAATTGCACAAAAGAATGTACACATTGCAGAGTAAGCTCAGTCGCTCTCTCTGTTCACCTTTGGGTCGCTGTAGCCAATAGCAGAACAGCACCTACTGGAGAGGTGGGGATAAACATAGTAAGGCCATATTTGATCGGTCAAATTTGAATGAACAACATATGTATGCAATTAACAAATGCTTGACACATAGTGATTATTTTTTGATATTTGGTGCAGCCCTACTCCCAAAGCTTCGTGATTACACAAGCTTCAAAATGTAATCACTGTATTCTCTCTAGTAGCAACGTTTTTAACAAGTCTCCTTTTTATTTCTCAGTAGAGGAATGTGTTTTGCATGAAGCAAAGTATTTAAGATCAGCTGCACTGATCCATCAAAGGTTCAGGGAGATGTTCAGATCTTCCAGAAGGCTTAAGCCTTATCTTCATGTTCTTAACAGCTGGACCTGACAGCTGTCTGCTTGCTTGCTTGCTAGCTTCACTTTTTATTGATATTAATTGATTGTTTAATGTTGATCCTCTAACCTGATCCTAGATCAGTTGTGCAGGATATTTGGTTCTCTGCCCAACTCAATTTCATGAAGATCTCATGTGATGATTTCAGATGAAATCATATGTGATTTGTACAGAAATCCAAAGAAATTTGATTATATGAAGTCAAGAAATATACTGCTTTCATTAAAACCATAATTTCGATAAAACAAAGTGGCATTCTACAAGAAACTGTTAATGTCAACAGGCTTGGAATTGTGTGTTTATGTGGGAGGACTGTGTACTAGACATAGCTCCTAAATGAATCTGCAGTGGTCAGGTGGTACAGCCATCTAAGTCGAAGCTCTCAGAAAATTCCCACTTTAAAAATTGAAATTACAATTAGTTCTATAAGAACTATTACATGAATTGAATGAAGGATGTACCAAAGGATGAATTAAGGATGTATCGCTGGATCACGTCTCACTATAGTTGTTAAACGTGATATTTAATTAATCTTGTCTCTATCTAACGACTCTTCGGTCTTTGAATCTATCAGGTAGCGTGTCACAGCGTTAGTACGCTGCTTCAATCTTTCACTTTCAAGCTTGTACTTAGTAATTATAGCGAAAACCTCAGATACTGTTGGTTTGTTCCTATTGGTTGTTCACCTTTTTTACCAATCAAGTTTGTCGACGACATTATAACAACACTGCCTATTCATGCCAGAGTACTGCAGAAAAAGTGATTGACAGGTGGAAATTTGTGTGTAACTTATTTTTATTTATTTATGCTTTGGTTATTGGTAAAACTAAGACCATGCAGGTCAGGCAGTTGTAATGGTAGGCTACAAATAATTAATCCGTTATGAATTAATTATTCTTAATAATTAATTCAATGCCACCTATGACAACGATGCAATCGTCCATGGCGATGTTTCACATTAGCCATTGTACGATGTCAAATTAGTCGACATCGCCCAACCCAAGTGTGAACACATCTTTATTTACCAATTTGGAACATATAGTTATATATAGAATTTATATAGTTATAGAAACAGTTGTATATTTCTGTGAGCGTTTGTTTGTAAGACTTTGCATCTATGCATTGACTTAACATGTAAAATCGGCAGAACTTCTACACAGTCACATACCCTTAAAGAACCCTGATGCACACCTCTAAAAAACTACACCGCAGAAGTCAATGATTCATTTGAATTATTTTGCCTGACATGTTTACTATTTTAAAATATTTTAATTGTTTCGCAAAATAAAATATATTGTGTTCAGTGGGAAAAAAGGTTTTGTTTTTTAGCCAGACATTTTAAAAGAATATATTTTAATGCAATGAACACAATACTGTGAAACCGTGATATTTTATCCAATGTTATCATACATATCAGAATCTTATACTGGCCCATGCCTAATTCCAACCTTTCTTCCTTGATTGAGTGCAAGTTGGGTTATTTCTGTTGCATCACAGACAAAACACCGGCAAATACTTAACACAGTGGACCATAGAAACCCCACTGGCGACTGGTGTTTTCGAGGTGTTATTTCCAGTGAAGTTCAGAGAGAATGCTCAGAACAGCAGGGGGTACGTACAAGATATGCGCCGTGGGGTACAGCAATTACTAGATGCTGAAGTATAAATCAGGCTTAAGGTGTTATTGATTGTTACCTACTGCGTGAGCCAGGTTGTGTTATCTTGATTCTACAGGTCTATTATTCAATGTAAGTTTGCTATCATTTTAAATAATCACATGTTGTTCTGATTAATTGGATGTCATTATTTTTTCCAAAGGATAGTTGCAGAATTTGTTTGTGAAATGTTTAATACCTCAAATAGTACCATCTTAACAGTGTGTCTCATTGTTTTAGGGCCTATGTTATAGTATCCTCAAGGAATATTATCTTTTTTTCCTGTTTTTACTTCCTTAAAATGTTGATTTATTATTATTTCCTTTAATCAGTTTGACCACATTAGTTAAGCGGGAAATTGCGTCATACTGGGAATTCCCATGGTGATTTATTTTAGCCACTTTCCTGTTTTACACTCAACACTAATCCAGTGTTGTTAAACAGAATGACTCCAAATAAAGTTGAAGTTTACCAGACTTCCCACACTCCAGTGGTGTTTGATCAGACCGTGCTTCATGATTAACCCTTTTCAGAGCTGTAAGACCTTGATATAGATAAGATCTTTCCCACTAGGAAGCAATCCAGTCCAACAGACAACTCCTTTGTCTGGGCTTCAATTTAAATCATTGTTTATGGACTTTGGACTGTAATTGTTGGTCCTATGATGAACTGTTGCATATGAAAAAAAAGGGGAAATGGTGACGGTGGTCAGAAACTTGAAGTTGTGAATGAGATGTTTACAATGGAGAGAGACCTTAACGGGAAGTTGGTGAATGACCAATATATTTGTGTAGTTCCTTTGCAAAAAACAACAACGTCTTTCGGCTGTAAAGAAGAAAAGTTCAAGTGTTCAAAAAGAGAAATTATTGATAGAAGTGTCTAATGTGTTTAAATAAAGCAAAGATGAGTTGAAACGAGTGCTAGGAGAGGATAAATTTTTATAACCTTCGTCCCAGCCAGCTGCGGGATCTGCCAGAGCAGTGCAATTCTGTTATTTACATGTTAAAACTAGCACTGGAAGCTCAAGTCTGTTTTGACACCTTCATTTGAAACAGACGAAAAATGCGGGTTACTCCAGAGAAGTGGAGAAGTTGGACTAGTTTAGTCTAGTTTTGTTCTTTCTTAGAAATCCTTGAAAGTGCTTGCAATTTCTTGTTTGGATCTATTCTGACTATTTTTAAAGTGTTTACAATAAGGCAAAGTTTACCCCAAATTCAAAATTTGCATTAAATATACACAAGTAAAAAAAATGCTATTAGAACATTAAGGATTTTTAGCTTAAAATGTTTGTGCTTGGTGATAAATCAACTGCTATTTATTTGCTACATAGAGATGTTATATTAAAATGTCACTCAATTTTGTGTATCCTCCATTTGGCAACCTTGGATTTTTAAAAAAGTGTCTGAAAACGTTAAATCAAATCATGGTGGATGACAGAAACAAGACAAACCTGGTTCAGTTTCAGATGTCAAGTGGTAAAAATCCCTAGAAGCTGAAAGAAAATAAGAAAATTAGCAATTATAAAAGAGAAAATTATAGATTTGAGCATTATGGATGTGACATTTGGTATAAATTTTTTAAACTAATTCACTGGGGAGGGGATAGACTGTATATGTGACAGTAAATACCTGTTTGTATTTAAAAGAATAAATAAATAAAACTAACCACAAAGTAAAGAGATCAAGACAATATCAATCTGTAAACATGTTTTATATTTGAATTGGGTAAAATTAACATGGGTTATGGATGTGACCAAAAAAGTTAGCAAGTTTAGAAGATTCAACATACTTTGTAGAAATTCTGTGAATTAAACTACACAATCCAAAAGAAATAATGCTAATCTAAAGGATAAGAGTTGGCTCGCTGTAGAACAAATATTTCTTTTATTTTATTTGACAGTTTTGAGTATAAAGCTGTGACATCTCTCCATTACCGATGTGACAGATGTGACTTTATTAAATCAAATAAATTAATTTTAAAATGTTGACAGAGTCACATTTGTGTCAAGAGTATGCGTAAGGTCAAGCGCAGCCTTCACACGGTTGCATACCCCTTGCTGTGGCTGACGCCGACACTGGCGCACACCTTAAAAATATGTTATTACACATCGCAACGACGTATTCGCAAGCTCTGTGATTGGTCGGCTTGGTAGCACTGACGAGTATGGGGTCTGCCGAAAGCTGCACAAACCCGCTGGAGCGAGTGTTTACAAGTGTCAAGTCCTGTGAAGGAGCTCCAGTTGGAAACTTTTGTTTTGTCTATTACCTTATGTTTACCTTACTATATACCTTATTAAAGTTGTTGCACCTGTTCCTGCCTCATAAGAAAGTAAGTTTGAGCTACTTGTACATTAACATAGCAAGAAACTCGACACAGTGGAACATGAAAACCCGCTACCAGCTAGTGTTTCGGATGTGTTATTGCAAAACAACACAAACAGCATGCAGAAGTATAAATGCATGACTACACATAAGGCATGTGCCGTGGGACATGGCGATCACTTGAAGTAGAAGTATAAATTAGCCTAAAGTAATTTTATAGTTCTGAAAAATACAAGACTAGCTTTGGCAAATGCTGTGTTCACACCAGACACACCCTGGGCGAATAAATTGTGATATATTAATGCGTAAATAGACTTTCACCTCACAACTCCTCCAGAAACTGTACCTGGATAATGGAGGCTTTCAGCAGTGCTTCAGACTGAGCGAAGCCCAGTTTGATTAGCTGTTGTCTGGTGTTGGCAAGAAGATTTCCCCTCGTGACAACAACAACAAGCGCTACATTATAATCACGCCCCTACAAAAGCAAGCTCATGATTGGTTAGCGCGATGCGAATGTTCTCCGAAGTTCAGATGGTTACATCAAGCACAGCCGCAGGATGTCCATTCATGTCTTTGCATTGACTTACAATGTAAATCACTCACGCTTGATGCTTCATCCACGTCTTCACTATTTGCCTCACTATTTTGGTGAAAACTTTTTTTTCACGGCAAGGTTCACATTTGCTTAAGTCTGTTTTGCTTTTTAGTCACAATTTAAACATGGGAAACACTGAAAATGACTTGTGTATTCATTACAGCTAATGACAGTCATGTCACCTTTGTTCCACTCCATCTTTCTCATCTTAACTTGTCCCTCTGTTTTGTTGTTGCAGGAAATCTAAAACGAAGCCCAATGGAAAGAAAGCACCTCCTGAAGAAAAAAAGCACTATTTGGAGCCAGAGTACACAAAAGTGCGGGTTGCGGACTTTGACCTGAAAGATTTGGTGGCGTTACCCATCAAAGAGATTGACCTCAACGAATGGCTCGCCAGCAACAGTGAGTTCACCACCAAAAACGTTTATGAGTGTTTGCTGTAGTTTGGGGCTTGGAATCATTGTCCATGTTCAAAAATAACCTTTTGTCAGTCAGGGGTTTGGGATATCGGTCACATTGCAGTGTGTTTACAAAACTATTGTGAGCTAAAGCTTTTACGGAGCTTCTTAATCCTTGTATTGTTATTGTTATTTAGAAATTTCACAACCTTTAAGGTCTTGACAATCCAATTCGATTACAATTCTGGAAGTCACAATTCGATTCCAAAACGATTCCTGACCTACATTTTTTCCCCTATTTCTTCAGCTGTGCCAATATATCTTTACATTTTAACCAGAATTGGAGTTTCTGTGCTTTTGTTTATGATTTGAATGTATATATTACAGTGCTGCCGCCTTAAGAATCTTATTAAAAGTTATATTAAGTTATTTTATATTAAGTTATATTCACCACAAACAAGCTCTGGATGTAAAAATGAAATGCCAGATTACAAGAGCAATTATTAGTACTATTCAAAGTTACTATTCAAAACGAAAGAGCATAACAGGTTTTTAGTTTGTTTATAACCCATTAAGAATCATTTATAACCATTTAACAAACAAAAGGTTATATAAAAATGATATTTGGAAATGATACTGGAGTGTTTCCTTTTAGTTCAGAGCCGCAGAACTAGCTTGAAAACAAAGCAGTACACAACGGTTCATTCTTTTGCCACACTTTCACTTTCATTCACAGTGCGTGTTTGCTGAACACAAAATACGAGTGACATAAAAAAAACCAAATGCTTACACAACCACTTGTGACCTTGAAATAATAACAACTATAACAAAATAAAATACTGATAATAACAATAGAATCTAAACTATCGAGGAATAGATGTTATGCAATACAAAATAAAAGCAAATATAAAGTATTTAAGACTTTCAATAAAGAGTATGTGGCTGTATGAAAAATGTACAAAGTATAAAAATAGATAAAAGAGGAGAATAATATATGATTCTGATTATGTACGCATCACATTAATGTCTGCATTTTTGTAGTGATTCTAGGTAGTCACCGAATGAGAAGCTCAGCACTGTGCTACATCTTTACAATTTGTGGGTTTGTCCAAATGAAGCAAATTTGGTAGCCTACGTACATTCGCTTGTCAGTGGTTATTATTTTTCAGTCTCTAGCTCACGTCCGTGCAGGCATTAGGCCTGTCATGAAAAGAAATGTTTGTTGTGTGATTAAGGCTGGGCAATATTGCATTATCATGACATCATGTTTCATACCATTCAGTATCAATAATTATTAAAAAAATTTTTTAGCAATCTATTTAGGTATAATACGATTTTAACCACTTTATTTTAATTTACCAACATTACTGAGGCGAATAGTTTTAATAGTTAAAAACAAAAGTTGTATTTAAAATATCTCATCTCTTTATAATAAAATAAACTGAAGTTTTAAATAGACTCTTAAACTTGATGAATAAAATGTTGCAAAGTGTGCGCAATGGTAAAGTGTAAATGCTGAACAATCAAAGCAAGCTTTAAGATGCCAATAATAATGAAACAGTAAACCTCAAACTCTGTAAACAAAAGCAATTATGATAAAGTCAAACCTGAGCTTTCAAGTAAAGGAACCAGTCATCATAGTCAAATACATACTGCAGCTTTACAGATTGTTAAGTTGGATGACTACATAAGCCCTATGCTAAAAAATTCTTTCAGATAGGGTAGTGGCTGGGATGTACAAAAAAAAAGCCACTCTGACGACATCCTTACATCCTTTTTTTATTGCTGTTAGCAACACCAATCATTTTCACATATGTTGTTGTTCTGACCTGGAGTGACCATGACGCAACCCAAAACTCACGTGTAAAAGCACGAGTGCGTGGTTACCTTCACCATTTTCAATGCGCTTAGCGCTTGCGCTCCCCTGCCTTATTTCTGTAACTAGGCGACCATCAACCGTTTTCTCAGCATGACAAACCATCGCTGCAGCTCCTATACAAGTTCATGGAGAAAAGTAAAAAGCACTGCAGTGTTTGGATGTGCTGTGTTTGTCTGAGGTAATTAGTCTACCGTTATTACTGAAATGTGTAAATTCCATACAAAGTGTGAAGCAGGTTAGTTCTACTTGCATGAATCGCAGTGCACACACGACATTTACTTAGACGCACGCTCAGCAGCCACATTTTAATAAAACTGTAGCCTTCACACCAAAACTTCATACCTGAACTTTTTTAAATCATTGTTGACAGGTGTACAGTCAAAAATACTAATATTGATTTTATCGCCCAGCCCTATGTGTGATATATTGTCACAGAATTGTTGCAATAAGCAATATTATTGTCATTTTAAGATTATTTTATGCCACTGATTATATAACAGCATAATAATATAAATCACCATAAACACTTTAAAATACTCATCATTCTTAAGGTTATTTAGATTCTGTAATTTATGTTAAAAAGGTAAATGTCCTATTAAGGACAACTGACATAAACTGACATCGGTGAGGTAGAGCGTAATTGTCATTGTAAAATGGCTTTAACGTTATTTGTGAGTTTGTAAATGTATATTGCAATGGTAAAAACGATTGAGGTCATCTCCAAATATTGCACGATAAGTCAGTATATTGATCATTGTGACAGGCCTAGCAGGCATACACCGTCACAATCTAATTTGATTATAGAATCAAGACTGAACTTTTGAGAATCGATTCAGAATCAATAGAAAATAATAGAATTGATTTCTTTTTCTTTTTTTTGTGGTTCAACTAATTTTTGAAACTGAACTGGGAGGTAGTAAACTAAGTTACTTCACCGTAAAATTTAAATTACTCAACCTCATGTACATACATATCTTCAGAACACAAATTAAGATATTTTAGATAAAGTCCAAGTGCTCTCAGATCCTCCGTAGATGGCAACTGTCCCAAAATGTTCAAAGTCCAGAAAAGGAATACAAGCATTCTTGGAGCTTCATATGGTTACAGTTGGACCACTGAAGTCACATAGAATGTTTTGATGGTTGCTCTTCTTGACGTCTGGTTCCATCGATGGAAGATGAGGCGAGGGCTCTGATTTCATCTAAAACAGGGGTGCCCAAACTCGGTCCTGGAGAGCTGGTATCCTGCAAAGATTAGTCCCAACCCCAATCAGATACACCTGGGCTAGCTAATCAAGCTCTTACTAGGCTTTCTAGAAACATCCTTGCAGGTGTGTTGAGGCAAGTTGGAGCTAAAATCTGCAGGACACTGGCCCTCCAGGACCGTGTTTGGACAACCAGAATTTAAGTTTTTTCCTAAACTGATCCTTTAACTTTAGCTACATAGACCTAAATTTGTATTTTATGTTGAACAATTAAATTTTTTTTTATATGAACATAAATATAAATTACTGTCACAAGCAAAATGTTTAAAAGCGACAAGAGAAATGAGTAGTTTGTAAGTGCTGCTTATTGAATTGGGGGCTGTTTTGACACTTGTCAACTAGTAATGGGCGATATAAACGATATGCGACATAAACGATACAAAATTGGCCTACGATAGAGATTCTAATTCTATTGCACATTCTATTGTATTCAGCCTATTCTATCATGATAATGCAATAGCCAAGAACAAAATGTTTAAAACCAAATTAGTTACCTTCGGCTGCAGGTTTGAAATATGTTTTTATTTAAAGTATCTGCAATACACAATTTTATTTGACTAATTATTACTGGAAGTATTTTCAGTACAGTGTAAGTTAAAAAGACACTTAACTAAAAAGACACCATTTTTTTTGTTGTCTGCAACTAGGCGTTTAGGAACCAAGGACTTAAAAGAAAAATCTTTCTTTCTAAAAGGCACTACATTTAGTTTATTTATTTGCAACATTGTGTTGTTTAATTACAGTTTTGCTTTTGCACGATAAATGTTCTCAAAACGACATGCAACGTTTCTTTATTTCTTGAAAAAAAAGCAGTATGGCTTTCCTAAGGGTCTGTGAAACCTGTTCTGAAATGGTTCTATTATAATTTATATATCGCAATATATATCATTATCGCAAGAGGCTGCAATGTATATCGCAATATGGATTTTAGGCCATATCGGCCACCCCTATTCTCAAATAAAAAACGTGAATCTTTTTTACAATTTCTTTACACGACAACAGAGTTTTGGTGATTTTGTGCTCTACATTCTGTTGATATCTATTATATATACACAATTGTAATGCATTCTGGAATTCCTCATTTATGAAATGCTATATATATATTTTACACAGACCCGCACCTTGAGCTTGATTACGATGGCTTAAAATGCTGCCTTTTAGTGTGCTCTCTATGTTTTGTAACAGCCGTTGTTGTCAGCTTTAGTGTAATATTACTGAAAGATTTGTCACAACTTTTTTGTTTGTTCTTTGCAGCAACAACCTTCTTCAATCTTATAAATCTGCAGTATAGCACAATCTCAGAGTTTTGCACCGGGGACACATGTCAAGCCATGACAGCCTATAACACGTAAGTCCTTTCATTTTCATTTCTTCTTTCTTTCTTTCTCTTTCTTTCTTTCAAACATACCTCGACAACATCCAAAATCGCTTCTAAATCAGATATTTCTTATTTTCACGTCTTTTCAGCACAGATCAGCCCACTGACTTTCGTAAGAATCTGTGTTTCTGGGTCTGATTCGGCTTAAAGCATGACTGGAATGAAAGTTGACACACATTTTACTTGAAGCCAGTGCTTGTTTGCCTTTCAGATGTGTTTTTCAACAAGAGAATACAAAGCATGTATTCTCAGAAAGAATACACATTTTGTAAGTTAGTTTGAGAGGGAACCAATTAAATGGCCTCAGAAACATTTAGTTGAATGTTTTCACAGGCTGTTAGGTTGTTTGATAAGATCAGGGGCAAAATTGAAGAGAAAAGTGAGACTTGAGGTAAATCAATTATAACTTTTTGTGACCAAATTTACGTTTCAGCTTTAACATGCATTTACACAACGATGATGTAGCCAAAAATGGAAAAAGTTTTTCCCTTGCGTTTGTAAAAGTTTGGTTTCAAAACAATCCGCAATTTAATTAAAAAATTTACACATCTGCGAAAACAGCCAAAAACGCTGTATTACGTATGCCAGGTGTATGTAGAATTTGCTGTGTGTGTAAGATGTGTCTCTAATGTTTGTTGTAATGTGAAGCAAATTCACACTTGAGTAACAATAACACCACATACTCCGCCATTGTTGTGTGTTCGTTCTTGCCTTAAAGCTACACCTCCCTAAACACGTACCATCATCATTTTCATTGTTTAGACTCTTATATTCAGGTGTTTACATGGACACAACAAGCAGCAACAGTTAAAAACATAACTATTTTGTATCCTGTTTTCAGGTTTATTTGTTTTCAGTCCCAACGGTGCTGTTGTCTTGTAAATAAACCCGGCAAAACACAACGTTTCTGTTTTTAGCTGAAAACATTGTAAAATAAATGTCCCTTAAGTCTATTAACTGATTGTTTTGCACATTTGATGATGATGATGATGATGATAATAATAATAATAATAGTAATAACAACAACTGTTTGCTGTTAATATAAATATAACAATTTAAAATATAAATATAACTATATATTAATAAAACTGTTGTTCTGTTGTTGTTAATATTTATATTTATTTCTTTTTATATATTATTTATTTAATTAACATGTATTTAACAACTAAAATAAATCGCTGTTGTTGTTATGAATATAGTTATAGATATATTTTTACAATTTACAACAGTTTATTATATATATATATATATATATATATAATTTATATAATAATAAAGCAATAACCACATTATATAATAATATTTTATAATAATATTAATCAAGCATATACACTTTTCTTCTATCATTATTACTCATTTATTAATAATGTTTAATATAATTATTTGTTATAATATAGTTTCAGTTATTCTATTTATTTGAAGTGTTTTCAACAATTTTTGAAAGTGAGAAGCACTTTTTTAATAGTAATGTTGTTACTACTGTAGAAAACAAATTACAGTAGTACTTAAAACGGGGAGAATAAGTATTCAACACGTCACCATTTTTTTAGAAGTTGACTTGAAATTTTCACCTGATGTTGGGAACAACAACAACAAACAAGATATCCATATATGCAAAGAAAACAAATCTAATTAGTTTACAAATTAAGTGATGTGTAATAAGATGAAATGACACAGGGAAAAAGTATTGAATACATGAAGAAAGGGAGGTGTAGAAAGGCAGTGAAAACCCAGACAGCAGCTGAAATCTCAGTTGGTTTTCAGCAGTTCTCTGCCCTTCGTCATTGTAAATTAATGACTTCAGTCCAGCATCTACATTAGCGGGATAATGAAGATGAAACCAGAGTGGACACTTTAGCAAGGCAATGACCAAAACACAGCCAAGGAAACTCTCTGATTCTTTCAGAGAAAGAAAATCAAGCTGTAGAATGGCCCAGCCAATCACCTGACTTGAATCCAATAGAGAATAGGAAATAAAGATCAGATTTGATAGATGAGACCCACAGAACCATCAAGATTTTTACACTCTGTTGAAGTCTGTGAAAACTCAAACCTGAGCAATGCATGTGACTTCATTCTCCATATGAGAGACATAATTAAGCTGGCATTGCCAAAAAAAGCCTTTTATATAAATGTATTAAATACATTTCAGTAGTTCAGCACTTTCTTCTTGCGTCATTTCATTGTTATTACACACAACTCATTTTTCAGTTTTTTTTTATTTTTATGTTTGTATTGTGTGGGTTTTTACCAAAATCTGGTTCGATTTCATATCAACAGCTCCTTTAGAAATATTATTCCCAGGAAAAAACATGACGTGTTCAATACTTATTTTCCCCGCTGTAGGTACTAAAATGTATTTTCATTCATTGAACTTATTTATTTACATTTTTAACTGATATTCTGATCGAATTCTCACACTTTTTATTATAATAATTCAGCCTCGTTCATTTGGCCAAAGTCCAAATGGATTAATCACAGCGGTCATTCAGACAATTCCCCTAACATTAGAATCACCCTGAAGTGGACCCTAAATTGAGTTTCATGCCTCCACATCTATATTCCCACAGGTAACAGTGTTGACTTTTTAAAAATGTTCGCTTAACCCGTTCACCCTGTTTGGTCGACACAATGCCTGGGTGTGAATCACAAAATTCACAAACTGACCCTGTAGAACCAGATACATGACTATTCATTGCAGAAGCTAAAAGGCAAGAATTAGCAAAACAAAAAACGCAAACAATTACGCACTCACCCCAGGCATACCACAAAGGGCAAGGATGGGTGCGCTCGTCCAAATGCAAGCCGCATTTTCCATCACCTCTGGTTTTCAGTTGTGAAATCAACGACTGATTGAAAAGACAAAGGGGAAAGGGAAGGGCCTGTGATGCACACATGGATGTGGTTATTGAGTTTGTTTCATTTTCATGTATTTATTTTTAAGGCTTTTAATAGTACACTTATACACTGGAGGAAAAGTGTAGAAACTATTTTCTCTTCTTTTTTCTAAATCTTTTTTTCATGGCTTATACTAACATTTAAATGGATGAATAGATGATTGACTAAGAATAATTAAAACATGTTGAGGTCAAATAAATAATTGATTATCAGTCAATTAATAACTGAATAATGTTTTGAATAATTAACAAAATAATTTTGCTAGTAAGAATTTGCTTACACACACACACACACACACGCACACACACGCACACACACGCACACACACACACACACACACACACACACACACACACACATATATCCTGTTCATCAAGGTGGCATTTATTAAATGTAAAAATAATAATAAAATAAACTGTTAGATTTTTTTTCCCATTTTAAATAACTACTTTCTTATTGTATGTAGTTTCAAATTAAATTATTACTCCAGTCATTATTTCTTTTATTACTATTATCAATAATAATAATAATAATTCATTCATTCATTTTCTTTTTGGCTTAGTCCTTTTATTAATCTAGGGTCACCACAGCGGAATGAACCGCCAACTTATCCAGCATTTGTTTTACACAGCGAATGCCCTTCCAGCTGCAACCCATCTCTGGGAAACATCCATACACACTCAAACACTACGGACAGTTTTGCCAACCCAATTCACCTATACCACATGTCTTTGGACTTGTGGGGGAAACTGGAGCACCCGTAGGAAATCCACACAACCACAGGGAGAACATGCAAGCTCCACACAGAAATGCCAACTGACCCAGCCGAAGCTCGAACCAGCGACCTTCTTGCTGTGAGGCAAACGTGCTACTCACTACGCCACCGTGGCGCCAATAATAATAATAATAATAATAATTAATATTAGAGAAAATTAAATTATAAACTACTTTTGAAGTTATTTTTTAGAGCAATAACGTTTCACAATTTTACATTTTGTTCTGTATATTTGATTAAACAAGTGCAGCCTTGGTGAGCAGGATAAGCTTATTTTAAAACATTTAAAAATCCTACTGACTAATCCTAGTAGACACCTTCCAGCCACAAATATATATATTAACTTTAATTAAAAATATTAAATAGTAAGTTTATAAATAAATAATAAACAATTATTTTGTTTCTATTCTCTCTCTCTCTCTCTCGCGCAGTTAAAATAAACCTATTAAAATTATAGACATCATTTCTTTGCAAAATATTGGTATTTTGACAAAATATCTAAATATTATGCACTGTCAGTATGGCAAAGACAAAAGAAATGAGTTAATATGTTATTAAAACTATTCTGTTTAAAAATAATAATTATAATGTCTTCAGCTGATACACTCTTGGATATTGTTTGACAAATTAAGTTAGCGTTAATTAAATTAATTATACAAATTAAAAAGTATAAAACAGAGCAAAGAGAGTTGTCATGAAGAAATATCCTAATGTTTTCTACACATTTCTGATTTTAAATAAATGAAAATATATGAATAATAGGGTTTTTGTTTTTCAATTAAAAGTTACATTTATTGCAGTGTTGTTCTGATTTATCATAATTACTGCCAACAGTTGGACATGGAATCTGCTCTTAGATCAGTAACACGTCATTTGCAGACATTCGAGAACATTGAGAAATTTGCGGGCTTTTCGATCACCATTTGCATGGCTGTCCATGCATC
Organism: Danio albolineatus; assembly: GCA_903798035.1. Classification (NCBI taxonomy): domain Eukaryota; kingdom Metazoa; phylum Chordata; class Actinopteri; order Cypriniformes; family Danionidae; genus Danio; species Danio albolineatus. Next base: position 2,043,371 of record CAIGQQ010014769.1, read on the forward strand.
CTTGTTTATGTGCCAATTGGGCTTTAGTTTACCATGGCGGTTATTTCAGTTAAAGGTTTAATGGTTGAGTGGTTTTTATTTGGTTTGGTGTTTAAGTCCTGCTGTAAGGTCAGTTATGCGGACAGCCTGCATTCCAGGAGATCTGTTATGTCTACATCCCCTCGAACCCACGCTAGCCTCCCAAACTGACTTTCGTGATGGGCAATCCTCCTTAAAAAGGTGACAGCGGCTGCATTCCAGCTGCTGTAACAATATAGCGTTCACCATATCCTAATGTGTGTGAAAAGTGACTCACAAAAAGTTAAATTCCCCTGTTTGTCATCTTTTTTTCCACAGAATATACTACTGGTATGACGAAAGGGGGAAGAAGACAAAGTGCACAGCGCCTCAGTACGTCGACCTCGTCATGACGTTTGTGCAGAAATTAGTGACGGATGAAGAAATCTTCCCCACAAAATATGGTGAGTTTGTGTGTGCGCGCGTGTGTGTGTAATCGATGCCCTCTAGCTGTCATAATAGAGAGCTACATTATTATTATTTTTTTTAAGTGAGACGTCCAGGATCACTGCTTCCCTCTTGTTTTCATATTGTACAATAAGCCTTCTGAATAAAATAAATATACTGTAAATATAAATATTTATGCCATGGTTAAAATCATCCGTTTTGAAATCACTAAAAATGATTGTAAATATGAAAAAAAAAGAAACTTAAATTTGTTTATTTCAGCTGAGGACAAAAAAATTGTGGCCTTCTTTGAAATATATCGTAATTTTGTAAAATATTTATAAATAAGTGCTTTTTGACAGAGCAAGGACATATTCTAATAATTTTTTGTGATTTTTATTTTATTTTTTTCTAGAGAAAGTCAGCATTATTAGCCCCCATGAAGAGATAGTTCACCCAAAAATGAACATTTACTCACCCTTAAATGGATAGATTATTTATTAAAGATTAAAAGAAAAATATATTATTAAATATGAACTTTTAAATTATTTATACAGTGATAACCATGCTATTTTACAATTTATTGTTCAGTTTCTGTACTTGAATACTATTAGGCTCCCAAGAAAACCATCAAACATTATTTAATCAACCCATTTCACAAGCCTGTTTTGACGCGTTTTTAAATCTTAAATCCTTGAAAGTTTTTCATATTTTGATTAAAAAAAAAAACGTAAGAACATTTATATTCATATATGTGTATATATTATATAATCTTTGCCTAAAAATACAAAAAAAACGAATTGCCGCTTGTGCGAGGCGTTTCTAATGCAGTGTCTATGGTACAGGACAGTAAATGACATCATCCTCTCTTCTGTCTGCCATTTTCAGCCTCACACTATTTTTTTTCCTTTTTTTGAAAGTCTTGATAACACCACCATGGAGTTTTTCTTTTGTTATTTGAGAAAATAAGATTGTAAAAAAAATATTTGTTGCATTCTCCTATTCGCTGCGCTCTAAGTTTTCCCAACTATGATGACTTTCGTTGCTGAGAAACCCAGAAATGTGAAAAGGGTCTATTATTTTTGGTTGTAATTTATTATATTTTATGCAGATACACTGCATAGAAAAAGACTTGATCGATTTAAATGAATGAAATCTTTCCAAATAGAGCCATTCAATTCATCTGGTGGAATCATATTAATACCACAATATATTGTGGCAAAACAAAATATCGCAATGTCAGATTCTTCCAATATCGTGTAGCCCAAGTACAAATGATCGAGCTGGATTTAAATCTGAAAAACAGTAGGCTTACTGTGTGACGTTTATTTATATATGATTATTCGTTCATTTATTTCGGCTTAGTCGCTTTATTAATAAGGGGTCACCACATTAGAATGAACCGCCAACTTATCAAGCATATCTTTTATGCAGCAGATGCCCTTTCAGCTGCAACCCAACACCGGGAAACACACATACACTTACATTCACACATACACTACAGACAATTTAGCTTATTCAATTCACCTATACCACATGTCTTATGAACGGTTGGAGAAACTGGAGGAAACCCACATGAACATGATTATATATATTGAATCAAAAATCAAATCATTAAAATATATATAATTATCTCAATTTCTTTTCAGGCAAAGACTTTCCCAACTCGTTCGAGTCTCTGGTGAAGAAGGTCTGTCGGTATCTGTTCCACGTGCTAGCGCACATCTACTGGGCTCACTTTAAAGAGATTGTGGCTTTGGACCTGCAGGGACACTTGAACACACTGTACGCACATTTCATCGTCTTTATCAGGGAGTTCAACCTGATCGACCCCAAGGAGACCTGCATCATGGATGACCTATCGGAGGTGCTGTGCACCCCACTGCCCCCCACTGCACACAATCATGTCGCCGAGAGATGAACCTAAAGTCTCATTCATGGATCTCCTCGATCAAAAAAAAGGGGGGCGATGATGACAAAAAAAGTGAGGACGAGCCCCTCCATCACTATTCCTCAGCCTCTTGATGATCAAAAGGTGGGGATGAGGGCCGGTGGTCTGCAATTCTTGTACCAGCACAGATTGGTGTGAATGTTTCCTACAGGACTAAACAATCTGTCTCCATTGTCATTTATATAGGAACAAGTTATATTTTAATTTGCTTTTTTTATTGTTATTATTATTATTGTTTTGCGCATGCGCTCTTGGAGTTTTTTTTAATTATTATTTTATTTTAGGGAATGGTATTTCAGCTCCGCTCTCATCAGTGCCTCGGATATATAGCTAAGGTATTGTCTGTCTATATGCAACAATGTTTAGGAATTTATCATCGACCTCTGGCTCCCCCTTGTGGAGGGAGTGAAGTCCCATACCGACTGACTGTTCGTAATCTCTGCAGCTTTATTTCACATAAAACTGTACCAGACTAGTTCAAAGTCTCTCGCTTTTTATATCCCAAGTCATCATCCACTTCCTATTTTTTTTATTTTAAATTGTTTCCAATGATTCTTTATTTACTTTAACCTTTCATTTAATAATGGCGACATCGAAGCCTGTTTCTGCCACTGAATAATACTAATAATATATTTAAGGCTAATCTATGTATGCGTGTATATGTGCATATATAGTCACAACTTCCTCAATGGAATTGCAAGAAAAAAAGTCAGATTTACAGAATAAGCTCACTTCTTAGGAAAAAGGTCTGCTGCCTAAAGACAATCGCAAAAGTCAAGATTGAGTTTATATTTGGCAATTCTGACTTTTTCCTCAGAATCAGAAGATGAATGATAACACGAAATTGTGAGTTTTGAAATTTAAAGTCTGCTTGAACTGGAAGTTGCTGAGATTTTTATTTCAGAATGTTGATGTACTTCCACCTGAAAATGGAATATTAATTAGGAGGCGGGCTTTCTACTTGCGCATAATTCACTCGTAGCAAACTTAATGAGAGTGGGGCGTGGTTAAGAATGTTGTCAACAACAAACATGTTTTTTCAGTAAGCTAACATGTTAATTGTTCACCTAAAGATTAGCCATGTGCACTAACAACATAAACATAGTAAGTTTTGATTTCACACATACTTCAAAATCACAATGGGCTATATGCACACAGACTTTTAATTTCAGTCAGACAGCCCCAGAGCTTCCGGTAAATTGCCATCCTATACAAAATCGGCGTGTTTAAGATCTGATTTCCTTAAAAAAACACACACACACACAGATCTTCACTGCCTGGCTGAGATACAATATAAAGTGGGTATCAGACCAAACAAGAAGCACTGCATTAAATTTTATACTTCCCTGCCATGTTTTTAAAATATGGAAATTAATTTTACCTCAGTGTTTTCAATGGAGTTTCAGCGCCTGCATTTAAACGGTCGTTCGCCTCTTTTTACGCTTTAACAACCAAATGGATGCTTAAGTCTATTTAACTGATTATATTTGAACTACATTACAACATCCATGCTGTAAAAGGAACCTTATGAAATTGAAAATAGTCACACATCTTCACCTGAAGTTCATCATTGGCTACACTAGCTGTGCATTTAAGCCCATTACTTCACAATAACTTAGAAATTCTGATATACAAAGTAACAAATGTGGGACGTTAACTGTTGCAAGTTTTGAGAAAACAACCAGCCATGTTAATTTTCCCGCTTAATACACGTCTGCTGGTCAAAAAGTAAACAATTAGAGACAAAACGCCTACCTTTAATCAAACGTTAAACTTGAAGAAAAACGGCTGAATCCGTTCAGTAGTATTCAGTCACAAGATGGCGCCAAACAGTCAAGAACAGCGGCCTCAGAGATATGCATGTGGATAAATACGCTAACGGTCAGGATTTGAAGTACCCGGATGAGCTTGTGTTATTATTAGCATCTAGCCGTAGTTATCTGTGAATAATATACCTTGGAATGTTGTAAGTGACCAATCAGAATCAAGTATTTTACAACGAGCAATTCAGAAATTTTCTTCTCAGAATAGCAAGATGCTAATTGTGACTTAATATCTCAAATTTGCAGTTCTGAGGAGACACCCAGAGCTGTGTTTAAAAATATATGCCTTACCTCTTTATATTATTCTGTGGCAGAAATGATCTGATGTTCCCATAAATGCTATTAAGAAAGTCTGGACTTGCTTCGTAGGTTTTTAAGACAATGATATTAGCAATATCTGCATGTCTGCACCCTCAGAGAGATACTGCAGACACTGACAAATACTTGTTGCATGGCAGTGGACATGCTGTGTTGCATTGATGAGAGAAGCACATCTCCAATGCTGAAACCCTTATTTTTTTATTTCTTCCTTTTTTCTAAGTTATCAGAGGTCATGATTATTGTGGCAGCCCACTTGTGTACAAAATGCACATTAAGTTTTTTGTTTTTATTTTCTCCAAGGAAATTAATTGTAACTATGTAAAACAATCACAATAATTGCCTTTAGCGAGAGAGCATCTCTCTTTATTTATTTTTTACTTTATCTATTTGCAGAGTTATTCGGTTCTTGCTTTCTTTTTTGTATTTCAAGTATCTAAGATAAAAGCCACATAATATTTTAAAGCTCTGCGAAATATAATCAAATAAAATCAAGAAATGCCACGTTACCTTAGTGTGTTGTGTTTATTTCTGAGAACGCTTTGGAAACATTCTATGAAACATGCATAACTTTGAGCATTTAGCCTATTTTATTTAGCCTATTAAGAATTCCAATTTTTATTATTAGTAATCTGAATGTTGCTCTCTCACTGTGTAGTGCCAAGTACAATTTAAATTTAAGCTGCAAGCAGCGATGAACGGGACCTTGCATCCTCGCTCACTGCATGCCGCCCGGTGCCCTTAGCATGACAGAGAACAGTGGACAATAATAGTTTAAGCTGATAAATATAAAAAAACTGACAATGTTAGCTATTTATGTCATTCATACTTCTGTCAGCAGGTGGTGTTATGACTGTGAATGGATATTCACATGTAGATGTCTTCAGTATTTTACTATAATCAAAGTTGTGGAATTTGGGGCAGACTGGACATAGTAAGCCTGAGTTACAGCTTGCTTTTACATGGCAAAACACTGATGTTTGTCAGTCCACCACAGACATGCTTTTCGGCGAAAGATCCTTGAAATGTTTGTAACAAACAATCATTTAACACATTTCAGTTAATTTAACTATAATTCATTTAAAACTTTTACTTCTTAACTTACCACGTGGATTTGAATAGGGCATGGAACACCAAACTTGTTCCTGGAGGTCCGGTGTATTGCAGATTTTAGCTCCAACCCTAATCAAACACACCTGAACAAGCTAATTAAGCTCTCACTAGATTCTTGAAACATCCAGGCAGGTGTTTTGAGACAAGTTGGAGCTAAATCCTGCAGGAACACCGGACCTCTAGGACTGAGATTGGTGATCCCTGGAATAGGGTAATATTGTACAATAATGGTATAAAATATACAACGAAAATTTAAATTCTGCCATTATTTATGCACCTTTCACTTGTTCCAAACAGTGTTTGAGTTTCTGTCGTCTGTTGAACACAAAAATAGATATTTTGAAGAAAGCTGAAAACCTTGTATAGTATACATAGTATTTATAGTATAGTATACATAGTATTTGTTTTTCCTACTATGGAAGTCAACAGTTACAGGTTTTCAGCTTTCCTCAAAATATCTTCTTTTGTGTTCAACAGAAGACAGGAACTCAAACAGGTCTGGAAGCATTTGAGAGTAAATGGTGAGTGAACTATCCCTTAGAACAGGGGTCACCAAACTTGTTCCTGAAGGGCCGGTGTCCTGCAGATTTTAGCTTCAACCCTAATCAGACACACCTGAACAAGCTAATCAAGGTCTTATGTATACTTGAAACATGTTGCTTTAACATTGTTCTCATTTGTTAGTCACTTTGAATAAAAGTATCTGTAAATGCAAATGTACAAACAAGTTGTTTGGTGGTTTGATTATGGAGAGGGAAATTTTAAACAATTTGGCACTTTACCGGTATCCTAAAAACAATAAAATATTTGGCCACGAAAAGCAGAGAACAATCTCAAGCCACAGCACAGAAAGGCTGACAAAGAACAAAACCACATTTAAACATTTTGTCTACCATATTGATTAAAGAGGCAAAATACTGAGTAGACTAACAGTATTCAAACCTGTTTTAGAGACTGTCCTAAATCACACCCTGCCTTATTGAAAATATACTCTTGCAGATCATTGTTGATGCGAGGAAGAACAAAAATAGAGATTTTCACATCGATATGGCAGAAAGATTTTTTTTTTCCAAAGAACCTGAAAAGTTCTTTATAATAACCATTTTTTCATGGTAAGTGAATAATTTTCATAATCTTTTGTGGAATGTAAAGATTACATGTTACAGGTTCTTTCAATTGTTTTTAATTCTGATAAAGAAACCTTTAAAGCCGGGATGCCCAAACCCTGTCCTGGAGGACCAGTGTCCTGCAATCCCTTCTGAAAAAAAAAAACAGCATGTGCTGGCAAGGTATGTTTTAATGCTGGCAAGCTGGTTTTAATGCTGGTTTTTATGAGGGTCTTGATGGTCAGCATTGAGACCACCACTGAAACCATTAAGACCAGCATCGAGACCTGCAAAACCAGCATTGAAACCAGCAAGACGTGTATCAAAACATACCTTACCAGCATATGCTTTTTTCCAGCATGGATTAGACACACCTGAAACAGCTAATCAAGCTCTAGAAACTTCCAAACACGTGTGTTGAAGAAAGTTGGCGCTAAAGGACATCGGCCCTCCAGGACTGAGTTTGGGACCGCTGTTTTGTAAGAAGTGCAGCTTCAAACACCATTTTGTAATTTGAGTATTTAAAAAACGCTGTCGAAATGGGAAGTTCACCCAAAATGAAAATTCTGTCGGAAAATACTCACCCTTGACGTATTGGGAGTTTCTTTCTTCTGTTGAACACAGTGGACTGCTAAGTTTGCTTCCATAGGCGTTTCTACTATGAATGCGAGTGGCTGCTTTCTTCCAACTTTCTTCAGAATTTCTTTTGTGTAACAAAGAAATGTTTACAGCCGTGTTGAGTACATTTTAAGGTGAACTATCCATTCAATCGTGTGAAACAGCAGAAAGTTTAGCACTTGGCATGACCACAAGATGGCAGCCTATCTCGGTGAAATTGCACGACGTCTGTTTACGGTTTTGAGCATTAACTTGGCTCATGAATATTGATTAACCTAAGTGACTGGGCAGGACGGTTGCCAAGCAACGTCGACACGTGCTAATTAAATTCTTATCAGGATCCCGAGCACCGAAATGCATTCTCATAAAATAAACCAAGTTAGACTGTAGGAAAATCACTCATGCAAACAAGACTATTGATTTATAAAACGTTATTTGTGGCATAAATGTAAAACATGAATACAGTACAAATAAACAGGCTGGTTTATATAATAAGGCAAGCATAAAATATTCATTTTATTAAACGTCATGCGCTTTTTCATTGCATATGCAGTTATTCAATACCCTGAGAGCTTTAATCAAACGTGCATAGCCTGTCTCTCACTCAGAGATCTTTACATAGACAAAAAATTTCTTTCTAACAGTATCTAAATGAAAGTATATAGGCAAAAATCTCTATATAATAATGCTGTAGTGTTAATACATACGTATTTACCATTAACCTCCTGAGATTTGCTTATTTTTTGCCCACTGTAGTGGACACGTCTGCTTTATTGAAGTCAATATATGATTTTAACGCATCTTAAATGGATAAATGATTAATTTTAATCATCAAAACAATAAATATAATACAGTTAAAATGTGTCCTTTCATTAAATGTATTTTCTAAGCAAAAAATAATAAAAATATTAATGACTAGATTAAAAGTTTATACAAGAAAATATTGTCAGGCACATTTTAGAATAAGAGTCGTTTAATGACACACACAAAACTCTGTTAAAAGATCATAGCGCAACCCAAATAAAAAGTAATCCTATTTTAAATCGTTCGGTTTTACTTTGTCAGAAAAACCTTTTTAATTATTAAGGGTGTAATAATTTAGTATGATTACCTTTTCATTCATTTTCTTGTCAGCTCCCTTTATTAATCTGCGGTCGCCACAGAGGAATGAACCGCCAACTTATCCAGCATTTGTTTTACACAGCGGATGCCCTTCCAGCTGCAACCCATCACTGGGAAACATCCACACACATACATAATTACCCACCTATAGCATGTCTTTGGACTGTGGAGGGAGCACCCGGAGAAACCCACGCCAACGGGGAGAAAATGCAAACTCCACACAGAAATGCCAACTGACCCAGCCGAGGCTCGAACCAGCGACCTCTTGCTGTGAGGCGATTGTGCTATCCACTGCTACATAATTGCATCTGTTAGTCTGAGTGATGATGGAAGGTCATTTCGCTCATTAGACATTTCATTTTCAAAATAATTTTTAAAACTAAAATAGTGTATTTAAAATGCTCTGTATATAAAAGCACGTGTAAAATCAATTGTATTCTATTAATTGTATTCTAATAAATCGATCTCTGGTTGATATTAAAATGTGACATGTATATTAAATCCGGGTAGATTTACTACTATACTACTATTATTTGAAGTAAATAAAAAACATCTGTATTAAAAAATCAGTCGTGTCTCAGGAGGTTAATGACAGAAGTCACATTTCTTTGGTGTTTGGGTGTTTGACTCTTCTCCTCACTGGTGCGCATGCGCCGCTTGTCTCCTGCAGTTTGAACCTCTCTATCCCTCCCGCTTCATCGAGAGTCCGCGCGCTGCTGCTCGGCGTCGCCACTTTAACTGTGTTTCCAAACTTCGAGTAGTCCACAGCATACATCCCGTCCTCTTCAGACACAGTGGGCACAAACCTGTGACCCCATAAGATCTCCTCGGACAGGTAAGAGGTCCTCGCTTGAGTGGTGATGCCGGTGGTCTCCACGACCCCTTCCAGGACGACAATCACCTCGATGTCCTCATGCAGTAACTCGTCCGCGGACAGATCATACAGAGGGCTGTTTTTATCAATGGTGTGACTGATGATGAGGGGGGACACCAGAAAGATGCTGTTGGTGCCCACCGGGTTGTCCATCTGGATGTCTATCTGGTCCAATGGGACCATCTCGCCTTCGTTGGTGACGGTCTTTCGCACCACCTGCATGTGGACGGTGGCACTGATGATCATGCTCTTCCTCAGGTCACCGAGGCGAAACATCAAGCACAGCTTGTTGTTTCGGACAGTTATCACCGCGTGTTTACTGAAGATGAGCGTTTCCGCTCGCCGGTTGGCTTGCGCTGTTTTCATGAAGATGCATCCTAACATGATGGCGTTGATCACCAGACCCACTATGTTCTGAAGAATAAGTATGACGATGGCCGAGACGCACTCCTCCGTGATCATCCGTCCTCCGAAGCCGATGGTCACCTGCACCTCGATGGAGAACAGAAAGGCGGAGGAGAACGAGTGGATGTCCGTTACGCACGGCACGAAGTCCTCGCCTTTCAAATCCAGGTCTCCGTGCGCGAAGGCGATCAGCCACCAGATCATCCCGAACAAAAGCCAACTGCACAGGAAGGACATGGTGAAGATCAGCAGAGTATGAAGCCATTTCAGATCCACTAAAGTGGTGAACACGTCCTGTAGAAAGCGTCCTTGTTCGCGAATGTTCGTGTGCGCGACGTTGCAAGTTCCGTTCTTGGCGACGAATCGCGCTTTCCGCTGTTTAGTCTTGAATTTAGGCTGTAACACATCCTCCGCCAACCGAGTTAACAAATAATCCTCGGGAATGAGTCCTTTTCTGGACAACATAGCTGGTCCATGCTACTGTTTCGCTGGCGCGCTGCTAAGTTGTGACATGGCACAGCTTTTGCGCACTCTCCGCGAGTCCGTCCAGGCGCTGCGCGCGCACTCGCTCACTGGAGGTGAGGAGGTCCCGCGGGAAGGCGCCACTTTTAGTGCACCGGCTGCTGCTGCCTGTCAATTGCAACCGGATATTTTCTCACACATCCTCAGATGTGACTGCGCTGCTCAGAGCAGGCACAGGGCATGCGTGCAAATCGCGAACTTTACCACAGAAAACCGCTCTGCGTCAATAATTAAAAGACATGTACTGTACAGACCAATATATTCATGTCAGTGAGGGCTACAGTACAAACCGTGCTATAGTCGAAGATGATGATGTAGTCTGCTTATTACAGCAAAAACGTTTGAAGAATGCTCTTTCCCTATTATAAACCCAGCCTATTCATTTAATTACAAATCTTATCATTTTTAACGTGTTTTTCCTGCTGAAACTGAACTAAGATATAGAGTTTCTAACCCCTTATCCTAAGGTAAAAAATATTTTAATATATATAATTAATCGGTAACACTTTTATCTTGATGGTGCATTTGAGTATTAGTAGACTGTCTACTTAATATGTTGACACAGACATTGAACTGACTATAAGAAACTTTGCAAGTACTTGTCAACTTACACTAACCCTAACCCCACCTAACAGACCTAACAGTCTACTTATAATCTAATGAGAATTAGTTGCAATGTAACTAAAATTCAACAAACAGACCATCAAAATAAAGCGTGTTCAATTAATCATTTTATTATAAGCAAATTGTTTTTAAAAATGATTTAAATTCGCCCTTAGATATGCTTAACGTTTATAGCAGGTTTGGCATGCTGTCCCGGGAGAGAACCCTGAGCTCGGAGATATTTGAGCCCAAGGCTCCTGCCCAGTCAATAAGCATATAAGGGGATCCGAGATAAGTCTCGAAGGCTCCCCCTTTGAAAAGAGAGGAAAAAGGAGGAGATCGGGTGGAAGGGGGGATTCTTCCAAAACGAAGATAGAGTAGTAGGGAAAAACTGATCCATTTATAGTAAGCTTGGATCGCTCTGATTGGATTATTGCTGATTACAGATGATCAGCCAGGCGTGCTAAATCATATCATGTGCTCCTCTCGAAATTAGTTTATGAAACTTCACATAGTAAAATATAATGCAATTCATTGCATCTTAATAGTATTTTACTCTAGTTTATTACTCTACATTGTTATAATTATGAGTGAATAGTGACACATTAGCAATGCTTGCTTAAAGCTAAACTCCACTAATATGACAAGACATCAATTCTCTATTATTCAGTAGTGTTCTAAATCATGCCATTCTACATTTGGCTCTAAAAAGTATGTACAAATGTTTTACAATGGTGTAATACTGCATTACAGACAATGCTATAGATGACATATACAGTACATGTAGATGACTTTGTTGAATGTATGAAATTCTGCAAGTTATACTGTACACTGCAAAAATACTATACTACAGTTAAAAAAAAAGGGCAAAACTATTCCCTTAAAAGCAACAAGTTGACCTAATTTATTACCCTGATGTCGTTAGTTTCAATTCCCCCGAGATCTTCGTTTAACTTCAGAACACAAATTTGAGATAATCAAAGAGCTCCCTCATCCTCCATAGACAGGACTTCAGAAGTCCAGTAAAGTACCAAAAAACAATCTGTGTGCATATAAAACAATAATAATTAAGACTTTATTCTTTTTAATATATTGTGAGTGTTCAGAAGCAGTGTGCAGTGGCGTATACCCCCACAGATGACTGCTCACATCTTCTGTTTGACACAAAGCATAGCGCAGTTAATATGTTTTATGTGCACCCTATACTGACACTGTGAATAATTTGAATGATTCTTGTAGGTTTTATACATTTATGACTGAACCACTGAAGACTCATGGACTAATTTGAGATTGTGTGTGTGTGTGTTTGGTACCATTATGGACTGAACACGACAGGGGCTTTGCTGTCTATGGAGGATGAGGGAATTAAATTATTTTCTGAAGACGAAGAAATGTCTCAGGGGAATGGCATGAGGTTGAATAATTAAAGGTTTTTAATTTCATGTTTGTTTGTTTTTCAGTCTGTTAGTTTTAAGAATATTTATAAGCTAGTGTGCTCCAAAACAGTGATATAACTTGTGTTTAGAAGATATAAAACTGATATAAACATCTAAAGCTTGCAATTTGAAGTAAATAAATCAATCGTTTTTTGTTTACATCTCCTCAAACTTCAGTTTCTCGTCAAATCTTAGCCAATAAAATGCCCAGTTCAAGACACTTCTCATTTAATGTGCTTGAGCTCAACCCCTCTCACTGGCAGAGCTGTGAAAAAAACAAAGCGATATAGGCTGTTTTTTTTAAGGGGAGGGGTTAATCCATGTCCCGCCCCCTCTTTTTGTGCTTTAGTTGAGATTAAGGTCCAATCATAATTCTACCTCATAGCCCTTCCCCTTAGCCCTACACCTTCAAGCTAAAGAGAATTGGGACACCCCTACTCTTTCACGTGAATGCACAGAACAAGAAGTAAGGGGAAGGGCTAAATACCAGCCTGATCTCACAAGAAAACATATTTAACGTTTTGTCAGTTTAGTGGCTAATTCGTATGAATTTTTAAAAAAGGGGCCGTGGCACCCCACCCCTAAACCCAAGCGTCTTTGGGTGATGAGCAAATCGTAGTAAATTGTACGAATTAGATTGGCTAATTTATATGAATTTGCACACTAAATCAATGTTACGAATTGCCGTGAGATAGTGTTGCTAAACACCCCTCGAAACAGAGATTTTTCAGGACTGCACTCGAAACCAAACAATAAGAAAATTTCCCAGAACACACCAGCTACAACAGCAGCATGACTGCTCACGAAATTCTGGAGACGCACAAATTAGTATTGTTTGTCATCATTATGAGTGTTTTACAACAAACAAGCACGTTTTAATATATTCATAACCGCGTTCGTGTTTTACCGTCATGGTTCTAAAATAAGAACTGCTAAATTATATGATAAATAATAATAACTCCTGTATAGTAGTCCCACAACATACTGGAATACCCTGTCAGAAAAGTCTAGTGGCTGGGAATGGGCTTTACAGTGTCTGGTATAATGTTAATGTTGTTTTCATGTGTTTACATTGATGAATATGGCCACAATGTAAAGGCACAGCATAGTTACGAGCTTATTGCCGCATTATATCATTGTGATAATATGATTTCATTGCCTTCTGTGATTTCCTGAAGATAAATACCAAACAATAACGCAACTGGAAAACCTACAGCAGTTGTGATCGTCTAATCACATATAAAGCAAGAGATCACGATGACATATGACGGCGTGTGCAGGTGTTGTAGTGCTGTCACTTTTCTTAGGGGTAAGTTTTGAAGGGGTAGGGGTACAAAATTAAAATTAGGATTGTGCAACAAATCAAACATCTAATAAAAAAATACACATCTCAAAGCACTTCACAGGAACATTACTAACAGAATTTTCATTTTAAGATGAACTAACTCTTTAAAAAAGTGAATAAATCTGTAACTTGGACAACTACTTTTGAAAATAAAGTCAACTAATCACTTTTAAAGTGTTTATAATAAAAAAAACTAAAAAGTAGAGGTTTATATATATATATATTTTATTAATAAATGATTAACATTTTATTTACAAATGTGATGATAATCACAGTAATAAATAATGCATTATTCATGATGCAATTGCACTTTCAGTAGAGGGTCTCTCTGCTCATTTGTCCGCTCGCACGAACGACGCAAACACACTGTCCTCCTGGTCGAGAAGAACCTCTGGCTTATCAAACTCCAGAATGACTCCTCTCTTCATAACAATCACCAGGTCTGCATTCAGGATGGTGTGAACACGATGCTATGGAAAAACACATTTAAAAATGCCTTCGCTTGAGCGGGCTAAAATGCCTCTCAATCATTTAAAGCATTGAATTGTCGTCATCGTGCCATTAGACTTTAATGACAGCTGGACTTTAAATATTAAAGTCAGAAAGGAACCTAATAGGGAACTTACGGCGATGGTGACCACAGTTCTGTCGGCGAAGGCTGTCATCACAACTTTCTGTAGAATGCTCTCCTACAATAAAAGATTCAAATAATTAAAAATAGTTTCTCCTTAATTTTAACCTAAAGAACATTTGATTTGAAGTGTTCAGTGCCCAGCATATATGAGTACACCCCTCACAAATCTCTCATTTAATTGTAAATTGTCTATAAGATGCTTTACGTATATTATATTTGTGCATATATACATTAGATTAGACAGTACTGAAGACAAAGTTGGAGCTAATCTGACAAAATAGCTTACAATAATGGGCCAAAAATGAGTAGCCCAAATGTATAAGTTAGGGAAAAATATGAAATAAAAAAAATAAAGAGAAACCGAAAATATATTTTGTAGTTTGTAACTGTTTTTGCACCATTTCACATTAATTTAAATAGTTCACACACTGATGATTGATTTGGCTTGCTGTCCCAGGAGAGAGCCCTGAGCTAACAAGATCCTCGAGCCCGGGGCTCCCTCCCATTAGCAGGGCGAGAGGAGAGTTTGAGCGCGGGTAGATCTCAAGAATTCCCCGGACTTATTTTGGCTAATAACAGATATAGGGATGGCTATAAGGAGCTGTAATGCTATACAGCTCACTAAGAGCTTGACTATGGTGTAATTTAGTTTGTTCAATTTGCTTAAGTCGCATATTTTTGGATTATGGGAGGAATCTGGGAAACCTAAGGGAAAACCTACGCGAGCACGGGGAGAACAAGCAAACTCTACACAGAAATGTCTACTAACTCAGTAGGGACTTTAACCTGTGACATATTAGCTGTGAGGCAACAGTGCTAATCACTGGGCCGCCATACTGCCCTATCCAGGTAAAGTGGGAGGAGTAGGGGCGGAAGGGGGATTCTTCAAGATGAAGATGCTGAGATTATTTATAGTGACTTAGGAATCGTCTAATTAGTGAATCATGTGTTAGCTAATGCGAAACCAGACGTGGTCAATCATAAGCATGTGCTCCTCTCGAAATTAGTTCATAAATAAACCACTTAAAGGGTCACGAAACACCAAAACACATTTTTTGAGCTGTTGACAGTCATATATGTGTCCCACGCTGCTATAAACACTATTGGGACATGTATATTTCACTAAAGAGTGAAAATTGGTTGTTTTTGCGTTATTTGGAGCAAATTTGTTCTTCAGGTTTGAAACAAATTTTTGAAGCTGCGTCACGCCGATGAGATCATTCGTGTATTCCAGTGTGGAGAGTGGACGTCTGTACCGGCCAGTGCATCGTGACGTCTCTGAGCGTGCGGCATTGATTCATGAGAAAGACTTGGTTTAAACCAATCAGCGCGCGCTATTGTGTATGCCGTGCAACATTAATACGCATATAGCGTCGAAGATTGTTTACCTGCTACAGTATTCAGACGGCAGAGAGACGCCACGTTGTGTTGCCAAAACAAGTGGAAGAAGAAGAATTGTTTGGAAACACAGGTCGCCAGTGTTGTGTTTATAAACGTGCTCCAACGAAAGTTTTTCATTTCCCCGCTATGAGAGCGCAACTGGACTCACGGTGGATAGAAGTGCACGTGACCGAAATGCGTTTGTAAAGGCTCGTACACACCGGGACGCTCTTCGTTTGCGTTTATCGTCGGCATTTTTGAAAACGTTTTTCCGCATTCAAGCCCAAGCGATTTTCTCTGGCGTCGAGCAGAAGAGTATGCAAAATCACTCCTTGACGTTAGATGGCGCACAGAGTTTCTGACACCCGCTTGTTACACAGAAGAAGAAAAAAGGAAGTTTACACACTTGTTGCGATTGGCAAAGCATGGATGGTTCAAGTAGCAGCTCTAGCGAT
This sequence comes from Danio albolineatus, assembly GCA_903798035.1. Classification (NCBI taxonomy): domain Eukaryota; kingdom Metazoa; phylum Chordata; class Actinopteri; order Cypriniformes; family Danionidae; genus Danio; species Danio albolineatus. The sequence continues at coordinate 2,059,520 of CAIGQQ010014769.1, forward strand.
GAGGAAATGATTATTGTTCACAAGTGCAATAAGCAGCTCCACGTTCATATCACATCGGCGCCCTTTATTAAGTCACGAGGCATTAAACGTTGACCGAAAACACGAGCAAAAAACGTCTCGGTGTGCACGGGCCTTAAGGAACATTTTTACCCGAGAGCTTTCAGCATCTGGATATGGTGAAATCCCGATTTGCTGCTCGTCTCCTGATGACCATGTAAACAGTCACTGTCTTTCTCCCCCTGCGTCTGTGTTTGTGTGTTGCCTGTTTGAAAATTAAATGGAAACTCCCATTTTTATGCAAAACCATCCCTCTTCCCCTCCCCTGACACTCCCACCTAAACAGAGCTGGACACACCCACTTTCCTGAGCTTTTCCAGACTGTAGGTGTGAAAACACCCTGCTGAGATGAGCTTTTCACTCATCATAGCACACATCCTGCTGCTGATGTGACAATAAAAGTGATTGGATTTGATATTAATAATATAATAATGTATGATTAAAAAAAATCTGATTTTATATTTGACTAAGAAATCATTTTATTGTAAATAATAGTATGTTATTATAACTTATTATTCAAACTAACCATTTAAGTGAAGTTCTAGTTCATTCATTCATTTTCCTACAGTTTACTCTCTATTTCAGAGGTCGCCACAGTGGAAAAGACCACCAATTATTCCAGTATGTGTTTGATGTAGAGGATGCCCTTTCAGCCACAACCCAGTATTGAGAAATGAAGAACTAGTTTATTACTTGTATATGTATATTACTATAGTATACTCTAAATAATATTACGTTAACTAATAATTAAACTAATCATTAAGTGAGGTACTAGTATATTACTTTAGTGCTTTAATAATAATATGTTTATTTAGAGTTCCTCCTATCAGTCTGCAGGTGGTGTATAAGCAACAGTACTTTTCCCACGGAGGCTTCCCTTTCATTCTGAATCAGTCAAATTGCCCTCTGACTGTCTGTGTTCCTCTATTAAAGTCCGTTAGTTCGACCACGCTTCATTTCATCAGAAGAGATGAAGGCAGAGGAGCAGTCCGAGGAGATGAATGAGGTTGTGGCCTCTGGGGCTTTTCTGTCTGCCTCTCAGACTCTCTATTGTACTTATAAACACACAAACACACACAGAGACACACCGTGGCCATGTCTATGGAAGCAGTGGCCTCGTCCATAATCAGAATACTGCTCTTCCGCACAAATGCGCGCGCCAGGCAGAACAGCTGACGTTGCCCCTGGCTGAAGTTCTCTCCTCCTTCGGTTATTATGGCATCTGTAATGCAAAGTAAGACCATTATCAGACACAATTTTTGATTTCAGGACTGCACAGTTCACAGTGAGATGCTGGTTTGATGTCTTTTAATGCGATGACACACCAAGCCGGCTGGTAAGTGTTGGTCTGCCTAGTTGGTTTGGTGTGTCCCACATGTTGCCTCTGATTGAGTTGGATTGAGTGGGCCCAGTTCAGCATGTAGAATCAGATAACAGCTGAAGAGAGCGCCCTGATTGGTTATTCAGCAACGAATCAGAGTGCGAGTGAAACTGAAGTGACATTCCTGACTAAACAATTCAAGTCAAGAAGAAGCACAAAGTCATTTCGTTGCATCTTTGGACATTTAGGCTGCATGACTATTCATTCATTTTCCTTCGGCTTAGTCCCTTATTCATCAAGGGTCGCTACAGCGGAATGAACCGCCAACTCTTCCAGCATATGTTTTATACAATGCATGCCCTTCCAGCCGTAACCAATTATTGGGAAACACCCTCTCAGCTTCACACTTGCATACACTACGGCCAATTTAGTTTCACCTATACTGCATGTCTTTTGGACTGTGGGGGAAAACTGGAGCACATGGAGGAAAAAACACATGAACACATGGAGAACATGCAAACTCCATCCATCCGGGACTTGAACCAGCGACCTTCTTCCTGTGATTGCGGCTGCATGATTGTTTGAAATTAAATTGAGATCACAATTCAGCAAAAGTTACAATTTTCATGCACATCTTGTCAGTGAAACGGCTCTGCGACCACTAGTTAATCTCAGAAGAAGGCCAGAGGGGGGCTCACGGATGGAATCTGCAAATATGCCGTCATGAAAAGACAAAGGAAATCAAAGAGAGCTCAAAAAACAAGCAGGTTTATTTACTTTTCTGTATTTGTTCTGAACGCTCCTAAATATTGGCATGGAAAGCAACCTAGCATTAGAAAACACCCATACACTCTCTCAATCACACATACACTTCATTCTTGTTTCAGTTGACTGCTGTCAGTTTGGTGCATTCATTCACATCTTTTTATATAATGATTTTTATAAAATACACATATGATTAACTAGATATTCTTATTAATATTTCAATAATTTAAGCTTAATGGATTAACATAGGTTACCTGATTATCCATTCATCTTTTTATTAATAAAATCATGCTCATTTGTTTATTATTATTATTATTATTATTATTATTATTATTAATATGTTTATTATTATTATCAGATTGTTTAAATATCATATTATCTGTCATCTGACAACTGATATTAATATGGATTTTACGTCGACTGCTATACGGTTACCCTTATTTACATAAGCTTTATTTATTTATTTATTATATTATATTATATTATATTATATTATATTATATTATATGAATTATATTATATTATATTATATTATATTATATTATATTATATTATATTATATTATGTTATATTATATTATATTATATTATATTATATTATATTATATTATATTATATTATATTATATTATATTATTATATTATATTGTATTACATTATATAAGCAACTTCACCAGATTGCATATTTCTGATCAGTATGAATCTGAATTCTTGATGCTTTTTGCCTCATTCATGAGCTCCATATATATTTTTTCATTTGTGCTATAAATATAGAAAAAAAAGAGCCTTTGTTGAGTACCATATTTAATGAACACACGTTGAAGTCAATAAATTACTCATCTGCATGTCATTCCAGTATAACCTGTACAACCAATCTTTTTGAATGCAGAAAATGAAAGATTTCCACAAGACACTGATTTAGTTCACATAATGACATTTTCATGTAAGAAATAAAGTCACAGATTAGGAATGGCGTGAGTGTCATGGGTACTTTGAGTCTTATTTGTCTTACCTAGTCCTCCAGGGAGTGTTTTGACTACCGGTTTGAGTTGTGCAATTTCTAACGCCTCCCACAGCATGCTGTCTGTAGCCTTCATCTCTGGATCTAGATTAAACCTGAACAGAAGAAAATGAGACATTATGCAATGTCTTATTATAAATTCAGTTGGCCCAGAAATCCTTCAGCTCCAGTCACACGCTGATATGCATTAGGGCTGTTGCTAGGGCACGTTCAGCACTGATAAATATTCTATAAATGCTAATTCATTCTTGTCTGTTTTACATTCATAATGTAAGAAAGTTAAAAAAAAAGATTGTGTTAAAGAAAAGAACTGTTTTTACTTTTGAAAGAATAAAATACATAGGATATTTCCCTCTAGAAATATATGTGACAATATATGCAAATTACATATGACGTACAAGTTCATATTGGGATTTTACATACACTCTAAAAAATGTAATGACAGAAAGTCATGACAACAAATGTTTTTTTTTTTTTTTTTTAATTGCTTCAACTTATTTTAATACGTCAATCAGGTCTCAACAATTTTTTAAAGTTATACAAAGTTTAATTTAATATTTTTAGTCAGTATGATTAACGCAGGTTGAGATAAATAGAAAAGTTCATTTGATTTGACTCAAATTCAAGGCAGCAAGATTTTTTACACTGTAAAGCACCAATGTAAGCCCACTAGTCCTACACCACCCCACTCCCATCTGAGTCACAGCACCAATGTAACCAACTGGTCCTACACCACCCAACCTGCTCCAAGCTGGGAACAAACCGGTGACCTTCCGCATGGGAGTCAGTTGCTCTACCAAGGAGGCTAAAGACCATGGCCTAGCACTTCACTAGCTGGCCTCTGCTACATACATGTGTACATGTTAAAATATATTAGCTTTCTTTTTATATATCGTCACCTTGGAATTATAAGTTTCTATCTGCGTTCTGAATAATTATTGAGCTCTAAAGTTTTTGCATTCCATAGCAAACAGCAGGTGTGTAACATTTGTTTTTTAAATAAAAAGTCTTAAAATGTAAACAACTTATAAAAAACATCCCATAATGTAAACAAGTTGTCAATTAATAAGAATACGTCAATAACTCAATTTTGACAAAAATGTCAGATAGAACCTTATGATTCTAAGGTGACGATATGTTCATATATATATATATATAAGACGTGAACACACGGACAACATGCAAACTCCACCCAGCTGGGACTTGAACCAGCGACCTTCTTGCTGTGATTACAACTGCATGATTATGTGAAATTAAATTGAGATCACGATACAGCAAGAGTTACAGTTTTCATGCACATCTTGTCAGGGAAACGGCTCTGGGACCACTAGTTAATCTTATAATTCTAAGGTGACAATATGTTCA